>CM065375.1:14082711-14562711 GCA_033032245.1 Poecilia picta
GCTGCTCGCTTGTTCTCATCACTCTTTGGAGTAGATCCATACTAAGATACTGCCATGCAGATTACATTACCGATCCTCTGGTCAATCAATACCTTCAGCAAATTAAAAGGGGGACTGGATCTACCTCTTACCACTGTCATGGCACCACCCTGGCCTTAATAAGATACATTTTCTCTTTGGCTAATGGCTCGGAACAGATGAAACAAATGACGCTGGAGATCAATTTGTTGTTTAACAATGTTGCGAGCTTTCCTTCTGTAGTGGGCTCAAAAACTAACTGTTTTTAGTGCTATTCTGCCAATCAGACATTTTGAGTTAGATGTGATTTGGGACAAATCTGGATAGATTATCAGCAGAACAACTTGAAATGTTTAAAAAGGACCAAAAAGAGAGTAAAAACAACAAAAGGGATTTGTTCCCAACAGGCCAATAAACTAACTAACTTCATCATGATGCTAAGAAAAAAAACCCAGCTCTACTGATACAGGCTTCTTTTAATCCAATTCAGCCATTTTAATGGATTATTTGCTTTTGATGAAGAGCTTAAATGAGGAACTGTGTTCAACTGCAAGTGGAGAGGATGAACAAGCTGCTGCCATCTCAATTTCTAAGAACATTTTGGCTCAGCGCTAAGGCGGTTGCAGCTCAATCTCTCCTCAGCGAGATGAAAATCTATGTGACCTTTTACTAATAATCACCGACTGCGCCCCTCGCTTTGTTTTATTGCTTGCAGGGAATAGGGAAAGGCGCCATAGAACAATCAGAGTTGTTCAAACTAAACAATCATTCTTTTTGTGCCCGGAAATGAATTATGATGAGCTAAATTAAGTCTCAAGTTCTTAATCTTATTACACGTTTTGATTTAAATGGAGCAGTGCTATGTATTTTCCAGGCACATGGTGCCATTTTATAGCACAATCAAGTAACTATGTTGACATCAGTTGTTAAACAAATTATATATATATGTGTGTGTTTGTGAGACTCACAACAGCATTTTTACCAATGCTTCACGGACAAGTAGCTAACCAATAAGCTCGGCAGATATGTAGTTCCACCAGGTGCTTGCTAATTCCTGCTGGCTAGTCAGAAGGAGCTGAGTGGGGCAAGGAGAGCTCTGTGAGGCAGTAGCTTGGAAGCTGCACATCGGAGGAGGAGCTTCATCTAAAAGGCGGAGCTATGTCCACCCGGGTGTTTTGTACAACTGAATGTTTGCCATTGGACATTAAACTATTTCTTAAACATGAATGAAATAATGCATGCAATACATACATGTTTGCTTTTGATGAGGAGAAAAACATAACATTACGTAAAGCTTAAAAAAAATCTATTTACATTATTCAAAACTCTGAACTCTGCATATTAGCTAAAAGGCTTTTCCGCATGTTTGTTGTAAACTATACATAGTTTTGCAGCAGACTGCATTGGTTCTTCTATAGTCCGAGGCAACTTTAAAGGATTATGAAACAAAAAGTTGATTTCTGTGGAAGCTGAGAATAAAGAAATTCAGAGTGGTTGAAACGTCTTTTGTGGAGAGTCAGCAAGCGAGAAAGCTTTAAATTACCAGTCGCAAAAACACCAAAACTTATTCCACATAAACTGTCAAAGAGCTTTTCTCTGACATTTCATGTTTCTCAACATGCCACTGTTTTCTTGTTGCTTTGACAGGTCAGGTGTATGGCTCAGTGGAAAAAAATAATATTTGAAGAAGAGGGAAAGATCTTCAAATCTGGCCAAAAAGCACCTTTAGTGACAAGCTCAGGTGAAGCCTCGTGTTCAGAGTCATGAAAGACTGAGTGTATCCCACACACCGAGTGTGTGATGTACGACTCATGCTGATCTGGGCTCATTCTCAGGCTGGCTGTAATCCTTTCTTACCA
Source organism: Poecilia picta (assembly GCA_033032245.1). NCBI lineage: Eukaryota > Metazoa > Chordata > Actinopteri > Cyprinodontiformes > Poeciliidae > Poecilia > Poecilia picta. The sequence continues at coordinate 14,084,589 of CM065375.1, forward strand.
CTGCCATGTCTGCTCCGTTTCACTTTGCCGCCCCTTTCTCCACTCTTTCTTTACCATCTCAAAGTGAAATCTTAAGTGCATCTCTGTTTGTTAGCAGGTACCAGGAGGGAAGCACTGCAGACACAAAGCAAATGTACTCCTCGTCCTAAAATGTAGATTTAAATTGGTGTGCATCTCAAGCAAAAGTAAAGTATCATTGTACAAAGAGGAAAATCACTTTAAGTTAAAAGTCCATCAATTGTAAATCTAAATACTTTTCTACATGTCCATAAAAATGGCATTTAGCAGCTGTAGATCCATTGTCACATTCAGTCAGCAAACTGAATGTGACAATGGATCTTATTGAAATCTCAAGCATCAACTGTAAACCATTATTTGTTTTGTAGGTTTATCATATTAAATTTATCCAGAAATTTGAGACTTTTAGTAGAAAAGGAGTTAGGGGATTTTTAGTGGTATTTCATTGATTAAAACTGACCTTTTTTGTGAACTACACCAACTAAAATGCTTCTTTTAATGTAGAAAAAACTAAGAACAGACAAATATATAAGATATATCTTTTTCTATATTAAGACAGATTTGTTTGGTCCAGATTGTAAGTTCAATGTTTTACCCCTCAGACAGAGCACACCTCATAAATTTAAATGTCTAAAATGTTTCATTAATCCCAGAGGGAGATCAAATGTCATAACTCATTTTATACACGTTTCTTCAACAAGTTTATGTCAATGTTGATGGCTGTGGGCAGTGAGGTTCTCCTGTAGCAGTCAGTTTTGCAGCAACTGAAAAAGCTTCTGACTGAAGACACTTTTTCCCCCTGATTATTTTAAACATACAAGCTGAAAGTTTTGTCAAAAAAATAAAACTTGAATCTTGTGTATGGAAAAAATGAAGATATGAACGAATACATGTATGTAGAGAAATGACAAGAACGTTGGAAGATGTGAATAAGTGAAATAAAAGCAAACACCTGGGAAGTGAACAGCAGGAGAGAACACATGTCAAAACGTCTACCCTCTCCACAAAAGGAGCAGAATTACACTCATCTCGAAACAAGCAAAAAATAAAAAAAAAAACCTTTGTGTTTTGGTTCGCTCTCTCCATCAGAAGACAGAAACACCAAATAACAGCAGAGCAGCACATCAACCCATCATGTAAGATGCCAGCCAGGCACGTTTGAAGGTTTGTTGGCTGCGTTTGTTAGTCGAGCTTCATCAGCGCATGGAGGTAACATGGCACACAGGAGCGAGGGATGATGCTTTGAAGATCTGACAAGAGTCAAAGGAAGGCAAAGAGGGGAGGGGAAAACCAAATGCAGGAAGAGAGAAAAGCAGAAGTGAAACGGGGCGGGAGGACACAAAAGAGCCGAGGAGGGACGAATGGAATGTTTCAATAAAGGAGAGCAGAACGGAAAAGGCTTAATTTGAAATACGTTATTTCAAACACGCAACGCATGTAACATTTAAGATTTCAGTAAATTGCTAGATGTTTTTTATTTTAGGAAATTGATCCAAAGGAGAATCAGTTTCTCTTTTTGTGTGTATGGTGTCCCGCTATTTATTCCACTGACTAATTTAGATTCTACTTAAAAACATCACTGAAGAGTAACTGTTATGCTTAAACCCCCTTTTAAATTACTTTATAAAGTCTTAATTTTATTTTACTTAAATGACTTATGATGTTTTAATTGTATGGACCTTTATATGAACAGCGATTAATGATTAAATGAAAAATTAAAGTCACAGTTTGCATACAGGCTCATACCACAGCAGCCTTTAGATTGAAAGCCAAAAACACGCAAAAAAAATCTAAATTGTCTATAATTTTTTTTGTAGTTCAAATAGAATTACAGAAATTACATCCGCATCCCTGATTACATTGACCACAAGTGTATGCTGTCTGTCTGCACTTTGAAGCGGTGCGTTGGGACCGTTGAAGGAATTAAGTGCGACAGTAAAATAAAACATTCATTTGAATAAAGTGGCGTAATATAAACATCAACAGCAGGGGGGCCACGAAGAGAACAGTGGGACGCGCTAACACACACACACACGCACGCACACGCCAACATGTGTCACGCACCGCAAAGAGTCGAATCAGGACAGTTAACCAGAAAATGACTTGATGAATAGGATTTCAAAGCATATTTTCACGCAAAGAGGGAGGGCGTCGCGATACGAGCAGAAAGGATAGACGGTAAAACAGGTGTAAAATGAGACGGCTCAGAGGATCCCGCGAGAGATTTCCTACAACCTGCACAGGTGAAACAGAAAGTAGTCCAGCTTTATACCGTCTACAGAAAGCGGTCACTCAGTGTGCGACATGAAGGAGCGGGGAAGTTTTAAAGCGAGAAATAAAGAGTGCAGAGAATGAGATAAGGTAGGTAGGGTGCCATCACTCACCAATATACTCAAAGACGAAGACGACGAAGAACGGCGTGACCAGGTCGTTGATGCCCTGCACGTAGCCGCTGGCCGGATGCCGGATGGCCCAGATGAACAAAATCCGCTCAAATATCTTCAACAGATGGACACAAGCAGTCAGTCAAAAAACAATGGCTCATGGAAAGGAAGCAACTACATCAGACTCTCTCCAGTGAAGAAAAAAGCTACTTTTTGAAGCAATTAGTATGCAGTGCTTTCACCTACAATCGTGAGGAAACGTGGAGTCGAAAATATAGAGGTCGTGGCGCCCAAACGGCCGGAGAACCCGCTAATTAATGTGGAACCGCTAATTATAGAGCAAGCGAGCAGAAAATGAAAGTTGGATATGAAATACATGTTTCAGAGCTCCTGCTGTGCCAGATGGGCATCGTATTTGCTTAGTTTTTGTTTCGTTTCAATTCTAGATGAAACACTGCGGCGTTGATTGATGGCAGAGGAGTTGGGTGTGGAAAAGGCAAGAATGCTTCAAACAATAAGCTGGTTAAACTTAAACGGGCACGGCTAATGCTTTAGAGGTGTGTTAAACTGTGTTAGTTCTGACATGGTTACTGATATTAATTATTCCTTTATAAGCCTTATGATTATTTTCCTTCCAACCTAGAAGTCACAGTCTAGGAAAAGTAAACTTTATGCTTCATCATGGTTTTTTGTTCTCCCCTGTCAGTGAACGCACTATACCAAGCACTACCGTCTCGTTATAATGACAACTCTGTTCAGCTTTGAAGTTGACGCTCAGTTAGCTACTTTCTAATCTTCTTGTGAGGAAGCACAAAGAAGTTTCTAGAAACATTAGGAAGCTAACAGGAAGCTGAACACGTCACAGCAAAAGTGTCCGTTTCCTCCTTTTGAAGAGTTCAGCTTTAGAAATTCTACATTTGTGTAAAGGGTCTACTTACTCTAAACCTAGTTTATTGAGCTAATTGTGTTGTTAATACAAGACGCTTAAAACAGGTGAAAAATGTCTACTCTGCATTACTTTCGCCTTCGTTTAAAAATGTTAGTCAAAAAGCGGTATAACATCAACTGCTCTGTAATGTAACACAGTCAAGGGAAATGAAGTTAACTGGCCAAGATATAAATATGAGCTACTTTTACGTACAAATTTTAAAGTGGACAGTCATTTCCTTATAAAAAAAAGGGAATGGAAAATTAGCCTGTAATTTTCTTTTAGTTGGGTTTTATTTGTTTGGATCCCTCTACCTTCCTCCCTTTCTAACATACGAGACATAAGTGTTTTATTTTTCTACAAATGTTTTACTTTGAGGGCGATTTATTTTTATGCTTTTTTTGCCATAAAGTAAAAAGAGGACTCTGTTGTATCTGGATTTGGTGGTTTGGTTTCTTAAAAGCATTTATGACTGGAAATCGGAAACAACAATCTTTGATCGGTGCCTCTACGGTTCAGAAAGGATTGAGTTCAATTAATAAAAACAGGATCCTCCAAGAGCTAAATAGTCATTCAAAATGAATCGATTTGGCTTCAACAGCGTTAAGCACCATCTGATTACCGTTTCTCAGCTGAACATTTGGTTCAGCCCATTTTGAACCTAATTTTAAGGCTAGTGTATTCAATCTATTGCTCTTCTTCTCTGTGACTCCGCCCGTCCTTCTCCCTCTCTTTCCTCTCCTTTTCAATACTTTCAGGTTGTTGTTTTTTTTTTTTGCTTTTTTTTGCAGGGCGAACACTTCCATCTTTGTTATGAGGGACTGTTTAATGCTGTCAGCCAGAGTGAATTGAAGAGGGCTTGATGCTCAGCTTGTTTTTCTGGTGTCCAAATGTCTTTACCTCTCCTTCATCAAAAAGAGCTCTCACATCTTGGCATAGCCCCCAACCTATCAAGTTTTTTCTTCTTTTTTCCTCCCCTTGTTTTTTAGGAATATGCCATGTGTATAACAAGCGTATTACTCATTTTATTTCTGACTTGATGTAAACGCGGGGATGTCAGACAGTAGCAGATCTCTCCCAGACTCTCCTTCACCTGCCCGCGCCTTTCTTATCAAAGCCGCATCAATCAAACGGAAAGAGGTGCTGGCGATAGAAGGTCGAGTGGGTAATGGGACTTTCTTTACATGCAGCTTCCAAAGCTGACATGCATATTTCACACTGGCAGATACACAGACAGCTATGCTGGGTGAAGCAAAACCCTTTTTTCCCTTGCTGTGGGTGAAGAGAGACATCTTCTGTTTGTGTGCTTAAAAAATAAAAATCAAAGAAAGACATCAAAGTTTAGAGCACGTTCTGCTAATCTCACATTAACCTCAGATTCTTCCAACGAAGCATCTGTGGGACAGGAAATCGGCTTTCCCTGCGCCTCCTGTGTCAAACGGTTATGGCTTCATCCCATTAGCTCGAGACCCCAAGGACTAAGATAAGGCTAATCTCAAAAAAGTGGAGAGGAAATTGTCCCTTCCACAAAAAAATGAAGTCAAGGATGAAAGGACAAATAGGGTTTCCCCCAGAAAACCTGCTAAGCCCGGCGGTAGGGGCGCGAGGGTAATCCACCGGTGACCCACTGTATTTTTATGTTAAAAAATTGAAAAGGTACAACATTTTGGAGATGCACAAACAGGAATCACAATTTGTGAATATGTCAACTATAAACCTAACTTAATTCGTCTTTAATATCACTGTTACAGGTGTATAAAAGAACATTTAAAACAAACCACGCTTAGCCTGGCGGGGTGGCAATTAAAGCCTGGAGGCCCACCAGACCTACACTAGGGGAAACCCTAGATAAATGTTCTCCATCATATAATGCACATTGCATTAACTTAAATTAAGAAACAATCTAATTTCTATGAATATATTTACTCTGCACCTTTATTTTAGAAAAAGAGCACAACTGCTGGTTGGAGAAAACCCCCCAAAAAAAGTTACATTTACAGTAGCAGCTCGCAGTGCAGAAAAGACATCAGCGACTCGTTCTCATCTGATCCCTTTCCCTTCTTACCTCTGATTACAGCGCAGCGTTTTAACCTGTACAAACAGCGACAGTGGAGGTCGTGCTGCCTGAGGCGCTGCGTCGACTAAAGAGCCTGAGCTCAATGCTCGAATTTCTACTCTGTTTTGCACACAAACATTTTTTAGGCAGCGTGTTTGTGTGTGTGGTTACCAGGCTCGCTCACACCTGTGTAGAGGTGGACGTAACAGAGCGGCCTGAAGTGCTGGCCTCCTCATTAGCCTCCACCTCATTATTGGGAACTCTTCTTTGTGTTTACCGTTTCTCGGGCTCATGTCTGTGACAGGCCTTGGCAGAAACGGTGAGTTAATAAGCTCCGGAAAGGAATGAAATCCAGCTGGTTTCCGTAGGAAGCCGGATTTCAATACTTTATCATCAGTGCTAAAAATGCTCGTTTTCAGTATTTTAAAAGGTTATACAAGTAACTGGCCCACAAATATGCATGTATTTGGTTGGACCTCTAACAAAGACATATAAATAAAAATATAAAACTATATATTCATCTTTTGGTGCAGCAGAATAATCTCACATTGATTATTATTTTTTTAAACCTAACCCTCAACTGAGGACGTTTTTTTCCGGTGCCCCTAAAATTATTTTAAAGGGCATAAATAATAATTATGCAGAGTGATTGAAGCTGTAAATATAAAAAGTATGACTTTACATTGTTTTTCTAAGAAAAACAGGACGTGAGTTCTGTATATTGATAACACGTTTCTCAGGGGAGCAAATGTGATGTTCTAGATGTTGATTATTACAGCTGCCTGAAAAATCTACTTACAGAGCGAGTATCACCATGCGAGCGAAGTAGAAACGGTTATTTATAGTTTTTCTTTCTCATCACCTCACATTTAATTATAGGTTATGTAAGATAAACGTCTGTAATGTGAAAGCAAAGGTTTTGTCACATTTTGCTCAGCCAGAGTTTGTGTTCAGCATTTGTTGGCTGCCTGCTCTGTTTATTTGGCTTGCTGCATGTTTAGATTGTTTTGTTGTTGTTGAGTTTATTTTTTTAAACATATTTCTCATCGTCAGCCAAGGAAATAAATGCAGCTATCATGAGATGCAAACCAAAATCGAAAAAGAAACAACGTAGAACCCCTTTCCACAGCCAACTCAGTGTCTGAACCTAAATAGTACAAGGTGGCAGAGTTTGCAGTAATTGCTGCATTTCCCAACTCTGAACGCAACATACTTCAATGGTTGAATGAATCAACATTTTTCAGGGTTTTCAAGATTATGCTGCAGCAATAAACGATCTTATTTCAAAGCTTTTTGCACGTTGTTTTGATTAAAAAAAGTGCCTGGCTCTGGGAGTACAAACAAGCCACTGTTTAAACTGCTGCTCACTTTACAGTCTTACTTCAATACCATAAAACAACGTAGATATATAAAAGCACATTTTCTTTTCAGAAGAACAAACAAAGCACAACAAAAAGATACGAGTGGCAGCCATGCAGAGTGAAAAAAGTTCAGGGTTGTCTGATTCCATGCATGCCTGAAGAAATTATGTTTATGCTTTTAATTTGTGCTTTTTTTCACATCATGCAGTGATCTACAGTGAGGGTTTTCCTGTTATTACCTCAGTTTGTTGGAGTTGCACATAGGAATTTTCTTATTATGTTCATAAAAGGGCAGCATTATGCATTTTCCTGATGCATAGTTACTTGATGTTAGAAAATGGTTACCTTCAGTTTCTAGAAACTCTATAAACTAAATTTGACTTTGTAATTTAAAGACTTGATATTGGGCCTCTGTCTCTTGAAGAAGCTCCTATTCTTTCTGAAACTCCGCCTTCAGAAAGTCATCATTATTAACCCTTTAGCAAAATTTTTACCAGTGCTGCACTGAGAGGCAGAAGCTTGAAAACTGCAGCTTTGAGGAGGAGCTGCGCCTCGAAGGAGGAGCTAAGTCCAACCAGGTGTTAAAACTGATTCATGAAAGAATCGAGGCAACACTCCAGGTGTTTTTAATGTGGAAATAACATTACAAGAAGATGTAAAGCTCAAAATTATTGATTTGTACATAATACTCCCCCTCTAAAAAAATAGAAGAAAACTAACCAAGCCGATTCTTTTAATTTTTCATAAACATGGACTGAGTCAGTCTGAAGGCAAAAGGGAAAACCCTCCTACTGTGAGGTGGTGTGTGTGCTCCTGCAAGTGGGGTCTCACCTCTTGGACAGAAGCTTGTTGGAAAAGAGGAATAAGAGGATTAGTTCTCGGTATGTCAATGTGAATCTGCAGGGAGAGAAAGAAAGAGAAAGACAAACAGGAAGCAACCGGCAGGTTAGCACGGATCTGGCCAATACAGACAGTGACGGAGAACGGAGCGAGAGCAACAGTTAGTGGATTGGTGTTCTTGATTGGAGTCAGACTGGGGTTTCTGGTGCTTTGAAATGGAAAGCAGCTGTGGTCTTGGGGGGTGCAGATGGGCGGCCTTTAGCATAATGGGACGCCCCCCCTTTGATGTTTCTGTGAGGAGTGTTGCAAGACCACGTTTTTCCGCCATTTCTGACCGTCTACCCCCGCAGACGAACAATACAGCAGGCGGACAGATTCGTCAGAAGGGAGCCAGACGGATGCAGGGCTGCAGCTTGAGACGGGCCAGCTGAAACAGTCTGGAAGAGTGTGTGCGTGCGCGCACTAGTCACTCAGAGGACTAGCGCATGGCAGCTGTACCAACAGTCCTGGACGCCTTACCTCTGTCACCTTTGGCTGCAGCACCAAATTTTCAGGACTCATCCTAGGAATGTCTATATGGATCTGACAGCAACACGGAAAGGAAATGTGTTAGAGACTCAGACCGACACAAACACAAACACACCCAGTGTTCATAAGGGAGTCATATATCAACTTTTTTTATATATATATTTTGTCACCTTAATACCACAATCAGTGTATGCTAGTATTTGAAAAATGAAATCCTTGTGCATTGCAAAAGATTCTCAATTAAGTAAAAATGCTTGACACAACAAACTCTGGAGATTATAAACAAATAATTTTAAGTGAGTAAAATAATAAGTCATTCCAGCACAAAGTCTTACTCTGGTTGTAGTGAATTCCAGTGATGTTTTACATTTTTAACCCTAGATTTTATCTGAAACCTCATCTCTACAAAGCAGCTCCTCCTTCATAACAAGCTGTTGACATCCACAGATCAAAAGGTTGTGCTTGTGTTCATTGAAAACCAACAGAAAAAAAAAAACATGATGCAACAAGTAACACTGTAACATAACAAGACACAAGTAACTTTGACCTTCAAGGAAGATTGACTGCTGTGACGTAAACACCAACATTCTTGAAATATTTCAAAAAGAGAATATTGTGACTTTTAAAATAAAGTTCAGGGCAATCAAATGTATTTTAATTAACACATTTCAATTGGGATGAAGAAAATCACAGACAGCACTTCAAAGATTCTGCAAAGGAGCAAGAAGTCAAAGGCTACAACAAGAAAGACAAAAGAAAGAAAGAAAGAAAGAAAGAAAGAAAGAAAGAAAGAAAGAAAGAAAGAAGAAAGAAGAAAGAAAGAAAGAAAGAAAGAAAGACAGAAAGAAACAAAGAATGGAAGAAAGAAAGAAAGAAAGAGAAAATAAAATGAGTAAAAGAATGGAAGACAGCAAAGAAAGAGTGAAATAAAGGAAGAAAGACAAAGAAAAAAATGAAAAAACTAAGAGGCAGAAAGAAATGGTGAAAAAACTAAGAGTGGAAGAAAGAATGAAAAAACAGAGACAGAGAAAACAGAGAAAGAAACTTACAGAAAGAGACAGGTGAATATTCAGAGGTTGATGAACTAACCAGGAAAAAGATCTATAAGCATCCAGGCATTTTTAGGATATCCATCCCTAAAAAGGGATCAAAATCAAGACCATGCACACTGAGGGGAAAAAATGTTAAATTTGCAAACACAATAAGGCATGCACCAAAAGCAAAATCAGAAATTACTACAAATCCACAACAGTTATAATGTGGCTACAGGACGCGATTCAAACAATCATCACAACAAAGTGTGGCAGCTTCGTGGCAGCTGTGACGAGGAGATCAATGGGAAATTGGGCCAAATATGAAAAATGTGTGGAGCTCCGAGACTGACAGCCCACTTTGAAGTTTCTTATCGGCTTCAAATGAACAGGAAGTAGTCCAATGTTAAAAAGAAGGAGTGTGCAAAGGGTGAAAGACTGACAGATAAACAGAGAGAGAGGGGGCCAGGGGGGAGTAGATTTTCAAAGCCACAGAAAAGTGTTCATTTAAGCAGCTCTTTGAAGCCGGCTGTCCCTGCTCTGAACAGAGCTCGACCACGCTCGAGTCATGTTGACACGAGCGAAAAACAAACAGTCCAGAGAGGACACGGCGAATGAAAACAAAGAACACAATACAACGGGAACATCTGGATGTTTCCTGCAACTGTGACTGTGGATGCGAGTCTGTGAAAACATGCATCGTGGTGCTAGGATTGGGCTTTCAGAACCAGGAAAATCACACTGGTGACCAGTTAACCCCGACTTTGTTAGATATGTATTTAGCGTTTCCTCCAGAGAATATGCTGAACCCGGCGGTAAAGGCACTAAGGCTGTCCACCACTGTGCTTTTGTGTTAAAAGACATTAAAAGTTATTTAAATTTGGAGGTGCACAAGCAGGCATTGTCATTTAACAATGAGGCCAAAGTGCAGGTGCAGGGTTGGCGCTAGATGAATGTCGGCGCTAGATGAATCAGTCTTTACTGTCACCAGAGTAAAAATGAGAAACTCTATTACAAAAAACAGACGACGCTTAGCCTGGTGGGGGAGCAAATAAATCCCAGTGGCCCGCCAGGCTTATAAGACACAGGGACAAAACCTGTTGTTTGAAACTGTACAGACGCCAACAGGGTTTCCTTCATCTTCTTCAGTAGAATCAAGCTGCTTAGCACACAAAGCTAAGAATAGGTAGAATAAACCTGACTTAACATGAAGGGATGTGATCGGAGCTTAAATGATCAAATCTTGGCTTAAACAAAGACCCTATAGCTTCGTCATCCACATCCTGACCAATAGGGAAAGGTTCGGCAGCATACATGCGAGTCGTTCAGTGTCAGACAATTGTGTTATGCTTTGGCTTCCAGTGTGTGCGTGTGTGAAGGCATGTCAGCATATACCTGTCTGTATGTGTCTTGATGGTGCTCATCATTGCGCGAGTCATAGTATTGCTGGATGAAGCCGAAATATTCTTGTCTCTTCCTCTGTAGAACACTTTCTCGCCTCTCTGCATTGGCAGGCAGATAACCCTGAAAGGCAAAGTCAAAGAGAGGATTAAAAAAGAAAAGAAAAAAAAAACTTCTGATTTGAATTTTTAAATTGAACCATATTTGACATGGTCTGAATTTTAATACATTGATGATTTTTTTTTCCTTTTTGAGCAGCACCCCTCATTGTAAGTTTTGGATCCTAATTGAAGCAGCAGGAGGCTTGTTATAAAGTGAAGTTGTGGCTGCGAAAAAGCAAAATGCTTGGGTAGTTTTCACTGCCAGTTGCCTGGCAACTCATCTTTGGAGAGAAACAGACGAGTTTCCAGTTTATATGCTAAGCTAATCAACTGTGAGCTCTGGGGGTTTTTTTTCTTCCCCCCCAACAGAGATAATACAGTCAATGATGCTGTCAATTCACACTGTATACATAAATCCCTTAAATCAAGTCGAAAACAAGTATTTAACTTTTATGTGTCGCAAGCACAAATTTCAAATTACTTGTTTTGTGATAAACCAAGAAAATACCGATTCACTGAACAGATCATCTTCAATGTGGTGGAGCATGATAGTGGCATTCGAACACCTTCCCATTACCATTTTTGTGTTGCATTATGGGAAAACATTGTATTTACATCTAACAGGTCTTCCAAATTTCATAACCTTTTCATTCTCCTTTATAGTTAAACACTGCAAAAACAATATACTTTGATCTAGTTTCTAATGCAAATATCCTACAACACTTGAACTTACAAGTAACTTTTCAGCAGGAAACAGCTTGTTTTAAATAAATAATTCCTAATACTGATGAAAAAGTAATAATTGCAAGTGAAATCTGCCAGTAGAACCAGACTTTTTCTTCAATATTAAGAAATCGTTTACTTAAGGCAAGCTCCTATTTTATGCTGATAAGTTACTTGCAAGTTAGTTTTGTCTTATTTTAAATGTACTAAGATATTTCCAAGTTGACCAAAAATACTTGGTAGGATTTTGTCTTTTTGCAGTGTCTGGTTGGTCATGTAAAAAAATTTTAGTTATGAGAAAAAATGAGAAAATGTCCCTTGGATATCAATAATTTTTCAGCTCACTATAAATTTGTGTTACCAATAGATTTATATTGTCTTATTAGGCTAACTGTCAGGATTGTTTTCAAAATATGTTAGAGTAACGCTTCAATATGCGTACTTCAGCACCGCAAATGTTCTTTTAGACTGATTTTCTTGTGAATTTTCAGTGTTTTCTGCCATCTTTCATTAAGTAGTAATGCTTTATAAGTTGTAGCTTAAGTTTGCTAGAAAAGTTCTACAAAGCAAACTCCAACACCCGGGATTAGAAGGAACATTTTTGGGCTGCGTTGCAGAAAGTCTGCGGCTCCTTAGGCCTACCTAGCTGTGTGTGTTTATGTGAGGAATGGGTGTATCTGACAGAATTTGCGAGTGTGCGTGTGAGCGTTCACCTCAGCGCAGTGTGGCTTACGCAACGAGGAGAAAGACGAGTCCAACCAAGTCCAGACGTAACTTAAAACTGTGAGGTTATAAAAGAATCACGGCACAAGAATTTTCGAAAGTGTGCTAAAACATACATTTAGGCCTTGAAAAACGTGTCACGGTGACGGCAAAAACAAGCCGCTTCTGGCTGGGGAGCCCAGGGGGGACAGGCTTGGAAAATTTGAAGAATTTCGTCAACTTTCATTTAGAACTCGATTCTAAGAACTAACTATCTTTTTACTAGCTCAGGTTAGGTCGAGTACTGAACATATTTCGCAAGGTTCCAATTCAATAAATAAATAAATTCCTTCACATATTTAACATTACATTGCAGTTTTGTTGTTCTTCGCACTTGAATCTCTAGGGTTATCAATGCTTTTGGGTCAATTTATAGTACAATCGTCTTCCATGATATTTCACAAGATACAGCTGGGATAAATGATGAACATATATACTGATCAATGCAGTATTGCATGCTTTTCTAGCACTAATATCTTTTTGTTTCGATTTATTTCAACCACAGTCTTTTCTTAGGATAAAATACATTCAAATACAGAGGGATTTATTTTTTTGGCCTATTGATGTAATTAACCGTTTTTCTGGAAGCAAGCTTCCATTTCTTTGTCCACGAGAGACAAACACACCGTCAACTTCTGGCAACCGTCTAGAGAGGAGTGTTTAACAGTAGTAAAGTTTCTTCTTTGGTGTTTTATTTGTTGTTTCCCCAGACTCAGGCCCTTGAGATGTTCAAGGAGCACAGAGGATTGTTCGTCTCACCCGAGCGTTTTGCTCGCCGACGTGTCAACAGCCTGATATACGCTCCGGCCAACACCCTGGGAACGGTTAAAAGCAAACTTAGCTGTAGGAGGGGAAAAAATAAACAGATTGTTGCCCCCCCCCACCCTCCCTTCTCGTGTGTTTGTCAAGACAAATAAACCCACATGTAAATATGTCATTCAGATGCTTGCCTGTTTGTTTTCGTACATAAAAAAAATAGAGAAAGAATTTACTTTGAAGGAGGTCAGCTCCATACTCATTTACAGCCCATCTCAGCGCTGCCATGCATACAGACGGCCATGTTTGTGCCAGCACAAATCAGGCTGAACATTGGCTACGTTAGCCGCCCCCCCACACACACCCCCACCCATCAGCACCGCCGACTTTTCTACCCGACGGTCTCTCTGCCAAAACGTCCAAGCGTCACATGTTGAAACGGCTTCCATATGCAAACACACGCAAGGCCTGCGTACACACAAACACAGGAAGCTACAGGCCAGCTACAAAGCACTGGGCTCCAGTGTAGAGGGGGGCCGGCTGCCAAATCAGGCAGAGCTGTGTATGTGTGTGTGTGTCGGTTGAAGGTTAATGGACAGCTTAAAGGAGGTCAGTAGCACTGGAGCTGCATTGCTGCTCAATGAGACAGTACAAAGATCCGCGCACAGATTTAAAAAGACCTTTATGGATTTGTTTGGTTACCAAGGATCAGGCCCATTGTTAATGTGACATTCACTGTTAATGATCTTTATTAATGATTGCTCATTTTCAAAGTATTATCATTTATTTTTACCATCATCATCATCATCAATATTACTACCATTATCATCGGTCTTTATTAAGATTATCATCCTCACATTTTAACACCGTTACTGTTATTACCATTACTCTTATCAACACCGTCTTTGTCATTCACTAAATTACAAATATAATTTACTGTTTTTTCATTCTAAGGAATATTTTCACTTATCCCATTAGCCATTGTTACCGTCATTAAAATAGTTCTATCACATTATTATTCATTTTATTACTTATTTTCAACTTTATTCTGGTTTATTATTCTTATTTTTACCTCATTTTTACTATTTATTGTTATATTGCATTATTCTTTACTATTATCGTTCTTTGCCGTTTTACAATTAAAAATATTTTTTAATCAATAGTACTACTGTCATTGTAATAGTAATCATTTTAAAATGATTACTACTATTATTATTTTATCTTTATAATTACCTTCTGTTTTTATTATGTTTTAATTACTAAAGATAAGAACCAGACCCTCTGGGTCCCTGAAAGGACCAGCAGGATTAGACAATAAATTTAATGGATTCTCATTTTTCTACCCTCACTCATTATTTTTCTATCATCATCGTCGTCATCATGCATAGTCTTATTTTTAATTATTAGCATAAATGATGATTACCATTTATCGTCATTAGCATTGTTGTCATATTAAACCCAGTGCTGGTCTCAGAACATATTAATTAAATATTATTTCTGGTTGAGGACTGGCTTTTGTTTCCTTTTATTAAAAGAGGCTCGCTCATGTTTGTTTTTTTATGTAGATGTTGATTATTGAATATCACTGAAGTACGACCTTATAAGGTTGGTGTAAAACATAGCAGTTCTTGCACTTCCTCCTGCACACCTGATCTCTTCATTCTTCCCTGAAATATTACCTGTTCTCCTCCTAAAGGAAGATCCACCTCTATAAAACCAACAGAAAAAAAAGATACACAAATAAATAAGAAACGCACAGAAGATATCCCTGGGGGAAAACATTTGGGGAAGGGGGGATTTAAATGAAACAGTTCTTTTTACTTAGTCTCCTCTCTAAATTGATTTCTACTTTGGAGGAAAACATTATCCTGGAAGCAGATTGGAATCTGTCCCAGAGTGAGCACAAGAGAAGATGGATTAAAATTAAACTTCTCATCCCTCGAGTGTCTGCCCATCTGTATTTTTAAAGAAACATCTCGCAAGTTCCGAAGCCTGGTTCGTGTTATCTTGAAGCGTTCGTATTCGATCCAGTTTTTAAAGCCACTTTTTTCCCCCCCCAAATCAGAAATGTTCTTTAATAATATAATCCTTTCTAGTAGAAAGTTGGAATGTCAGAAAGTAGCGAGACGTTTCCTATGTGTGTTCAAACACAAGCATTCTGATTTGATTTTTGGGTAAGTTGAAGAATTAGATATTCACAAGAAGACAAAAAAAAACAGCATCAAATTAATACATACAATAAAATACATGAATATGGTGAAACATGGTGGGTGGTGGCAGCATCATGCTCTAAGAGGCTTGAGATGAGTGTGTGAGTCAGCAACCTTTTCCGTTCCAAGAGCCGCTGCAACAAAATAAAACTCGCCAAGAGACGCAAAGAACACAATTTCTAAAAAAAATATTTGCTTATGAAAGCTAGCAGAAGTACTAAAAAATATATTGCTTTTCAGATTTTAGATAAAAAAAAGAATCCATTATAAAAGAGGAAAAAAAGCTATTTTGTAGAATGAGGTGAGTCTCATCTATAAATACTGAAAATGAAGAAAGGCAAGTATATTTTGAAGCTAGCTGCTATAAAAAGCATTGTGCTAGATATTACAAGCAGATTTTACATAAAAATTTGCAGGAAAACTTCTAAAGCGACCCTTTGTTATTGCGTCCATAATGAAAAACCTTTTTTTTCTATTTTGTTGGTTTTGTAAAAGTGACAGTAAGCGGGGCAAAGAGCTGCAGGTTGCACGTTGGCCCCCTAGCTTAGATGACATAATTTTGTCATACACTGGTCCAGGCAAAGTTCAGGACTAAATCCAATTCTTGAAATATGCAAATCAGATACATACAAATCATTTAGCTGCACATGGTTGGTAGTGACATACCCCCCAAAAATAGCAGCTGTAGTTGAAGCTGCTATAAGGTAGCAGTTTTGACTCGAGATGGAGGAATAAAAATTCATGCCACACTTTTCAGATTTTTTTGGTCTTTTTTTCCCCGTTTTCTTTTTTTAGGTGCATGCCATAGCAAGATATAGGAGAGCAGGCCAATGCATTGCAGTGTGTAAGTCAACGTGCTGGTGATAACCCACATGCTACTGACAGCATTTACCTTAGCATTTTGGCTAATTTTAGCTTATACACAAATGTTTACATACTGGTTGGAGTAATTCGCTGCTAGTCAACATGTTAGTGTCAACTCATATCCTACTGGTAGTGCCAACATGCTAGTGATGGCACTCATGCTAACATTAGCCGTAAGCTAAAATAAGCATCTTAGCTCTTTGTTGATGCATTAGCTACATTAGCAAGCTAAATGGAGTAAGTCCACATCTTAATGGCTCCCCACATGCTACTGACATTTACTTTTATATATGTACTTACCATTTATTTTTTTTAAACACCCTATTATTTTTGTAATTAAACTAAAGCCACATAAATATTTTGGGTATAAGTGGGGGAAAAGGGGAAAAAACATGCTAGAACATAGAATTAATTAGTAAATTTAAAGATACAACTTCCTCTAAGAACGATCACTTTCCTTCCAAAAGGTCAAAGGGTGGGGGAAACCGAAAGATTAAAGAACACAAAAAAGGGTGGACATCAGTAAGTCAGATGGAAAATGCATTGCTCTCTTCTCCCAGGCAACGTAATTACAGCATGTGAGCTGTCGCACAGTAACTACTTAACATAATCTCAGAATCAGCTGCTGCCGCTCTCTGATGTATTTCATAAAGCCCTTTAGCTTCATCAATATTTCCACAGCCAGTTAGTTCTTTTTTTTTTCCCCACTCTCCCACCATTTCACATTTAACAGCCACACTCCATTAGCAAATGTACATTTTGCTACAGGGTAAGGTTTTCTTTTCTTTTTCCTTTTTTTCTATTTGGCTAAGCCATTTAATTTTTTCCTTCCGCCTTCAGGCTTGGACACCAAGTGCTCCTTAAACAAATGAAATAAAACGGTATTATTTGTGAAATAATAGGAAGTTTAAGCACGTGTGTTTGTGAGGCTGCAGGCAGACTTATAGAGTCTGGTGAAGATGATGAAAAAGAAAAAAAATAATAAAACGGCTATCAGAGAGGTTATTACTTTTCTCTTAGGTTCTCCTTTACAGAATACTGTTCCAGGAATTTTCTTTTATGTCCACGCTTGCTTAAAACGGCAAAAGAAAGCAGTACATCACGACATGACATGACAAAACGGGAATTATCAAACCGTCGAGTGAAAAACACGATGTTGTTCAAGCAGTTTTTGTTGGATGAGGAAAAAATTTAAATGAAATGGTGAAGAAAAGGAGAAAAGTAAGTGTGGATAAGATCATGAGATCAAGTGGTACAACGTCAGAAGGGATTTCACCTCCATCCCCTCCGACTTCAGACGCAGCAGCAGATTCGACCCCGTTTACGCCAAAAGAGACGCGAAGAAATTAAAATTTAAAAGATGATTTGAATTTTGGGTGAATATCGTGCTCCAATCATAAACATCTTTTTTTTTATGACAATGAGTTAAATAAACCTACAACCAAGCCTGAGGTAGGATACCACAGTAATACTATTAATAATATTTATTTTACACAGATGTCTAGATTTCTCCTTTGACTTTGTACGGTGGTTATAAAAAAAAAGATCACAAAAAAGTCACAAACATTACATCTGAATAACAACAGTTGTAACATTATTGCACTTGCAATAAATTATTTTACATAAATGCTCTCGGAAGCTTAAATTCTCCAAACAGGGGGCGACTTTGTTTGATCTTTTGTTTAGTATGAATCTCCCAGTATCCTCTTTTCTGTGCCAGTGATCATATTGGACGTACTGCTGATTCTGGGCAGTCTATTTTCTGTCCTTCACTAATGAATGACGCCCCATCAGTTCCTGAGTGTTCAAAGAAAACCTGCAGAGTAATCTCCAAACAAAAAAGTTAACTACTTGGATAAAAAGAACAGATCCTGATTGAACTAAAACAGAGAGCATTTTAAATGCCTTCTTTGCTTAAAAGTCAATTGTGAAAAGAACGGTGGTTGGTCGAGTTTTCAGAGAAAACACCTTTTCAGCTTAAACTGATCCTGACTGGCAAAGTTAAGCCTTCTTCTGTCACTAATGATAGATTTGAAATCTCGTAGAAAATGGATAGATACGGTCTACATCTGCTACAATCTATGGATGGAGACGGCACTTTCTTTTTAGGCAGTCGAGCATATTATCTTAACAAGGAAAGTAGAAAGCGGACTGTATCACAGGGCATTCTTAGTAAATACAAGCAAAACAAACCGTGCGACTCTTGCGCTAGCAGGAGAAATGCCTTGTGATCTACAGCCCAAGACAAAAGAGAAATCCTACAAACGCTACAATCTGATGCCACTCCATTTTTGTTTACATTTAGTGAAGGAGGAAGTTATGCCTCATGTCGCCTTCAGAGGTTTTGTGTTGGTGGATCTTGGTGTAGCGCCGCCACAGGTGAGAGGAGGAACAATTTTTTTCAAAGGGTTTAGTTTGTTTGACAAAGTGCTAGGGATGTGCCGATCAGGTTTTTTTCTCCCGATACCGATACCGATCACCCCTTAGGGCCGATCGCCAATTCCGATCCCTGATACCGATCACATAATTATTATTTATTTATTTTTTATCATAAACACTACCGTTACATTATGTAGAAAAAGGAAGCATGAATTCACCTTAATTTAGATAAAAACTTGTTTTTAATAACTTTTCCAAGAAGAAAACTAAACAAAACAGGCATAGTGCAAATTGTACTGCTATCAATAATACTATCTTTAACAGACTGATAACATATGAGGATCTGAAGAAGCTAAATAATGCAAAGAGCCAAAATAAAACCTCTCAACATTGACAAAAGATTCAAGTATAAAACTTAACATTCAAAGGCAAATACAGAATCCATTACAATAAACAATCCTGAGTTACTGAATGAAAACTTTCTGTTAGCATAGCGGCTAGCTGATTACTGCTAGTTCTGATTGGCTGTTTCTGACTGAGCGGAGTAACAGGGAGGAGATCGATTATTTTTTAGAGATGATCTGACTCATGTTAGGACAGAGAAAGTTTTAATACGTATGTAAAATGTATTTTTTAAGTTAGATGCTGCAGCTTTAAACAGGTTCGGTGTGAGTCTCTACCAGGTGGAGCAGAAGCGGCTCCGTGTCAAATATTACTAAATATTAAATATTACTACCTGTAGCGTAGCAGCGGTTCAACAGCAGAACCAGCGTCTTACATCGCGGCTCCAAGACTTAAATCATTTTATGGTTTTTTGTTTAGCTTTCTGACCGTCATGCTAATCCGGGTGAGTGTATCTGCGCTGCTTTACCTGCTGCCTGATCCTCCATGTCTTTTTACTGCAGTGAGACTCGATGTAGCCAAACTCCGTCATTGTTTTTATGGCGTATTAGCTTCGTTGTGTTGATGCATTTTCACCTGCTTCTATTTTCCACCGCAAAAGCAAACGTCCTCATTCACTCAGTGCGTTACAGTTACACATCACTTAGGATTTGTTGCTGCGCGTTTGCGCAGTGAAGGAAACACAAGACCAGCTGGACAGACAGGCTGGGAAATGAGATGCAGGTGATCGGTATCGGTAACAGAGCCAATGATCGGCCGATCCCGATCATCACCGATTTCACGGAAATCGGCCGATTATGATTGGTGACCGATCGATCGGCACACCTCTACAAAGTGCTGTGTGAAAGGGAACCGCACCATCTGAAAATGTAACAAATGTTGCAATTTTTGCCATCAGGTGTTGAAACACCCTAAATTTTACAGCTTAGAGAATCAACTGATCAAAGTGTCTGTGGTTTAATAGATACACAGGTAAATTTAGACATTTTAAATAGATGTACTGTATGCTTGTAATTTTAAAAAGTGCTTTAATAATGGAGCTAGTTTTTAAATAGCCCTTTGAGTGGCCAAAACCATAAAATAAACACAAGAGTGCAGTCAATTCATTATTGAATCATAGAAGCTATTCCCCAAACACATCCACACACCCTACACACACACTAAGACGCACAAATGAATACCAACACCAACAAACCTTTAATTAGGTATTATGTATGGTACATTAGCTTTACTGCCAAAATCACACATATAAATACATACAATATACATACACAAACAATCATCTGGTGCTTTGTGACTGAATATGGTGTTATAAGCCTCTATCTGAGACGGGCACCAAACAAAGGCGCCGTTAATAGCTTAAGAGTCAGTCGGTAACCTCCAACCACCGGAAAAAGCGATACGAACAGGCACACATACATCCGCGCACCTTTAATGACATCTTTTCTGCGGCACATTAGCTATTGTGCTGTAATTAATGGGAGAGTCATGGCGTTCAAAAAGCCAGACTTTCCTCAGCAGACTAAGAGCTGTACACCACAACAATGGCTTAATGAGTAAAAACGTGAAACCTCTCCATGAATAAATTATTTGTGCCTCACAATTAATTTTCCCTATTGAAGTTTGGAAGGGGGGGAGAATTTTTTATTTTTTTTAGTAAAAAAATAAAAAGAAGGCTCTTGGTCTTCATAAATCAAAACAGGAAGGGAAGGGAGGGGGGAGAAGAAAGGGGGAAAAAAACGACAGCAACTTTGTATTTTAGTGTGTGTGTGTGTGTGTGTGCGTGTGTATGTGTGTGTCGGAGATCAACACCGTGCGGTTCTTATGTGTAACAGTTTATCTGGGCTTTTATGTGTGACTGCGCTGCTCAGTTTTTATGAATCCAAATAAATTCCACGTTTATGGTGAGGTTTGTTTTGGAGCCGTGCTTGTGTGCAATCGTTTTTTGTTTCTGTTTTTTTTTTGCGAGTATTTTATGTTTTATGCTGTGTGGAAATGTGCAGCTAAAAACTCACAGAAAGAAGCTTCCAGGCTATCGGTCGAACTTGCCGTGGGATTCCAGACCAGCTGAGCTTCCGCAGCTCCTCTGCAAGACAACAGAAACACGATGACGTCCGTTATTAATCAAACTACCACACCTTCACACAAGAGATGCTCTTTGAAATGAGATTGATCACACAGTAAATGTTGTAATGCTGTGTTTATGTTCTAGACCTTGAAAATACCGTAGGAGAGTTAATGAATAGAAGCAGAAAAGACAAAAATTTACAAAAAGTAAAAGTTAACTGTATTTGAGGTGATTGCATAATCATCAGATTAAGAGGCGACAAAGTGAAAGAAATGAAAGAAGCAAACAGATGAGGGAATATGTAATCAAAGAGTCAGGAATCTTAAAAACAATATAAAACTGCTAGTTATTTTTCTGACTTCCTGCTTTCTTTTTCATCATCACAATTTCCCAACCCCCTCTGAGAGCTTTAATATCTTCTGCACTGGAAATATACATCAAATGTGAGCATCAACAGCTGGCGAAACCCGTCCAAACGTACAGACTTTATATTTCTTTGCAAACAATTAGGAAAAAATATGCAATGTTTGAAAAAAAATGATGCAACAGGTATGTCAGGCCAATCTGTGGCGCTGTAATACTGACAGAAGGACACAAAAAGAACAGACAGCGCCATGTTCGTTATTTGTGAGAGTGAGATGCATGTGGGATAGACAGATGGAGATATAGAGCCTCAACGTTCAAGGTCTTCAAAGGCGCCAAATTCATTTAAATTTAGGCGAATTCGAGTAAACACTTGCAGATTCACCAAAAATCACTTCCTTTATTTTTTGGAGGTTTTCCACTTCTGTCAATAAACAAGCTAAAAGTAAAAATGCTAGCAGCCTTTTCCAAATCCACATCAAGTTAACAGTCTCCATTTTCTACAAAACACACAGAGATGCGTCATAGTGTAACTTGTAGGTCACAATTGTTTGAAGCCCTGTTCTTCATCAATTGTGCCCCAACTTCTCAGTTTCTGCCCGCTTGTGCATTAAAGATTTTTTTAAAGAGAACTCTTTATAAGCTAAACAATTTCTCCTTAATTTGAGTAATTCGGTCAAAGCTTTACAAATAGCGAATATCAGAATTTATCAGATATTTGTATTTACCAACAGACAGTAAGACTAGCTTGCGGCAAAACAAAATTAAATTATTCATTACACATGTTCACACAGTGCTGAAAAAAAGGACCAAAAAAATACACCCTTTGTCCAAAGTAAGACCATATTTGTCTTATTCTGATAGCAAGTTGGCAACTCACCCCATCCTCAATTTCCAAACTTCTGTTCCCATCTGTCTTTTTGGCACTAAAAATATGATGGGTTAGAAGTGGACTATTAACTACTTTTTCCCCAGGCTGGGGCAGGGGAACCTGCAGGCTATAATGTAAAATGAATCTGATGGAGAGGTGCAAATTGAACTTTTAAATTGGTGGAGAGTAATCCCCTTTGGGCTCATGAGGACCCAGAAAATATGGCTTAATGCAAGGTTTCAGCCAGCCAGTACTATTTCTCTCTAACACACACACATGCACACACACAGTGAAAGTATATGATATGGGAGGATGGGGATCAGCAATGATTGAAGGGAAAAGTACTTTTCCTTGTGTGTTTTAAAGCTTTTGTCTGTGGGACTGATTTTAGATTTTTTATTTTTTTTTTTTTTGGCCAATTAGGTTCACTCTCGCAATAAAGTTGTAGTACAAAATAAATCTAAATAAGTTATTCCCTTCATCTGGATTCATTATCATTTAATGTCAAAGTTGATTCTCGACAAAATAATTGCAGTGCAAAGTTAAAGGGGAAGCTGGGGAAAGTTATAAACTAATATTCCAAGCTTTAAACATTTTACTGAGGATGACAAACCTACTATGATACTGATGGAAATACAGGAAATTGAGAAATTCTTAATGTCTCTTAATAATTTGGCTAAAACAATGCAGAAATATATAGATTTTAAATGTATAAATAACAAAATGAAAATTTTTGCAGGATTTTTTTTATATGGCGTAAATACTGCATTAAATTTCCACAACAGAATGACAAGTATCAGTGATATTTATTATTTGTGACTCTGTTGGAAACTAAAGGTTTTTTTTGTTTAAATCATTTCCCACAAATATGTCAATAAAAATATTTTTACCAATCCTATTCTAAACTTTTTACGTATGCCTATCACTTATTCAAATATTCTCACGTTAAATTAAGAAGCACTTAATAAAGTCCATATTGATAAATAAATAATTATTCAAGGGCAATTTTGTTTAGATACTTAATAAACCAATTTAAGTATGGTTTTATGCCTTCTTTTTTGATATTTTTGGATATTTAAAATGTTTTAAAGTTCCCATGTTGTGTTCTGTACAAAATTAGAGTTTATTGGCCTTCAACAGGACACACTTGTGTCATTATGCAACTGAAAATGGTATCAAAATAACAATATTATTCTTTCTTGTGATAATTTCACAAGAAATCCCTGTCATATTTGTTATGACAGGGATAGTTTTACAGGGGGGCTGTGTACTTTAAAATCTAAAAAATAAAAAATAATAATTAAAATAAATAAAGTAAAGTCTTTCAACAACAAAAAAGCCAATTTTCTACTGTAAATACTTAGATTTTTAAATTGTAATTTCATAGAAGATTATTTAACATTTCTGGCTCTAGACAAGCTTCTCTTTTTTTTACCTGAAGGGCCAAAATGGCTCTTTGGTTTGTGATTATTGCAAAATCCCAATCAGAACGCAAAGATGTTTATGGTTGCAACGTGAAAGATTTAGAAGGTGTTAACACTTCTGCAAAGTGCTGTGAATTATTCCTCTTATGGAAATCTACGGGAACGCAGAAGCCGAAAAAAAATGTGGTCAATCTAAGTAATGCTTTAATTTAGTCCAGAGTGACCTCTCCTACCACCGTCGGAGTGTTCAGGATATTGAACGTTCCGGTAGTCCATCACGAGAGCAGGAAGTTCCTAGATGACCTTGTGTTAACACCGACTCATCTATTATTCACAAACGGTTCTCCCTCTGCCCCCCCCCCCCCCCCCCCCCCCCCCCCCCCCCCCCCCCGCCCTGCCAAGTATACAAACCTGTATTATTCAACAAGACAAGTCGCCACAGCAAAACTGAGACAAACATAAAAAAAAACCTTAATGAAATCTCTTTGCTTGTAATTGAACAGGTTTACCTGCATTCTGGGAGCGAAGGCAGAGGGGAAACTGATTTACTTGCAAATTAATCGCTCGTGCCCAAACACACCTTTCAGAGTTGTAATAAAAAAGAAGAGTGGGAAAAAAAAACCCTGAAATGTACGTAATGAATCAGCCAAATTCCTCCTCAACTCTTATTCAGGGCACTGCCTGGAAATTGATAAGGCCTTCGCACGGAGTGAATGGTATTGATTAGCGCTGCCAAACGACTCTGCCTTGCCTGTTCTTCAAGGCAAATGCAATGTAGGGCCAGTGACAGATAACATAATAGGAAATAGCAACGGGCTAAGTCCATTGGCTAAATTGAGTGAAACGCATTAGAGCTTGTTCAGCTGATGAGAGCGCCTATTTATTCACTACAGTTCCTGCACATCTTCCACTTAAAATTTCTGCCTTACCTTGTCCCCCCCGCTGGCTTTAATTATACAGAAATCCAATACAGTGATCTAGTGCGCAGCATGGCTGTGTTAGTTCAGAGGAGTCAGTGCTCCACGGTGTGGGAAGGTTTCGATTACCTCAAGGCTACCTCAGCAGCAGGGCCATTTAAAATGAAAATACCCAACCCCCCCCCAAAAAAAGTCTCAGGAATTCAAGAAAATACAGGAAATATACCCTCACTGCTTTAAGACAGCTTTTTTTTATTCTCTTTTAACTTTTGAAATCTGAAAAACAAAAGCAGAGAAGTTGGTTATTTGAGATGAAAAACTTTATAAGAGAGTATAAGAGTATAAGAGAACTGCCAGAAGTATGCAATTGTCTCTGACGTTGTAGCTTTGTGGATATACATTTTTTAAATCTAATCTCGTCTAAACTCAGTTTAAGGTTTTTGGTCAACATCCAAAACAAAGTATGTGGTGGAAAACTGGCCACCTGAACACATCATCGCCATGATGATATGGTGAAGGGGATGTTTTTATTAACAGAAGTGAAGATGGCATGTGTTGAATGAGTTTGACGACTTTTTAGAGATGTGCGATAAATTGTTTTTATTGATTAACGGAATCAGGATTTTTTTTTTTTTACTTTGGTTTCCATAGGGTGATGTCATCACGTCCAAACCCACCATCTTGCTTGATAAGTGTGTTTTAAGCTTCTTTTTAATTAATTTATTTATTTGGACATTGAATTCAGATCAACCCTACAACAAGGAAAATATATCAACCATTTTTTTTCTTTTTAATTACAAGAATGAAGTCATAACATGAGAATACAATCGTAATATTAGGAGAATGAACTAGTATTTTTTGTAGTATTTTTTCGCCATACACAAAAAAAATACAAAAACTTAATTATCCAAGCTTTTTCCCATTAAAACTACTTTTTATTTTATTTTAAGAAATTCTTCTTGTAAAATTGCTTCTTAATGTTTATTAATGTTATGATTAGATTCTCATAATTAACAAAAGATTATTGTAGCCACTTTTTGTTTTCCATCACTTAAAACATTTTTATTTTTAGAAAAGAAAGTGAGAAAGCAATCAATTAAAATTGGATATAAAGTGTATCACTTTGTAGAAAAAGTGAACTCGCTCTGTCCCATCACATAACGTCCAGATAAAATACATTAAATTGACTGGCTGCAGTTTAAGGCATTGTGTGCCCTAATACTCTCACTTTTTCTGATTAGTTTGTTTTTGTGGAGGGGAAAAAGAATAATGTCGAGGCGGTGTGGGGTAGCAGTAAAGCTGGTTCCCTATAAATATAATGATTATTCTTCCTAAAAGTGGTCTGGGTGTCGATTCCGGATCCTTTTGATGTCTTTTCCACTTCTCCGTTCCAGTTTCCTGCCTAAATGCTGTGAACAAAGGCCACAAAATCCTTCAAAGAAATGCTAAAATAGTCCTAAAAATTCACCCCAAGTCAAGAATCAGATCTCCCATCATTAACTCACAACCTCATCTACTTTTAAGGCAGTAGTAAAGGGTAAAGAGAGAAAAAAGTATCCTGTGCAAACTCTTCTATAGTTATATTTCTTCCAACACCTAATCGAAGATCTCTCCCCCTCCTCTTCCCCCCTTTGTACCCTTTGAACCTTCATTTGCACTGTCAGGCAAAGAAATGAGTTCATGAATCTTGGTGGCTTGGGCTTAATTAAACTGCATTATATTTCACCCACCGAACATTAATCTCACCAAAAGAGGCAAAGCGAGGAGGTGTGTGGAGATGTTAGTGGGCCAACGCTCATCGCTTCCCCGTCCTGGACCAATTTCAAGGAAGCCGCATAAACTCGTTCATCTGAGCATCGCCGTTACACTGCGCACTGCTGTCCAAACTCTCACCTGCAGGACAATCGAGTAACTTTTCAAGCGCTTAGAAAAAAAAATGTTCGAATGAAGATGACCCTTTCCAGCTTTAGCTCATTTATTTACTCCTGGTAAAAACTAAACCCTTTTCCACTTCCATTTCAGTCAGGTTGAGATAAATAGATTTTATCTCAATAAAATAGATTTTATTGATTAATACAATTTTCTGGTTTTAACTATTCAATTTCTGGAAAATCTGGATTTTTTTGTAACCATTGCAGTCATTGCGTTTCCAAGGTTCATCAGCCCACCCGGGTTCTACCATCTTGTTCTGCAAAAACAATCTGCAACTTGTCCTTGAACTCTGACTGAAATAAAAGCATGTTTTTGAAAATAGTTTCGGTTAGTTGTCATTTATTTTAACGATTGTTCTCTTTTTTACAAGTTCTTAAATCTTATGATTAATATTTTTAAATTAGTTTTTAATCATTTTTACTTTGGTTACTGCTTTTGTTGTCATTTTGTAGCACTGAGATTTAAATTGTATTAAATAAAATGGTGTCATTATTTTTCATTATAAGATTTGTCCCCAAATTTCTAGATTTTTCTTTGAAACTTTTCCAAATGAGGCTCTTTAAACTATATGTGAATTTCAGTAACTTAAACAATTAAGGTATCAATGTTTTACCAGGGTATTTTGGAAATATTCTTCCTAATATTTCCCATTTAAGACAAAAAAACATTCAAATAATTTTTAAGGAACAAAACTCCATTTCCCCTCAGTGGGCAGAAAAGGAGAGGGCAACATGAACCCAGTCGACGTCCAGGCTAAATTGCAGATGTCGTTTCATTAGTGTGAGACTTGCTCATCGCTTAGAAAACACGTCCAACTCTGGTGCGATCTTTTGTGCATTATGAATGAGACATCCGGCCAAACCCCTGCTCCAATGGAATGAATTAAAGGCATTTCGTGACATTTTGAAAATTAATCTATTGTTTTTTTCCTTTTTTTTTTCTCGGCACTTTGCTTGTCATAACGTGGGCAAAAAAGTTTCTGAGCCCGTCCCAGAGGTGAAGGAGGGGACCGGCTGATCTCGCCGCCTTCGGTTAACGACGCAAACGAGCCGCTTCCGGCTGACGGATTTGTCACTTCTCTTTATGCGTTGTAATACATACACACAGAGGGGGAAAGAAAAAAACAATTCCTAATTGAAATCATGCCTCTATAAAAACAATACAAGGGAACTCATTAAAAACTAAAACTCAATTTGGAGTCAATTCGCTCATCAGGCAATTATGTCAAAACACACGGAGTAATGCGAGTAGGGGCAAGCGACTGCAAAGTTTTCCCACGGGGGCCGGCAGAGAGTCATTATTATATGCGTTCTTTGGAAATTAGTATGATCGGTTTTGTGGGTGTTTATCATGCTGGCAGGGGGACAGGCCTCGAGGGAATTAGCCCAGCAAGAAAGCCTCAACCCCGCAGGAAGCTTTCTTCCCCTTGCTGGCCTGAAAGAAAAAAAAACAAAAAAAAAACCACTACCTGTAACAGCATTAATGTGCGACTCAAGGGCAGCTGCTGTTAGGTCTGCTCTCCACACTGTATTCCATTATGCATGACCATGCAGGGGTGCCCTTTGTCTTGGCTGGAGTTAAGCTGGGGACCACAGGGGGGTGATTAGGACACCGTGTACCTTGTGTTGAACACTAACAACAGCTGCTCTGAGGCAAGACCGTCTGACCGAACGGACGCTCAATGACACTTCAAGATTCAGAGGGCGCAGCATTAGCATTTGGGTTGGATTACGACAAAAAAATACATAAATAAATAATTCTCATCAGTATGCACTCACAAAAAGTCATGAGGTTTACAGAAATCGCCCCCCTACTCAATCTGTCTTGATTAAAGGAGCAGTATGTGTTTTAAAAGCAACATAGTGCTATTTTAAAGCACATTCAAGCAACTATTACTATTTGGTAATTATAAAAACTGCTGAATTTATCAAATATGATTTAAAAGAAATCTAACTTGAATTTCAACACTTTGCCAAAAAGAAATAGACCGTTAAGATGTCCAGATAAAGTCAAGATTAGTCAGCACCTTTGTCGCTCTAACAAGTTGAGGAAAGCTTCTCCCAGCTGCATTAGAATCCAAACATGAATAAAATTAACTTGCGTTGCTATGGAACATCTTCTCTTGCTGTGCGACTTTAAGAGCATAGGTCAAAGAGTGTCTCTGCGCCTCTTCTATGTCTTCCTGTCAGTCAGTCAACCTGCCTCACCGGTGTGCACGGTGCTGTGAAGGCCAGTAAGAACAGAAGACTGGGAGGAATGGAGGAAGCGCTGTCAGTCAGTGCTGCTGAGCAGGAAGCTGACAGGAGCACGCGGGAAGACAGTTGGCAGGCCGGAGCCATGCACTATTCAAGCATCATTCATACGGAGCGCGACTACTGGGGCAAAACAGCACACGGTACGCTACAACACACACATTTACGCATGAGGACGCCACACACACGTGGAGTAGAAGCGCGTTGCGTGGGCAGAGCTTCCTAAGCCAATCCTAGTTCTAGCTCGAACTGAAATCGGTGGATTCATACTGAGTTCTGAGTTTAGAAGTAAAGTTTCAACAAACGAGTTAAAGAGAGAGTAGTAGTCGAGAGTTAGGAAAAATGCAGTGCAATAGATGGTGGTGATGAGAGGCATCCATAACCCTTAGATGAGTTTGGATTATAAATATTGCTCTTTTTGTTACACCGCTCCAGTATTCACAAAAAAACTATGTAGTTATTATCCTTTCTGTAAATACTGTAAGTTCATGGTATTTTTTATTATTAAAGATGGTGCATGTAAAACTGTTCACAGAAATCAACATACAGATAAACATCTAGTGGTATTGGACTAAATAATTAGGTAATATTAGGTCTACCATAAGCCTGAAGAAGAATAAAGTTAACTAAATAAAACTGAACACCACTTAAGTTGCAGAACAGGTCAAAAAAAGATATATTTTTTGTCTTTTTCTCATTGTGCCACCACATAGTCATTCCTTTAAAGGATGTGAAATTAAGAAACATTTAAGCCCAACTTGACTTTGACTAAAAAATCTCTCCTCCTGCACCAAAAGTGGCACTTTAACCACTGGGATTGTGTCCAGTGAAGCTGATTAAAGAGGAAGAAAATGGGGGGAAAAAACATTTCTCAGTAGACCACATGGTGTAACGTATGAATAAACCGAGCCAGACAGTCTGGGAGGATTCTGACACAGGAGACAGCTGGTGGTCGGACCAACCTTATTATGTCAGGTGTTCCGCCTGGGGATGTGCTCGGAGGCAACGAGCGCGCACACGTAGGCACGGCCATCATGTGCCTTTGTGTGGTTATTACAACCAAGAACGCAGAGAGGGCAGTTTACTTTAAAGGATATACCCCATCAGAGAGAATAGAAGCTACAAAGCATTTCCGTCTTTTTTTTGTTGCACTGATCAAACGGGCCTAAATGATGCCCTCACACACAGAGAGAGAGAGAGAGACCCATCTACTTCCTCTAATTCCGCTTTATCGCATCACGCTCGGGACCCACGACACACACCAGTGACACCGCCGCACATGGTCGTCGCTTTAAGGCGAGCCGTTAGGACGGAGTTAATTGAATTACATGGGCGCTTCACACTTTGATGGCGTCTAATAACTTTGCGAGCGGCGCTCGGTGGCAAGCCCCATCGTGTGGCGAGCGGCGGGCCCTCCTGAGTGGGCGCGGTGAGGGAGTAGTTCGCTGTGCAGCTGCGGCACTAACAAAGAGCTGCAGCACCCCCAACAGAGGGTGGAGGCGCACTGACGGGCAGCGGAGGCACCGAGAGGGAAAGTTCTTGTCGGCATGAATAAATGGGAGCGAGTTTTCCGTGGTTGTTTTCTTCTGGTTTTCATCCTTGTTTGTCACAGATGTTCGTGAACATGTGTGGGAGTACGCACGCGTGCGCGGGGTGGGCTCTGCCTCACGCGTGGCGGAAGGGGTGGGGGGTTGGGGGGGGAAGGTGGGACGAGTCAGAGGCCGAGACAATGTACAAAAGGGAGATTAAAACGAGACAAACTGATCAAAAGGGCAAAGTGTAAGAGAGGGAGGAAATAAATTGCAAGGCGAAAAGAGAGGAGAAAGGACCATCACCATGGCAACAGCAGCATCTCTGCCATCCAGCTTTAAAGGCTGGATGTCAGATGTTCTTTGAATCGATCAAAAATAAAAAATAAAATAGGTACACATATGTATAATCTTTGTAAAAAAAAATTTTTTTAAAAACACAAAAAGGTGGAAACTTTAACTGACACAAATCCACACCAAGGTAAAAACATCTCTGCTTAAAATATGACTCTTTACTTTGTAATATAACTGCATTGAAACTGATGTTCAATTAAAAAACAGCCTATTTTTTCTGTACTTTTAGTACCAGTGATTTAAATTTTGTACCAAATTTTGTAGTCATATTTGAAATAGGTTAGGAAACAATATCCCAAGATCCCAAAGGCTGGAGGTTAAATCCAATGCCCAAAAGGCTTATGGTGATGCTGGAGGAGCTGTATGAATCCCCAGCTCAGGTGGAAAGTTTGTTAACAGAACCGATGGATCAAAGGGAAGCGACATTTCCAAACTTGAAATAAAAACAATCTGGACTTTTCTATATCATCTCACCCGATAGTCCAGAAGATTAGTTTGATTGGGGACCAAAACTGCAACATTTGCCACATTTTAAGTTGTTGAGGTTTGCTTTCATACACTGCACTGTCAAACATGAGAACTTTTGCGCAAGTTCCTATTCCACAAAACAAACAGAAATGGAGTTGTGTCAGATTTTATCGGTTGTAGCATTTCTCTCGTCTTTACCTAAGCGCCACAACCCATTTTTCCAATTAGCATTATGCTCACTATTTGTTTTGGTTGTACTGTATTTACCCAGAATCCCCTGCACTATAGTCCACTGCTTTTGGAGCAGTCTCCCATCCACTGTGGATTCAAATATGCATTCAAAGCGAACTAGAGTTCACTTCAACTGAACCCAGACCTAGGCCTGTCACAATAAACAATGAATCAATTAATCACATTATAAACTAAAACAAACTCAATTTTCATTAGCTTGATTTATCGTCTTTCTTTTCTCTCTCTCTACCACAACTGGTCTCGAGTCTGCTGCTTTGGTCTCAACTATCCCTTTTTTGAAAGACAGAGGCTTCAGAATTTATTTTACTTGTTTCTGTTGCTTTGTTTATTTATTTTGGATATTTAAAATAAATGTCTTCTAGACAGGACAGAAATTCACCGGTCGCCAATTCAGCCCTCACAAACACAAAAGCAGAGCAACAATGAAATTATTTAGGTTGCTATTCTCGTGTTGGAGCAATCCAGGGTGAACGCAAAAAACACACATTTCTTTGAGAGAAAGAATTTCAACACTTATGTTTGTGTTGGTCAATCGCAAAAAAGCCCGGAACAGAACATGTTGCAGCCTGTGTGGTTTTAATTTCTTTAAATATTTCCGCCAACCCAACGACCTGAAAGTCCACATGCCTGCCTCTCCCCACTTAGCGGGCGACCCATTCGACTTCGCTCAACAGACACGCTCGCCTCGGGATATCACAAATAATTAGCAGAGATCAACCTGACATCAATCACCCTCCTCTCACGCGCGCGCACTCGGGTCATCACCTTTTTAAATGACCTTACATGCTAAACAGACTGCTGTCACAACCTGTCGCAAGGCTCAGCGGAGAGACAGCATGATGGTGCCAAAGCAAAAGACGTGAAGGAAATCTGACAGGCGCAGATATGGATCTGAATGCTTGTACAGCCAATCAGTGTGAGGGCTCTGGTCCAAAAACCACTGCTCCCTGTGTAATTAATTACACCTCTCTGAGAAAGAAAACCCCTATAGGCTCTTTCCAGCCCTCGTCCTTTGAGCAAGGACAGTCCCTGCTGAGAAGGCCTGCGGGTGTGTTTAGAGGAGCGTTCGCGTGCCACCAACAGCAATCGGAAACTTTGATTTGAAAATGTGATTGTTGCCATTAAAGCTTTGTGCCGCTTTGATTTTACCACAAAGCAAGTGGCGGCACCATTTGCCAAATAAAACGGTGTCCTCGGTGGGTCGCATTACCGCTTTTTTGGCTGTTTAAATTCACATCTCTGACCCGATCTTTGGTCTTGCCCATGACCCAATTTCCCCAAAGGGATCATTAAAGTTTCATTCCATCTTATCTTCCCCCATCCTTCTCTTTCTCTCTCTCTCTCCCTCCACCAACCAGATCACATTGCAGCGCCGCCCTCCTCCAATCCTTCACTTAATTATGTCCCCTGAATGAAGTTCATCTTTCATGCTGCCAGCAGCCCGGCTGCCTGGCTCGTCTGTTCTGGGCCATCTAATCATGGCGCAGAGACAAACTAAAATTAGACGGTCAGCATGTGAAGCCTGGCAGACCCTAATGAAGGCTGACGTCTCAAGACGGGCCGCTGATGTACCAGATGCACTTTGCTTGAACCGACGATGACCGCTGTTGACTAGCGCTGAGGATGAGCGAACCCCTTTTCGCATTGCTTGGAAAAGTCTCACGCAACGAGGAAGGAAGACTGTCCCACGAATCAAAATTAGAGTTCATGGTTTGGAAGTTCGGCAGCAGCTCTTCATGTGCGCAAGCTGAGATCAAAGTAGCGAGCTGGATGTAAAATAACAGATGTTTACTTCAACTGTACACAGATGAGTTTTTGTAGTGTGTTCACTCATTGTGAAGTAGAGCTACAACGGAGTAGACGGAAAAAAAAAAAATCAGATGAATTTCAGTCAAATCTTCCCTGCAACATCAGCATACAATAGTTCCTCAGGTTTCCTACAAGATTTTCATGCGACAATTCCGTATTTGTCCATTAATCGACTCAAATTAAAGTTCTCAAGCTGTTTTTGTCCAGTAAAAAAAAAATCCAAAGGTTCACTATAAATTTACTGAAGAGAATTTAACAGAGCTTAGACCTTACACAGAATCTTTAAAAACTAAGAGTAAAAGATTGATGAATGGAGGATGAGGAAATGGAATGAGAAACTAATTGACAGATGGAAAAGACAAACCATTGCCTCATTTATTACAACAATTCTTAGCTGTGTTTTTCACCACAAATGATTGTGTGTTTAGTTTCTAATATTCTTATATTAATGTCAAAATCAGTAAGATTAATTTAGGAACATTTCAAAGAGAAAGGATTCCAGAAAAGCTAATTATCAAGCCATTAAATCCAAAATGGCTGCAGAGAAAAGAAAAAACATTTGAAGTAATCTGTACCAAATGTGCCCTTTGCACCTTTTTGGGTGAACCTTTCAGTTCTGTCAATTTATCACTCAGTCAGTTTCAAACAAAACACTTGGACTGGGTTGAGTCATAATGTGTTCAATTGGCCAATCTGGGTTTGTGGATACGTTTTATGAACTTGGTTTGCTTAATAGCCCTACCACTTAAAAAAATATGTTTTAAAACAGAACAAATACATCGTGCGCTCAGGAAAAACAGCCACAGAGATCTGACCTAGTATCTCTATATAAAATCTAGATAGGAAAAAATAAATGATTGGAAAAAATAAATGTTTAAGAAGTTTACTGTTCAATTCTTATAAACAGAGTGATTTAAAATGTCTCACTTACATCAACTTAATACTTGGCATATCTCAGATTTTTAGACAAGCACACAACATAATATTCACCTGCAAAGTGTTGTACTTTTTGCTTTCTGTATGTTGAGCAAAGAAAGAAACAAATAAGAGATTTGTATATGCAAAATGAAGCCTATGTTTTGAGTACAGTAAAGGTCAGACAGAGGTTATGGAACATGTTTCAATCCATGAAGGGAAGAAACTTTTCATCCTTTTTGTGTTCAGTTGTTCATTTATTCATTAACACACATTTTGTTTTTTTCCTTTGGTCAGTATTTGTTATATTTATCTGCTGAATTTAAATAAATGAAAAGAAAGTTCGAATCTAGATTCAGCAATTCAGAACCCAACAGAAACCAGAAACTGGTATCGACGTATGAAAAAATAAATTTGTGTGCTTCCAATAACACATTTGCTAGTGCTATGTTAATCCAAAAAAAGTTAGTTTTTCATTTCATCATAAAATTTACAGTTTTCTGATATGTGTAATCTACAATAAATGTGTTTTAATCAGCTTCAAATTTCAAAACTTCCCTGTCTCAATGGAGACACACAAGACTGAAAGGTGGAGACAAAGTATGGCATAGAAGAGACCATATACTGAGTCAGAAGTAAGAGGAAAAATGTGTAAAATCATTTAATACAGCAGGTTTTTGAGGTTCATTTGGACTGCAAGACAGTGAGAGAGAGCAAGATTTTCAGCAGGCAACAGGAAGGCTGGACTTGAGCAACATTGCTGTGTTGGATATTTCAATCTTTATCATGGAACATGACGGAATTAGAAATGTTGGTGGCCTTTTAGAAATTTCAAAATTAATTTAAGGGTCACACAGAATATACCAGTTTAGCTTAAATAGCACTAATCGCAAAAACGAGACGCTAAAGCAGAAATCTTTGTCAGATTGAAAAATAATAGTAAAGCCAAGTTTTATGGAGAGTTCTTAGAGTGTGGATCCTCAAAAAAGAAGAGACAAAAGCTTAATATTTTGATCTTTAAACTTCAGTAAGGATGGCTACCTCATCATAATGTCGATCATCAATGAAGAACTCAATGTAACAAGCTACTGTTCTAGTGATCCAAAGTTTGTTTCAAACGACACAAAGTGAACTGTAAATAGGAAAAGATCTGGAGGAGTTTCCGGGCCACTGGGGTAGTAAAGTCTCTGGGGCTTGATGAACAATAAAGACCTGTCGTTTGGGTAGAACAAAGGCCTGTCATTTGCTTTTGTTGTTGCTGGTGTTTCTAATCTGCATGTCCAGATGGCTGGATGACTCCTCCCCCCCCCACCACCAACACGCTACATCGTTAATAGCTCAGCACAGCTGGCGGACGAAGTGAAAAGCAAAGGAGTACAAGGAAATGAAGAAGTGAGTGAGAGAGAAAGAGCTTTTAAAAAGGTAAAGAAAAAAATAAAAACCAGACAATTAGTGAGGAATAATGAGATAGTTGGAACGGCCGTGGTGACCGAAAGGCTTGCGACACAGACTCTGACAGATAAGTGGAGGCTGCTGGCTTTGACTATCGCTTACCCAGATCTGTGTTGGGCCCCGCCAGCAACTGTTTGAACTTATCCAGGCGAGATGCTTCCCTCTCGGTCATGGCCGGGGTGCCAGATGTGTTCTGGTCAGCCATGCGAGCCACTAATGGGATGACGGGCGGCTGATGGGGCAGAGACCTCTGTCTGTGGAGGCCGGCGCGCTCACCCGCTGCATCTGGTTGAGGAATGGAGACGAGATAAAGAGACCGGTTACGTAAACCCAGAGCTATTTCAGACAATGCGGACACCTTTAGCTGGCTGTAAGTGGAACTTAATTACAGTCGGCAGAGCGACTTGTTTTCTTCTTCTATGAAGTTTTTCCCATTACGACCACAAACTTTGATGCATTTTACAGGGATTTTGTGTGATAAACCAACATAAAGAGTGAAAATAATACATATTTCAAACGCTAAAACAATTAATCGGATTAATTGTGATTAATCGATTATTGAAATAATCATCATGGTTCGTATCAGAATAACCAGTAAAATAACTTGCAATCCTACATATAAACATTTTTCTTTATTAATAAAAAATCAAGAGGGCCACAATAACTCGGCTCAGGTGTGACAATTCATCCACATGTTGCACCCTCCAAAAATGTGATTCCATTTTGCTGGATTTCATTTTGTGCAATTTGAGCAAAGGTACAATGAATACAATCAATGTTTAAGTGCTACTTTTTGTTGTTCTATTCAATAAAATCCCAATAAAATAAATTGGTGTTTATAGTTGCAAAAGGAAGCTGCACAGTGGCGCAGTTGGTAGAGCTGTTGCCTTGCAGCAAGAAGGTTCTGGGTTCGATTCCCGGCCCGGCCTTTCTGCATGGAGTTTGCATGTTCTCCCTGTGCATGGTGGGTTTTCTCCGGGTTCTCCGGTTTCCTCCCACAGTCCAAAAACATGACTGTCAGGTTAATTGGTCTGTCTAAATTGCCCCTAGGTGTGAGTGTGTGTGTGCATGGTTGTTTGTCCTGTGTGTGTGTCTCTGTGTTGCCCTGCGACAGACTGGCGACCTGTCCAGGGTGACCCCTGACCCCGCCTCTCGCCCGGAACGCTAGCTGGAGATAGGCACCAGCACCTCCCGACCCCATTAAGGGACAAGGGTGTAGGAAAATGGATGGATGGATGGAGTTGCAAAAGGATAAAATGCGGAAATGTCAAAGAGTTAAGAAAACCTTTTGCAAAGTTTATGGTTTAGTTTCAAAATAGTTTCTATCCAAGGTGTGACACATGTAGAAGCATCTAATAAAGATATCACACTTTCAAAACATCTTCTATCATTCATTCGTTCTGTTTTCAAGGCGTCACATGTTCACACAGGTGTCAAAGGTACACAAAAGGATCAAGCCAAATTGTTCCAGATTTTAACATTAGAAGCCATCTTCCTTCTGTCAGGATACACACTTACAAAGTTCACACACAGGCAATCTGCCAAGAGCTGGAACAAAACCACAACACTTCTACTGCAGGCAGAGTTACACAAATGCATCATGGCAAATAGGAGGACTGGCGCGTAGCCGATTTTAATATCTTATTTGCTTTTTACAGGAAAAAATAAAAGGCCACAAATCTGTTCCCAAGTGCTTTATTTGCACTTAGAAAAATTAAAAAAGATCATTAAAGCAGGCAGCAGTTTCTCTGTAACTTAGTGAGCCCATATAACAATACTTTATACAGTCTTAAAAAATTCTCTTTAATGAAAAACGGCTGGAGAACGTAGCTAAAGCTTACATGTTGTCACAGAGCACTGTATTAATCATTTCTATTAGGAGAGGAAGGAAAACAGACAAATTATGGGCAGTACAGTCCATAATAAGAAAATAACACTGCAGCTTATGCAGCCCTTTGTGTCTCCGGCTCTGTCTACACTGCCGGGAGGTAAAGGGGCTGCTTGTGCGATCTGTCTCCGAACAGCAGAAGCAGTCTGAACAGCAGACGCCCAGACAGGCAGGCGAACGGTCTGCCACCATGTTCACCATGCAGAACATCTGCATCTGCCAACGGCGGACACACCGTCGTGCCAACTGGCTTTATATCCTTCTCTAGACAAATATGGCATTTGGAAAATGTTCCGTCTGGTGACACAGCAACTCCTGCAGTCACGCTAGGATATGTTTTGAGATTAAATCAAGCTGCTGGTTAAAACAGACGATAACTGATCAAAAGGAGGTAGGAAGATGGGAGTCATTTAAGAGGGTATGCTACCTTAAACCATGTTTTTTTTTAGATTAATATAACAGGGTAATTTCTCAAATTAGTAGGAGGAAATACACAGATGGTTTATTAAGGCATATGCTGCCTCCTTTATCTCACTGGTGAAGTGCAGATGTGAGCAGGATCTTACTTTTTCTTTTTAATGCATTTCACTAGTATATTCTATTATGTTTCTGCGGGTTGAAATCAGGTTGGATATCCATTTGCCTCGGGCACAGGATTCATTAAAGCAGGCTTCACCAACTCAAATTTAAGACTTTTTTAAGCCCCTTATGAAAGGAATTTAAGATCCATTTCTCCACAAACATGTACAAACTTCCTCCAGCCAAATGTTAATAAATTTAGCTGCAAAAAAAGCTAGCTAACTAGCATGGGTATGTTAGCATTATTTTAGATACATGTGTTTAAGAGTTTCTAAGGATGTTTTAAATACTGGAAAAACAAACATTTTTACCCCTTTTAAAGTGTGCATTTGTATCATCTATCCGTTCTAGTTTGTTAACATATATGTATATTAAGTTCTAACTTTATTGTCCAAATCATTTCAAACAGGCGAGTGTGAAAAAAAGAACCCTTTTGTAGATTGAGTGTGTTGTTCACTCACCTCTAGGTGACCCAATCGGAGCTTCACTGTGGGATTTCACCAGACGGCTATCAGTGTAAGGGCTGCTCTGAGAGGCAAATGATGCATCTGGGCTGATTGCCTCCACTTCCTCCACTCTGAGATACTCATCTTCCTCTTCCTCCTCCAACTCCTCCGCCGCCACCTCCTCCTGTGCGTCTTCCTCTCCCTGACCCGGCTCCGTCGTGTCGTCTTGCCTCTGTCTCTCCTGCTGCTTGCTGTGATTCTCAATCACCTGTGCGGAGAACGGGAAAGCAACGAGCAACGTTGACGAGCGTCCAGGTTTGGAGCAAAAAAAAGGGCTGGGGAAATAAAAGCACTTTGGAAAGACTTTTAAATATGTTTTAAGACTCTAATAAATGAAATGCAAGACCTGTATCACGATGGTAATGTACAAAAGAATGTATTACTTGTGAGATCAGCAATAGATATTGGCCCTTTTCCCTTTTTCCCTCCACAGTAACAACTTTGTTTAAATAAAACTCTTCAATATTTAAGACTGGTGCCGGACCTCAACTATCACCTTTTTTGAACAATAATTTTGTTAACAAAAGTTTAGACTTCATAATTCATTTTATTTGACGTTTCTGTTGTTGTGTTTATTTTGGATATTTAAGATGCCTTCCAGTTCCAGTGTTAAATGTTCATTAGAATTGAAAGTTTATTGATCTATGAGAATTATGCCATTACAATGTTACTTGAAAATGGTCTCAAAACAACACTATTGTTTATCGCAATAACACAATTTATCGTCCAGTAAAATTTGTTAGCAGCTAGTTAGAGTTAGCTAAAGGTGGTTTCAGCCATCTTGAGTACAGAAGTCGTCTGCAGGCGACTCAAACTTTTGCCTGATAAAGTCTTATTTTGGGTTTTATTTGCGCTATTAAATACTCCTGTCAGGTCAAATTTAAGACCTGTGATTAATGTATTTACGGCCACTTTTTATTTAATTTAAGACAATTTAATGCTTTATTACTTTTCATGGAGATGCAGACACCCTATTGGATCTCAGTGGTTATTTTACGAATCTGTAAAACGGTCAAATCCTCTACACCTGATCAAAACCATCAAACTAAACCAAAGTATTTGGTTCAAGCGGGAAAACATCTAGTGAACGCCGTCCAACCTTATTTGCCGTCTCCATGACAACCTCAATGTTGAGGTTCTGCGCTGCCATGGCCAGCAGCTCGTCGTCATCGTCGCCGACGTCCCAGGCGTCGCTGGTGATGCTCTCAAACTCCTGGAAGGTGGTGGCTTTCTTTGGCTTGCCTGGCGTGGCTGGAGGGGTTTGTTTCCTGCTTTGATGAGACTGCAAGACACACAAGGGTGGACAAGTGGGTGATGACGGGACAAGAAATTGGAGAGAGAGAGAAAAAAGAAAAAAACTAAGATTTTATACAAGGAGGCAATGGAAGGGCTAAATTAGAACCATAGAAGTTTATAAATGCAAGAATGTATATTATAGGATCTAAACTGCTGTTAATGTTTGGTGTTGAACTTGCTTTAGTAGCACATAAGTCCAACTCAGTAGGACAAATGTAGGTCAAGCTTATTTCCTGTCTGTTTTACTTCCTGATTTTATTACAATTGT
The DNA here is from genome assembly GCA_033032245.1 of Poecilia picta. NCBI lineage: Eukaryota > Metazoa > Chordata > Actinopteri > Cyprinodontiformes > Poeciliidae > Poecilia > Poecilia picta. The sequence continues at coordinate 14,124,476 of CM065375.1, forward strand.
GCAACAATGACACCACTCCTACACTTTTTTAAACAAATGTATTAAAAAAACTGCTTTGTGAGACAGCAAGGAAAGCAGATCATAAAAGAATCAAAATTGTTTATATCACTTTGAGAGGTGAACAGCAGCAGGAGTGTAAATCATACACTCATAATGTGCATGATCATTTAATTATAGACCACAAATGACATTACGTTCTATAAATTAAACCTTATTATGACGCTGTAATAACAAATTTGCTCAATCTTATTAGTTCTTGCAGTTAATAGACATAAAACCTAGTAAATCCTGCAGATCAGAACATTTCTTTAACAACAACCATTCACTATTCTGTGATCATTTCAGCCTTGGTGTTTAAACAAAACGTAAGCCGATAAAAACAAATAAGGGATGACACATGAATGTCATTGGAGACTGAACAATGAGCAACGCTATCACAAAGCTAATGAAGATCATGTAATACTGATCAAACATTGCATGCTAATTAACTGCACACACATGCCATTGAATTTATTACGTTTTGAACCGGGACTCTATATCCATCAGAATATCCTTATTTTCAGAGTGTTTGGTTTGTACAGAAAATTGTTTGTAATGTTGGTAAAAATAAATCACATTTATTTATTTGTGGGAAGCCAAAAATGTGTTCAGAAGTGCTACGTTCTTGATGAAAAAATTATTATTAAAAGTTATTATTAAAAGTTAAAAGTTATTAAAGTTTTGGTTTCTGATATTTCGACTGCTTTCTACTCAATGTTAGCATCACATTTGTTTTTCAAATTGCATTTTGCATCAATGGGTAATAGGTTGTTTTGATTTTCAGTTCCTTAAACAGCAGCATTAATCCAGGCATAGTTTGATGATATTTTAAAAATCACTTCTTCATTCATAGAGCAGAACGCCTGGCTTGAGGCATGAAGGCCAAAACAAACCAAAAATGAAACCTGTGTACAGTTCACACTTCCTAGGGGAATTACTTAGAATATTTCATATTTTTGATTGAATTCAGCCTTCTTGTCCATATTAATAAGTGTAGAAAAAAAAGAATATCATTAAATAAAACATGTGAATGACAGAAAACGAAGAGATTGCAGCTTAAACTTAATGATGATTGAAAATGTGAAGCAGGGAATACAAACTGTGGCTTCAACATAAAGCAAAAGTTCATAAGGTGAAGAAATTTATGGGTGTTTTCCCAGTTGGGAAAGAAACAAACATGGAGACATAACTTTAACTCCACCAGCCTTCAGGCAAGCATCGTTTCTCCTCTGGTTCTGACCAGCGTTGTTGCTCTGATGCAAATAAGCGTCTGCACTTGTGTTTCTCTCAGACACAAAAAAAGCCCAGGCAGCCATGTAGCACCTGCTGTAAAACAGCAGCAGTGAATGGAAGCAGCAGGAAGTCTCACTTTTCTATGTGAGCAAATAACACCATTACTGAATTCTAAATTAATATTAGAAATATATGAAGATATATTATAATAAATTAATTGTACTCTGCAGTTCAGCACGACACCATCTGTATATGGAGTTGTGCTCCAAAGGCCTTTGTGTTATTGGAGTGTTAAAATATTTATTTCCCTTAAAAAAAACACACAAGGAGAGGGGAAAAAAACTAGAGTGTCCATCTTTGATTAGTTTCTGATTTGAGTTTTCTCTAAAATATGAAGACAAACATTTTCAGTCTGGCCAAAAATACATGCAGTTGGAAATATTCAAAGGTTACAATCATATTTATGTAATTGAAATATAACGCGGTGAAGCAGCTATGTATACACTGAACTTTAATTCTTATGCTCTTAAACTTAAAACATTGAAAGGCAAATGGTAAACATTTTTTACTGCATTCCATATTTTCAGTAGCAGCAAAAAAAAGGTAAAATGAAAACAATCACCGCAAAAGAGATTTAATTAAACTCAACCTTTCACTCGGGAGGATGATGTGAAGGGAAGAATGTGCTCCGACTTCTTACAAAGACAACAATTATCATAATAAAGAACAAGAAATACACCCGCACCGACCTGCTTTCAACAATGATTGGAAGAACGAGAAAGTCTGAACCTACACAATGACATAAAAAATGAAAACAAATTAAACCCAACTCCTCTGTGGAAATCTACATGATTAAACATCAACGAGAAGAAAGACGATTATAATTACTGAATAATTGGCTGTTTTTACTTCATCGTTGCCAGGGGTTTTGTGTCTGTCGGTCATTGAGGATAAACATTTAATCGCTTCTGTTTTTTTGTTATCGTTTGACTTTTTTCTATGTTACAGTGATTCAATTTGATTCGGTAGCAAAAAGGAGCGACTTCAAAGCCATTCCTAATTTCAGTTTTGAGTTACTCTTGCTGAATTTGTGACTTAACACAAACAATACAAAATCCATATCGCACTTACAGTAAGCTGTGATATGAACCTGTAGCATCACAAATACATATTTTTAAAATAACACCATTACTGAAGCACGGTGTAGTCAAAAGCTGGTGGATAAAAACTGTCAGAATTTCACTTTTGTCATTAATTATCCTAAAAATACAACCCAGGAATGAAGCATATTTGTGAAATAAAATGACCTAGTCAAAGTTCAGACCTTAATCTAGCCAATTATCTGCAAGAGTTTGTGCAAACACTTGAAAATTGTTAATGAATGCTCTACAGCCAATCAGTTGGATTTCAGTAAATGACATTTTTTTTAAATAATTGTTAAAAATGTTCAAGCTTGTCTTTAAATATCCTAATTTTATTTCCTTATAACAGTACAATAGAAATTAGAAAAAACACAAAATAAAACACAATTTTGTGAAAGAAAAAAAATAATTTCAGGTTGTTAAAATGATATAAGCCATGCAAAAGTAGTACATGATTTTAAATTACAGTATATAATCAATTTAAAGTTTCTAGAAGTGCAAACATAATTCAAAATTTTTTAATGAAAAAAAAAAGAATTATTTATCCAGTTGCAGTAGTTGTTAAAAATAAATCCACAATAGAATTGATATTATATGGCAATAAAATCTATAATGTGTTATTTGCAAATATGAATACAAACAGTCAAGGGGTCAGCAAAACCACAGTTTAAAAAGATAAGTTGCCATCAAAACAAAAAAATCTATAAATCAAAGATTTAGGAAATAGATATATGACAACATCATATATCAAATATGCTAGAATGCTTTAATATTTACTACTTCCATGTAATAAATATGTCTGGGAAGGTAAGCTATATCCATAACACTGTTACACACTCCCACCAACGTCCGTCAGAGATTATGTAACATCTTGTTTTCACTTAACATTACAAAATCTTGTTGTGTGCCAAAAATAAATCTGAAATGTTTTGCTCTTTGGAAACTAGATTTTCTTGTAGACTTGGTTCCAGTGAGACTTCAGAACAATTTCTAACCAATAGGGCACCAGGGCTATCCTGAAGGACCCGACGTATGACATTCCTAAAATGTACTAAAGTCTTGCCCATGTCATCCCAGTTTTTGTTTATGTCAACTGGTTCAACAAACCGTTTCACATTCTTGACTTGGGCGTGGCTGTCATCATTTTCAGCGATGTCATCAAGAGGTTGAAGTGGCTTCTTTTAATTTGATCCCAGTGAGTTCAAACATATTTTGGAGTGGGAAAACAATCCAAAAACCAAGGAGGTCCATTTTGAAGTAATTTGACATTATCTACTTAATGAATACTGATTGGAAATCTGGTTTTGAAACTTGAATAATATCTACCGACAGGAAGCCATTCTCAGATAATTTGGTTTATGTGGACTAAATGAGGAACAGAGCCATAATCAATGAAAATTGATTATGTATTGGGGAAAAGAAACATAAATTCAAATATACAAGAGATTTACATACTTATTTCTGCAAGACTTATTTAATTCAATACATCTAAATACCTAAAGAAGTGAACTGATATACAAGAGTTAATAGGTAAAAAATTACCTCCTTATCGGTATGAAATGGTAGCTCATTAGGAGTAATGGAGCAAAACATAATAAACACCTCAAACCCATTTATTAATTCAAACATTGGCGAGTTCCCCTGCTGTGCTTTAGTGTACATAAAAAAAGGAAAGAGCAGAAAAGACTCAATAAAATTTGTATAAAGCCTGGAACAAAATAAAAAACGTGTTGTAAATCAAACTGTGATTAAGAGCGTAGCAACACGGGCAAATAGTGAGGCAAAAGCTGCACCTTGTCCTCAAATACTGCAGTAAACTTGTAAGATGACTACAACTGAAAACTTCTGAGGAAAAAAAAATGAACCTGCAAAGGTTTGCATTTGTTAATCTCATTTGTATCCGAGAATCTGGAGAACACAGTGAACTACCCACAAAGCAAAAAGTCTTCACTGGTTTCTGTGTGGATCTAGCTAGAAGTGTTTCTTTCTAGATTTATAACAGAGGCTCTTCTACTTCCACTTCCTCCTTTTCATGTGGTTTTGTTGGGTTATTTACGTTGTATCGAAGTCGTTGCAACAGAATGGACTCCAGTTTGCTGACTCTACAGAGCCGATCAGTCTCACTCCAAAATGCGTACACTTTAGAACTAGTGGCCACGAAAAACATCTATCTAATACAAAGTGGAGATGCAAACCAGACAGTCTATTAAAAGAGTGTTAAATATCAAAAATGTGTTGGATTTTGTTTAATTTTTACCCACTTCTTCAGCTTGGAAGGTAAAGTTTTGAAATCAGATTTATTCCAGATGAGGTTTACTTTTTACCAAAACTTGTTCTTTGATTGAATGTTTTAGCTACAATGTCTCTAATGCGCCCTGCCTTGGAGACTTTGTAGCTTTTCTTATTTGAACATTTAAAGAATGTTCAAATAAGAAATGAAATGTTCATTCTTGTGGTGTCAACACACCACAAGAATGAGTTTTACAAACATGAAGCAAATAATTTGGGAGAAAGAGAAAACAAACTACTGCATGCTTTAAACCTGTTACCACAAACTTAAAGGGTCACGTATAAACAAAAATATATATTTTAGTAATCTCCAAAAACACCTTGACTGTCCAATAGATAATGTATATATAATCCTAAAAACTCATTGACTTAAAGAGATCAGGGCCACCAGAGCCTAAATCTATCTAAATGGAAGATGACAAACAATATAAAGTGCCTAAACAACTCCAAAAAGACTGTTAAGACTGTTTTCTAGCACTGATGAAAGAATCTGAACTCACTTGGCATGAAGAAGCGGGTCAAAGGGTGGATGCTGTGCGCCGTAAACATGCTGAATACTGAGGAAGTAAAGCAGAGAGAGAGAAAAGGAAATGAATGGACTCATCCGTTCAGGCTAAATATGCTTGCCTCAATCTGTGCAAAAGGATGCGTTTTCAATTTATGGAGACGAAAACTACTATAATAATGCACCTTTTCATAATTCAGTCAGTGACTGTAGCAACAGATACAACTTTGAACCTACTTCGGGGAGATTTAAAAGGTGCTAGCCTATGTTAGCATCGCAGCTCTTTGGCAGGAAGATATAAGCGGTACAGAATGCAATAGTGTAACGTGAGCAGTGCCACGTCCGTTTAGTCAAAACTGGTCAACTTTGTGGACAACGTTAAGGCCCTCAGTTAAAGTGAAAGCTGCGTGTGAAGCTCCACTAGGAGAAGCTAGCTCTGCTAAGCTAGCCAGCAGAAGGTGGGAACACGTCACTTACCTGCCAGGAACCTTGGCTGCGTTTCTTTTCCAGAACTGTTTCTTGTTCGCGTCGCTCGACATTTTCCGCCGACAATCCAATAAGTCTCGAGCTCAGGCTCCCTGACCCTGTCCTCGTCTCAGAAACGCTTAATTTCTCTGTATTTACTCCAGCTCTCCTCCTCCAAAACTCAGAAAGCTGCCATGTTGGTACTACCGCATCGGCGAGTAAGCGCGACGGCGATTGGCTGGAGCGACGCTTTCTTTTGGTTAGCCAATCACAAGTGAGCTCGCCTGCTTAATGATTTCAATGGACTGTTGACGTCATGTTTACTAAAACTACAGGCTGGGTCTCGATTATATCTGTGGAGAAAACCAGCGTGAGGACCAGTGTGTCCTTAAAAAAACTGTAAATGTTTTATTGTTGCTGAAGAGCTTAGTAGTTAAGAATAGGCTCATTAGTCTGAATGTTGTAAAAATAAAAATAAAAAATTAGGACCTTTAATTAACCGGAAACAATTTTGTGCTTTTTTGACACCAAACAGACTAAGTGCATCTTTATTGACTTTTCTAACTCCAATTAAAGATAATTAAATTATCAAATACATACAAATATTTCCTAAAGTTTTTTCAAAGCATAGACAAGAGCAACAATAACTGATAATTTGTTCTTGCCTATAGACATTTATATATGTGTTTGCTGTTTAAATATAAACAAAAAAAATCCTTTAAGTCCTACACGTCAGTTTTCCAACATTGACAATTTGTTAGAGGACGAATATGTGGAAAAATAAGAGCACTCACTTTGTCCTACATTACTGTGATGCTTGTGAAAGTTGCAAGTATGCTTTTGCGGTATTACTTTAATTTTTAAACTAAGAGTGAACATGTTGGATTTGATATTGTTTTACAGTAATTTAATATATTATGCCCTGTTTTGATTTATATGTCAAACTGTGCAAGAATGGGATAACATTTTCCAAGAATTGTATCCCATATAAACACATCAGCTTCTAGATCCTGGTAAAAAAAAAGTGTGTTCAGTGAAATGTGGAATTAGAATTTTCTCCTATTACTTCGCATTAAGAACTAAAAATTCAACGTGGCTTTCATCTGGGCAGATCACATTCTTCCACATATTTCTGTGTCCTCTTATGGCTTATGGAAAATTCCAGACTTCACTTCTTACTGGTTTTTTTCCCCTCCCAACAATGGCTGAACTCTTTTTTTTTTTGCATGGCCTTCAAAGTTGTATTCCCTAATCTGCTTTAAAATTTCTTTAAAACCTTTTTACTTGGCCAATCCGGTGTGCTTCCAGGACTTAATCACACGTTTTGTTCAATAATGTTCTGCAAACCTGTGAGGCCTGTAAGAAACAAATGAATTTGTAGACAGGACAGGAAAAAAGGTCTTCTGAAGGAAGTTTTACTCTGGCTTTTATTTTGGGAGTCAGAATAAAATGTTTTTCTCACTAACAAAATCTACTTAGGAAGGGTTTCGTACACTTTTAGAGCAAATCTGTTTATCACAATTTGTGTCGAAATCCAACACAATATTGTATCTATTTAAGAATGTTGTGCTGTGTAAAATTCTGACACATTTCCTGTTCTAATAAATCAACGTAAATTAATGTTAAAATTATTTAATCCAAAAATGGTGCTTGTTTACAAAATTGTGTTAAATAATTTTAATGCATCAACCCCACAGATGAAAAAAAAACTACCTTACGCTCAATCTGGTGCAAAGTATGTTTGAGTAACCTTTTTTGAAATTGCACATTGTCTCTGTTAAACTAATAAAACAAAAGAAAAAAACAGTGGTGGACGCTTCAATTGACTGTTTTTCCTGTGAAAGTTCCAGAAATGCAGACATCTAAGGAGTAACGTGATTGGTCAGTGTTCTAGTAATTTGTGTGTCCTGACAAATAAGACAACACAAAAAGTAAACTATACCAGGTGTGTACTTGATAACACAGAAAATTAGTTGTAAATCAACACATTTATTTAAGAGAGTAGTTGAACGAGACAAAATATAAATTATTTGCAAGGCAACTTTATATTCATGCCGTGAAAAGTGATCATAACAGAAAGCGAACCGCTTTTTTTTTTTTTTCTTTTTGTCACGGCGTAGTGAGTCATCTGTCCGCAACGATCTTTGTTGACGTCTGTCTGATAATAGGCTACTTCGCAAACCGGGAGTCGCCAAAAAACGAAGACGCTGGACGTTCTTCGTTACGCAGGTTCGTAAGAAAGTTGTAATGAGCGTGTTTTTCATTTTGTTACTGCGACAACTAATGACACCATGGAGAACCAAGACAAAATAATTTGCTCGGAGCTTTTTCAGAAGCAGAGAAAGGTAGAAGTTGTTCTCTATCCGGCTGTTCTCGCGTGGAAGGAAATTGAGAAAAGCGGTAAACGGAGCTCTGGGACCTCTGAACCAGGTAAGGCAAACACAAAGGACATGACTGGAGAAACAGAATTATGTCAGCTTGTATTTGTTCTGTGAAATTAAACTACAGCTTTTCGTCTTTCTAAATGGCAAACTGCTATTTGCAAAGCTGCATTTCCTCCACTTGGTTGACCTTCATTACATGTAACTTCTGTTCCTCTAACAGAAAAAAAAGTCTTTTTGCTTCCTATCTGGTTCACACACATGTAGAGTGAGAAAGAGTCAGGTCATATCACTGTTGTAACGAGAGCTTGTTATAACTGTCTTTACAAGAAACTAGGGCTCTCTGCTATTCATTAACTCATTCATGAAAAGTGGGATTTTAAACCCCTCCAGTGAGGGCTTATAAAAATAAGCTCCAATATGTTAGCTATCATTATTAAGTGTATTAATATATATATGTATTATTTTTTTAAAGTAGATAATATAAAGATTTCTCATGCACGTTCCAACATCAGGTTCCAGATACTATTTTGGACCACAAGTGACACAATTCAAATCTTAAGCCGTTAAATCACAAAAGCTCAGATTTGAAAAGTATTTTATTCCAGGAAATAAAATAGCATTGCAGGAAAAAAAAAAAACCCTGCTTAATAATTGCATCGTTTTTCTTGTTTCCAGTGTTGTTTTTACATCTTTACCATCTTTAGTCCGTGAACTCCTTGCCATCACCCTAATTTCTAGCTCTCCCTACAGATTCACATCTAATTCAAGTGTTAGTATTACTTTCCAGTCAGAAGAAACACGCTGGTAAAACTCAAAGTTTACCTTAAATGTAATATTACCAGTGGTATAGATAATTTTGGCACTAACTGTACAGCACAGGAATAAACAATGTCTAAATAATTTACTAAATACATGATTAAATGTGTGTTGATGCATATCTTGAATTTTTAAACCGTCATTCTTACTCAGCAAAGTCAGTAGGCAGGGCTAACAGTGATTTCTGCTCAGGATGTTCAACCAGATGTTTGTTACCATTTTTGATAGGTCAGGGTGCCTGTATTGGTAATTTAATGATTAATTTAAGTGGAGGAAATGTGAAATAATAATTATAATAATAAAAAGTTACTACAAACTTTTACTTTGAGGAAGAAAAATCTACAAGATGCGCTTTGTGTTTGTTTGCGACGATGACATCACCAGAGGGAAAATAATCCAGCCTATCGGATTTGAAGAAATTTGATTCAGAACATGTGAACAACAAGTTTAAAATGTCAAAGTAACTAATCAGTTGCCGAGTCCCTTTTGTGATGTCATCAAAGCTTTGTTTTTGAGATGGTACGTTTTTATTTTTAGTAACATTTTCCATATGAATAAAAAAAAAGGTAAACTAACCATGACGTGTTGTTGTGTAGGTTAATTTGATTGATTTTTCCAAAAGAAAAAAAAAGAAGAAGGCTGGTAACTTTAAACTTAAATATGTACAAAAATACAAGTTTTGGTAGATTTTTTTTTTTTTTTACATATTTTTGGCCAAATAACAAAACTTAATTGTTTTAATAGCAAGCTGCTGTTTCCCACTCTGCGCTAAACTCGGCATGCACAGGTTTAATGGTCTGATCCTTTAGTGTCTCTTTACTTTTAATGGGGATGGGAAACAGCCCCCCAAATGTTTCTGTCATTTCTATCAGGCAACTTCCACTTCATCGGGTCTTCCTATATCCCCCCGAGGCTAATGTTTGTTCACCTAAATGGCTTCCCCGCTCGGCAATTACTGTAGCATATCGAGTGGAGTGATTACAGCTGCCGCCGCACGCTTTGGTTCGAACCCAGCCATTGACCTTCCACAAAGTGGTATCAAGTGCCCTATAATAACCTGCCATAAAGACTTCCATTTATTGAGTCAGTGTTCGACGTGACTTCATCAAATCCTCCCAGTGATTGCAGGGACAAGAGCGGGTCAGTTTACACCAGAATTAGGGATCGGATGCTTCTCGGCCAATTAAAAAGTTTAAACGCCACTGATAAAAATAAAAACAGTCTTGTCTTTGCTCAAAGTCAAATAGCGAAATGATTCTCGCATTTGATTGTTTTGTTTTTTTCCCATCAATTAGCTTTATATAAAATGAGAGCGTGGCAACAGGTGGATTTGTTTTTTTAACCTGAACTCTTTGCACTTAGCCAAACAGGAGCGGCTCAGTTTTCACTCGCAGCAGCTTTGCATATATTAATGAGCTTCACAAACTTTCCAGTCTTCCTTCTTCCTGCAGGACTTCGTCTGTGTTTACCCTGGGGCAGTGTAGTAAACGTTCACCTCTGTCCTCTGCATAGTAATTCTAAAGGGGATCTTCATAGCATTTAAAAAATATATATATAAAACATACATAATCCTCTAAAAAACAAATTTGACTGATCTATTATAAGCATTGAATGGAATTATACATACACACATGCACACTTCTTAGGCAGCATTATAGATGTTGCTGCTTGAAATTTAATCTGATCTTGATTGTCACTCTGTTTAGATATGCTGAGAGAAAGAAGTGTGGAATAACATCAGTGGGTTTTGCTTGTATTGTTCACACACAAAAAAAAACACTTTCACTGAGATGGCACATCAAATGCTTTAAATATATCTGAAAAATGTGGTGTGCATTTTGTTCAGCTCCCTTCTACGTTACCCTCCATGGTGCCACCAGGATGCTGCCACCATACTGACCTAAAAAGGATCCAACAAAAAAGTTGCTGTATAAACTACTGACTCAGAGAGGGAACCCTGAGGCTAGCTAATTTGAAGGCATTTCATTTTACTGGATTTATTTAGGGGGTTGAAATAAAAATGGCATTGTATGTTTTAGTTTCAGCTATTATTTTTACTTCCCTTCAGATATATGTAGTATTTTGTGTTGGTCGTTTGGATAAAATTGCAATAAAACACATTGAAATTTAGGTTTGCAATGCAAAACACTCCATCTTAGTCCAGCTAAAAATGTTCAAATTATTATTCAGTAGTTGACTACCTTATACATGTTATGATTAAAATACACAAATTGTTGTCGTTTTTCACATAGACTAAACTGGTGCAATAAAATAAGAGTTTGGTGTAGATTTAATTTGTGAAACTGTCACCTTTGCATGTTGTCTTGATGCTCTAAATGAATAATAATCTCTATGTTTCATGTCAGTTTGTGTAAGATGCTCTCTTTCATCCCCACTCCATCCTTATCCCAGCTTATTGTCCTTTCTCATGCTCTTAAAAAATGATGTAATCAAACTGCAACCAAAATCCAATAAGCTAAGTTTCCTGATTTAAACACACGCTTTGGTCCAATTACAAAAACACATTTTACAATCAATAGTTTGCATCAGACAAACAAACGTTGCCTCATAACTTATCTGCTGCTGTTGAAACAGAACTAATGACCCGTTCGAAACGGTCTGCTGTGAAATTACTTTGCAGTGGCGGTGTTTCATAAACGCTGCTTCTTCCCATTCTCTGACTGCACTTGTTTATGATTACAACAGTGGTGTCAAGTCACTCGGCAGGTGAGCAGGAATAACTGGATGGTGTTGCTTTTTTTTCAAACTCGAGTTCGCCGATCAAGTAAGCAACACCATCACGCCCTGATTGATGCGCTGCTACACAGAATCAAGAGATAGTCGCTTTAGTCTCACTTGCACCTCCTTTTCTTGGAAGCAAAAGCTTCTGTTATCCACAACACAGCCGGGTTGACTCTTAAAATTTCGAAGGACTACACAGAGAGCCAAACATAACCTGCATGGGTTTTTGTGAATCATTTCTTAAGGTGATTTTTTTTTTTTTTTTGCTTCTCTTCTATGTATTTGTGTTTTGATCCTGTGGTATTTAGAAAAAGAAACTGCGATATTTCTAGATCTAAGCGTATGGTCTGGACTACTTCTCAGGAACAAGTAGTGTTCACTACTAGTCTCTAGATCCCACTTCTTTTTTCTTTTTTATAACCTGCCCTCCAAGAAATGTGTGCAAGACCATTGTGATAGTTCCAGTTTAAAACGTATAAATTTTATTTGTGTATACTGACAGTGAAGTTTACACAAATAGCCAACTTCTTACCGTTTCCAGGTTTATTATTAACACTTATTATTTAGCTTGTACTGTTGTGTTTACATTCCAAGAAACAGGTATGTACCACGTCATATTTGTACCTCAGTGAAAAAAGCGAGTTCCTAGAAATTCTGGTCTACTTTTAAAATACATTACAGGAATTGTTTATGAGTTCAATGTAACAACTTTTGTCTCTTGATGTCATATTTGGCAGCTCCTTTTCTTGGAAGCAAAAGCTTCTACTAAGGATATGACTGAATTCTACTAAAAAACCTTTGGAAAGAAACGCTGGAAACTTATTAAAAAAAAGTCAACAAATGACAAGTTAAGATGCTCTCTGACGAGTCATCCATACACACTCTGCTAGATTGCTAAGGCATCGCAATAATCGTATCGCCAATCCACATTCTGAAGAAGAATTTGAAATATACCGATACGCTCCATCTTGTTCTGACTAGAACTTTCCACAAAGTGAACTCGAAGTTTCATTGCACCGCTAGCGACTGTTCTCCTGCTATACCTTCCTCCTTGGTTGTCCTTTCTTCTCCATCTGTTTGCCAAAGCGTTGGCTCAACAAACACCGCTGTGCCTGGGAGAAATCCGCATGTCTTGTTTGACAGCTCACTGCCATGTGTACCCAGGCAGATCTGTGCTTTGTAATCTAAAGCTGGTGCTCAATGCACAGGTCTGTCTGTGTGCTGAGAGATGGCTGCAGAGAGGAGGAGAGCGGGAAAGATGCAGGGAAATAAACAGTGCCAGGAAATGACAGCTGGGTATGGGGTAAATTGTGACGGTTTATGCCGCATCACTGGCAGCATTAAGGGATATCCAGTTGCATTGATTGCAATTATTTACCTAAGACTAAGGCTGCAGGGGTTTGACCTCTGAAGCTAATTAAACTGACACAATCTTGTGTCTGTGGTTTGTTGTGTAGTTCTGAAACTTCGATCCGGCCCAGGGAAAGGGTGTTTTTTTCTTCTAAAAAAAAGAAAAAAGGAGAGTGTTTTTCCGAACTACATAAGCAGGTTTATCAGTTTCGCACCCTCGGTTAAATCTTATCTCGTCCATCACACTCGTGTTACATGTCATTTGGAGTGCAAGATGCAAAAGCGACGCAGGAGTGACATCAGCCTATGCAAACACCTACAAAAGCAAGCGAGCATTTCCTTAAGCTTGCAGCAGCTTGTCCTCTCACACATTGTCACTGCAAAACCACAGTAACAATAAAGGGATTACAAACTGATCCACTGTGTACTGGGAGGGGTGGCGAGAACAAGAGCAGAATGTGAATACGATGACAGCTTGTTGTTGTGAGAAGGTGAGGCCTGGGGAGCGCATTGTCAGAAATATCATTATCATATGCATAAATATAAACACAAAATCACTTGCGCAAACATGGAAATCCTGCAGGTATGGTGTTCTTATCAAAATCAGTGTTGCTGATCTAAGTCTTTGACTTGTACCTCATTGTTTTTTGCCTGGGCTGATGAGACGTCTCTTGTTGGGCCTTTTAAACCCCCAGGTGTATGACAAGCAATTCAGATCTTATGTGAATATGAAGCAATGTCTGTGGAATCCCGTCAGGTAGGATAGCACCTTGTTTTTGGAAAAGCAGGATGAGCTGGATAATAAGCAGAATGCTGACATTCTTGCACAGTCACAAGTTCTTGTTAGAGGTACAATGCAGTCTCTGATCCCACAGGTTCTCATCAGGTTAGTCCTGACTGAAACTACTGCTGTTATATTTATCAAATCAGGGGAAATATAATCCCTCATCACACAGTTGTTAGGTTATACTAATGTATGACATCCTCAAACAAACAAATGCTATTTCCTGTTGGTAATTCTCAGCAAAGGAAAAATTACCCTTCAGAGAAACCTCAAGGATATTTTCCAAAAATTGCAATAGAAAGTGCATCATGGTTTGTTGTTCATTTCGGCACCAAAGCCACAGAACAGTCTAAAATGGCTGCGGATCTTTCAGCAAGATACTGCATCGTGCTACATAGCAGAAATAATTCAGGACTCCTTTGACATGCACGAGTTTGTAGGTGATGAACCATTGGATCAGTCATTTTTAGAGGACAAGTTAAACCTAAAGATCTTACAGAAATCACATCATACCTTCAAGAATATCACAAAGTCTATGACTCAACAGGTCATATCTGTTTTCACCGTTAAACAATAACCTACAGGCTACTAGAATTATTCAGTGGTCGTAATGTCATGATTAAGGGAGATTATTTGAAGATGTATGTAACATCTAACATCTGACATGATGTATGGTTATCTCCAAGAAGCAGAATTGACTTGTCTAAAAAGCCACTGTCTTCTTGATCAGCAATTTTTGATGGGGTGGCAGTAGTTTCCACCACTTCCATTGCTGCTTCCGCTTGCTTCCATAGCGTCAAGATAAAGATTCTCAGCATATCCAGTTCTTTGGTTAGCTAACAAAATAGCTACATTCACAAATATGGAGCCTACATAGAGCATTTTGTGCATCCTCACTCAGTGTCATCAGCTAAACTACCGTCACAGCACTTGGCAACGCATCTCATCCACCTTAGCAAGCCATGTTTCCTCTTTCGTTCATCATAGAAAGTTATTCCAATCTCCTCTGGCAACCAAAATGCAACAGAGACCATCTCCAGGGATAAATTGGTGTCTCAATACACATTTGAAATGATTCCCACTCACCCACACTCCGTATGAACATTAATGGCCCAAAAGCAGTGCTGCACTCTGTACTAAGTGAGTTTTATTGTTATAAACTTTGAGATGAAATGTTTGCTTACCACTCCCAAACAGTCTCGTCGATCTTGGTCTTTGGGTGATCCTCACTTGAGCTGACATATACCTCATTTGTTTTGCGTATGGTGGTCCTCAACAATTATTTTCACCATCGATTAATGCACTCATTATGTTCTTGTTTGAACGTTTCATCTATAAAATGTCAGAGAGAATTGTTAATTGTCTTTGGTAACTCAATACAAATGTCCTGTTTTGTCTAGAAAACAGTTCTGCACTACAAAGATCTTCAACGTGGTTCTATGTATGATGAATTCAGCTTGTGGAATGTCGAATATTTCTGGCATATTGATTGACTAAATTGGTGCAATACTTCACTGCTTGTACACGTTTGTTAATTCTTCACTAAGCAAAATGACTTTTCCGAACTGAACAACATTTTACGTTTACAAGGAGAAGAGATTAGTTAAAATGTAGGAGGTGCAGACTGAAATAGTTCCTAAATGAATAGTTTCAATACCCGCTGGCACTTTCTTGTGGGCTATTTGAAATGTCACTGGACAAATAAGAGGATTTCAGTGTGCATAGTCATGCTACTATTGCAGCTTCAGAGAATTTAGGTCAACCTTAATAGGTGCATTATGCAGTGATAGATTCCCATGCTGCTCTACGCTAAGAGCAACAACTTAGTCCTAAGTTTCTGTTTCTGAACAATAGCCCTCCTCCTGAGCCAAGAACCTGAATTAGAGGACAGATAGTATTTCTACTCAAAGCACACAAATCTAGGTGACCTCCTAAGCTTTATTACAGTCGCACAAAGCTCAGCGCTCCATTATTCAAGGAAATAATTATTGCCTGTAGGCCAGTGTCTGAAAGTTGAATTCGGCATTTTTTGTAGCAGAAAGGCCTGGTCACCAAAAATTGAATGCTCTATTCTTCTAATAATGACACACATATATTTAAAAATGTGCCCACTAATTTACGCTTTCTGTGGGAAATGTCCATGCCTACTGCCTTATTATTATGTGAAGAGATACCTATTTGGAGTGCTACAAAATGAACTGTGTTCAGTGTTGTGGATGTAGTTTTAAGAATTCTGGATGAAGGTTTGAAGGAGTTTATTGAATAGTTTTCAAAGAACATTATTTTCTATAAAATCTGGTTATGGGATTTGTGTCAGAAACCTGTGATGAAAGCTAATCCCACACACTTATAATCCATCTCATGTGCTTCCTGTTCACAGTTCTGGATGGAGAAACTAAATGATCCAGACCAAAGATTGTTGTATTCACTCCCAACCAACACAAAGCTGTTCAAGGACTCTAAAGGTTTAGTGTTGCCATGATATACAGAAATTGCTTGCCTGTCTTAATTTTAGATCATTGTCCGAGCTTGACCTAATATTGGATAGGGTTAAAATGGCAGAACACCCAGCGTGAAACGTGACACATTTCTCTTATCTGGGAAGCAAAACAGACACAAAAATGCAAATCTGACTGTTATCTTGTTGAATAGTTCCCAGAGGCACCCTTTAGAGTGGAGCAGCCAATAGGTGCAGTTCATGAAGCTCATTTAAAACTGAATCATAAGCCAAATATTTGGGTACTCAGTAAATCTTGATTTCTGCTGGCAATCAGTTGAACAACACTTTATTTTGGGCTATCAGAGTACATGAATCACATTCTTCAGACTTTGTTAGTAAAAGAAAAAAATCAAATATCATCTACATTACACTGTACTGTATACATCTACTTTACACTACTTGGTGTTGAACTATAGGAAAACATAGCAAAATTACAATTTAAGCTTGAAACATGACAAAACTCTAAAAAACATCACGTAGTATGAATGCATTTACAATACACTGTAGAAAATTGGACATTAGAGAAGTCATAAGGTAAACATACTCCTCTATAAGAATATTGTTCTGCTTAAAAGTGGGTTTTTGGATCTCTGCATTCAACCTCAATAGAAGTCTTTGTACTAAGAATAGTGCAGATTTTTGGCTGAAATCTGTTTTTCTCAATCAATTGAGAATATTGAGCCGGATTTCCCAACATTATCCTTTCAGCTTTTAGAAGGAAAACTCAACTGTGTTTGAATAAACTCACATTTGACTGATTTGGACCAGAGCTTCATAGACATAATGAAAAGATCTATTTTCTTCCCATCTTAACAGAAACTTAATATCAAAACAAGCAGTTTTTTTATTTTCTCAGAATCCTTGCTAGTTTCAAACCAAAAATATTTTAGGTAGATGTCTTATACAAACTATGCCAGTTCTCCCTGTGATAAACACCATGTGTCATTGGACAGTTGAAGCAACAAAACCACAATTTTTGCTTTTTTCCCCACATCTTGAACATGCTCTAGTCATTTGAAAATAACGCCTTCCTCCCCGCAACCTCCTGAAAAGCTGACTTACAGAAATACCCCTCCGGACTCCCTTCTACCAACTCCAAGCCCTGCGGTATGAATAGACATCCCTCGCTGGCTCACTGCCAGTCCTCAGACTCTTTACAGCCACAAAGAAGAGAGTATGTCAGAGCCAAGGAGAGAGGATGTGGCTTGTACAGCCAGGGGCTTAGCATCTAGCTTAGGGACTACACTCAGCTGAAACCTGGAACGTTTGTGTGTGGGTCTGTGTTGTCGTCTAACTGTGTGTGGACGAGATGATGCCTTTCAGTCTCCATGTTTGTACAGTAGAGTCATTGGGGCATTCTAAGGATATTGATTGCTTCCCCAGTTCACTTAAGGACAGAGATGTCAACACAGAGCCTTAGAAAGAAAGATGCAAGTTTAGATCTTCTACTGAGGATTTTAGCATCAGTCATGAAAGATGTAGCACAAATAAAACAATATAAAAATGAAATTGTTTTGTCTTTTAAGGATGCAATATTTTACCAAAGAGAATCAGGATTTTGTTCTGTGGAAAACCTCTTGAGGCTCCATATTGCCAAAAGTAATCTCTGCTTGAGTTGTGCCTTAGTTTTCACCGATTCAGCTCTGGGATTTTACATTGCCTACCACTTAACAGATGAGTTACTAGCATTCACGATCGCTTCCACCTTGTTATTATACTGCTAGCAGTTGGCTGTGAAATATTTAATCGCGAGGAATCGATCAATGAGTTTCTGAGATCGACCCAGTTTTCACAAATGTTTGTAGAAGCGCTAGTTCCTGGATTTTATATACCTGTGGTCATGAAAGTCACTGAAATACCTAAATTTAATGAATCAGAGAGGCTATACTTTGGGGTAGATCAATCTCATCTTATTTTTAGCAACAGTCAAAATAAAAAGGTTTTCTGCTTAAAAAGGACACTTTATAAGCCATGTCTACATAAAGAATACATGATGCTGCCGATGAGTTCTAGCAGTACTTTTCTTTTTTCATAAAAAAAACTAGACTTAATGTTCACATCCACATGCTGGACTAAAATCTGCATCCAAGTCAGAGCTTGGAACTGGTAGCGACGCTACACCAGAGCCAGGAGCATTTTATCTGCAAGTCAGAAAACAAAAGGAATAACCATGTTTTGTCATGGCTGATTACTATTAATAATACAAACCAGTAATAACATGTTTATTTTTATTGTAGAATTTACTAGGCATAAAGATACAACAATAAATCTGTTACTTTCACTATGTTTTATTTGTGCGCAGCCATTTCGGAGTCTGAGCTCAGTAAAATATGAATTAGGCATTTTACTGCCTTCCATCAGGTGCTGTTTTTGGTGGGTCGTTTGCTCGGATGGTTGATATTACACTGTGGTCTCTGCTTTTGAACCTATGCTGAAAGCACACTGTATGTAATTGGAAATATTTCCCTCCAGCTACACCGATATATCAGTTATGTATCATCTTTTTTTGCATAATAACAGCAAACATTTGGCACTCCCAAGCCATGCAACAAAGAAGCGCTAAGGCATTTGTTCAGAGCTAAAGGCCATCTGCATAGTTTAGAGGTTGAACATATTTCATGTGTTGTTGGAATGAAACTCTCGTTTTTTTCTCTCTCTCTCCTCTTTGCTGAAATAAAGCCATTGCCCCCCCACATGCCCATAAGTCGTCCTCCTATTTGTCAAAATGTGAATATCGATGGCCATAAAGTTATTCATGCCTGCATGGCATATCACCTTTATTTGAGAAAGAAATGAAATCCCATTCTCAGGGACTCCCGGGAGAGGAATAATATGTTCTGCCTCTCTCCCATTCATTTCATCATATCTGCTGAATAAATTTGTACGAGGGGCTGGAAGGCCCTGTATATGCGATGCAGTTGAAGAGGTCAGTAAACCTGAAGTGGGTAAAACGTACTTGCATTAAAGTCCTCTTTGGAATTTGCTCTGTTATAACTGAATTTTCTGGACGTCTCAGTTTAAAAAGAAATTGTTCAAAGGTGGATTTTGCGGTTTTCGAGGCATCCACCTTACTGTTTTTTTTCCCCCTTTGTTGCCGTACTGAAGCAGGTTTTCTGTACCTTTGCTGCTCTGGAGGACATGCCTTTTTAAATTTTTGCCTGAAAGTGAAAAAGGAAAAAAAAAAAGCAGATTAAGAATCTGCGCTGTCTCATAACAGCCCTTTAATCTCCATCGTTCCATCATCTACCAGGAGGTACCTGGTCCCACTCTGACCTGCAAATTCTGCTACTGACCAAGCCACTCAGACAAAAGCACCTTTTCTTTCCTCCAACCCCCAAGAGTTTTGAAACAAGCGTCCGACTCCCATTCCTGTGGGAAAAGAAGTACTGCCTGTAAACACTTTGAAGGTCTCTTGGGACTAAGCGGATTTATTTCTATTCAGTTCAGTGTTTGTGAAAGAAACCAAGTGTCTCTCAGAGTGAATTCAGCTTCTGGTGGGAATTTCTGATTCTCCAAATCATACACATATTCATACTTTGGATGGCGAATTGCTTCATATTGTTGCAGTCGACTGTCCAAAGTTGCTACATGCTCATTCAGATGAAACTGGTTGCTGCAAAGTCAGCTTGGTAGAAAACTTCTTACAAATATTAATAAGCTCAACATAACTGGATTGTTTTATAACTGTAAACTTGGAATGTATGAGTCAAACTTGTACAATCGAATTGACTGTATATTTTAGTATATCAACTAGCTCTCTGCGCCTTAAGGCACAAATTTGTTGTGAATTACACTGAAATAAATGAAATGCAGAAAGTAATCAAGTGTAGGCAAGATACTGACTGTTGATAAGATAGCAGCTTTGAAACATTCTATAGCGCTATGGTAGATTTTTCAAACTAATAGGGTTCAAAGGTGATCAAATAACTCATTATCATAGCTTGGTAATATAATATTACATCCTATCTAATCAAAGTATTTCCCACATCTGTATGGTATGTTTCCTCATACCAGCTTTTGTTGACCCTGATGTCATTTTAGTACAAGATAGCATAGTTTTAGATAACTCTCGTTGCTTCCACATTAGCTCAGCATTCAACAAACTCAAAAGCAAATGTCAAGTAACTGAAAAAGATTTTTCACATTACATTGCAGACAAAGTTACTTTCAAACAGGTCAGTCACACACTGGTTAAAATAAATGAATTACATTAACAGATAGCAAGGTAAATATCCATGTCCTAATGGTAAAGTTTCACCCTTTTGTTGATCTTTTCAGCCATCTGTCTTCGATTGCAGGTGACTTTGGTGTAACTATTGGTGTAACTATAAGTAATCATCCAGTTAAAAATCAGTATTGAAACTAACCAGTTGCACAATGATTCAGCTATGAACTTAATCAAGAAACTCTTGATGTGTATTTGCTTGATGATTGACAAAATGCAGTGCTTACACATAATTAGCTAAAATCTGCATCCTCTGCAAAACACATATAACTGCCTATTCTAATATGCATTGATATGCATAGTGAAACTATCTTAGCAGGGCCACAGAAGTTAGTATATACAATTTTTCATACTTCCTCTCTTGGAAGTTCTGCCATCAGCACTGAGGAAACAAGTGGTTCTTTTGGACTGGCAGCCAGTAGCATGTTGGGTAGCTTTCTGCCTAGATATTTCAGCTTCCTAAGCTGAATTTTCTTCGAATCTTGTTGCTATGAAAAGTTACATTTCACCAAAAATCTGCAACGAGGAAGTGCTCCACTGTATGCTAAGAATCTTCACGCTTTAAGAGTCTTTGGATGTTTAGCATGCACCCCACCAAAAAAAGTAATGTTCCCATTCCCAAGACTTGACCTTTAAGTCTTTTGTCGCATCAGTTTGTTCCAGAAGGCATTTTCTAAGTAGACAGTAACTCCATTCATCATCTGTCGGACAGAATGTCTTTTCTTTACCACCACAAACTCATGAATCTGGGTACGTGTAACTTTTCTGACTCTTATCATCAAGCTGCAGTCACCACTGAACTAACCTGTCAATTTAATCTCTTCGCAGAACACGGCCAGACTGTTAAAGTGTGTGAAATTGTGGCAGTTCACAAGACAGAAGACGAAGCTGACGCACAAGCCAGGAGCCATCCGAAGAGGATAAACCAGCCCGCTCAGCAGTATCCCCATGCATTCACAGGTGCAGCAGTTACACTGCTCTACAAGTTTGGGAATAGTTTTAAAGTTTTAAAAGGTCCTTTTGGGGAAAATGAGAACTAGTACTACTTACACTGACATGGACTAATTTTCACAAAACTGTGATGCCACATTATGCTGAAGCTTATCTTCAAAGGCATGTCCCATCCCTCAAAATTCTGGTTATGCAACAAATTCACAAAATACTTTTCAGACTCTCTCCAACATCCCTGCTGCACATACGAGAAATGATTTGGACTGTGGCTCCTCCTTGAAAGGCCGACTCTTATCTGATGAGAGAAATATTCAGTGCGATGATTTGACATTGAAATGCTTAGTGAGTAAATCTGCTGCCAAAAGTGCTTAGTGAGGGAATTCCTGCTCCTTAATGTAAATATTTCAGTAATGCTTTTTTTTCTTCCCCTTCTTCCTCGGTACAACCATGCCTCACTTTGCTGACTTCCTCCTTATTTTCCACCTCCCCACATCTTCTTATCTCACTCATTCACTAAAATATGTGGCAGACCGAGTTGATTGGGTTCATTTACAGGGCAAGGCTGCACTGCAGCAAAGCCTTGGAGTAATGATCAGCGAGAAAAAATAAAAACACGAGAAAAAAGTCACATTTAGTAAACTCCAGGTTTACTAAATGTGGACGTGTTCCTCCATTACAAGTGTGCAAAAATCTTATATTCTGCTAATGTCGAAAAAACACAATTGTTATGTTTCCAATAAAATGAGAAAGAAATCAAAATCACATGTGAATAAGTTTGTTCATACGATAGGCCATTAGAAAGAGTTATGATATATATTCACAATTCGTCTATCAGTCATCGGAGACATCTGCGTCTTATTCAGGCGTCGGAGCAACGAGCTTCTTGAGAGCAATTATGTCTGCAGCATTTTGCAGATATTGTAGTTGGTGATTTTAAAGAGCTACGGATTTAACATACAACTTTTTATGAACTATGCAATGCCAAAATGGCTTTGGCGAAGCCAGCAGCACATTGTCTGAGAAAAAAACCAAAATCTACTTCCTGTCATCTTTGTCGTTTCCATCAGTAGTAACATCTGATTGTTCATCACGTGACTGGTGTGATGCAAAAAAAAGTGTTTCCATTGCAGTTTTCCGAAACCCGCTCATTTCGATATGGCTGAGAAACTCCTCCTTTTTTGCGAATTTATTTTTGTAATTTCAATTTGCGCAACTTTATGTCGAATGGCAGTGCAGCTAGCGATTCCGACATTAGAAAACACTTTTAGGATATCGGAGGGGAATTTTTATATTCATCTTTTAAATTTTTTCTCTCTGTAGAAACGGTTCTTGTTGTCTTTGCAGTTTCTTATGTGAGGAGGACCAGGCAGCACCTGTGGCGTTGCGCCGACGTCACCTTCCACTGCGCCGACCAGCAGATCTGCGAGCAGTGGATCCAAGTTGCAAACGAGCAACTATCATTACTCAGTAGGTGCTACTTAATGCTGCAGATACGGGGGATGCATTCTGAACCGACTGGACGCTCAGTATGCATCTGTGTGTCATAAATTAATCATGAATGATCCAAACTGACTGTTAAGCTGCTATCAGCACAGATAGGGGCAAATAAACTCAAGCAGAAGAATGTTAAGTAACAGGTTAAAGTGCAAAGCCCATTTCACACTCGGACAGCTGTTGATTAACCTGACAGAAACTGAGCAGGATGCCGTCTGGGTTTTGTCCAAAATGTTTTGTGACAGAAATCCAGCTACGTAACTTTGACCTACCACTTAAACACTAATTGACACAGTGAACCACCTAAACTCACATTAGGGGATGGGTGGGCGGTGGCTTGATTTAGATTATGATCAGGAAAACACAACAGAGTCCTACAGTAAACAGTAGCACATGTTTTTTTAAACATGTTTTTTTTTTCTAAAAGTGTCCAACTCCAGTTGTAAAGGATTGTATTGCAGGTTTTAGACGCAACCTTGTCCCAACACAGCTGGTTTTATGGTTGAGTTTTTATCACTTCAAGAAACTTTTGATGTGATAACATGTCACTCAGCTTTTGCAAATACCTGAGCGTGTGTCATAAATTTGATCTAGGGCATGGTTTAAAAATGCAGGACAATGAACCCTGACGACTGAGTTTTTTATTTTCCACTGCACATTTCATTGTACATGCAGGACAACAAATTTAATCTGGACTCATCTGATGAGACCTCATGCATTCCTTACAAGATTTGTGACAAACTGAAGAAATTTTGTAATTTTTTCCCCCCAACAATACAAAAGTGTTGCCATTTCAGCAGATTCAAATTCCAATAAAATGTATTGTTAATGTTTGTTGTAGTGACACAAGGGGCACAATGTCTTGCAATACGTCAGTTATGGTCATTCTGCCACTAGACAAACTGATATCCATTCTTTATGAGCTCTAATAATTTTGTTATGCAACAGTAGTAGAAGATTTTAATGGTCCTCATTTATGAGTTCAAAGGTGACATTATTTCACAGCTGACAAAAATAGCTGCTGGAGGTTTCAGCAAAATTGGAAAAATAACAATGAACAGACTGTTCTATTTCACAAACTTTTTATTTATTTATTTATTTATTTATTTATTTATTTATTTATTTGTATAATCAAATTTAACTGAATTTCAACAATTCCCAGAAGGAACAATGGTTAGAAGAAGCGGTGGGAGGTCATTGCCTTAACCCTACTGATGATTCAGTTTGTTTATCTGAAATTTGTTTAAGTTAAAGGTTAAATTACTTTATTACATTTATTTGAATTTCAAAAGTACAACTAGTAATACACTTTATGTTGATATCACACACTGATGTATTTCAGCATCTTATAGCTACTCCAAAGCTGTATTTTATGTGCTAAGAGGTTGTAGCAGGTTGTACAGTGAGTCAGTATTGAAGGTTTAAAATGATCAGTGTCAACACTTAAATCACATGGCTGGTTTGGTAGCAGGAACTTGAGTAAACAAGGAAGCAATTCAGGTTTTCGACTCAGGTGGGTTGGACTTGTGGCACATCCAAAAAGTCATCAATTTTTACGATTCTGTTTCGCAAGAACTTTGAATTCAAGAGTAACTCATTACATTTTGCTGTCCAAGCTTTCTAAAAAAATATTAGAACTCAAACTATACCAGGTAGGTCTAAATAAATGATTAACAGGAAAGTCAAAAGTGGCCAATCAGTCACCTTGGAAGCTCACTTAAGCTGTTTTATTATAAATTTCTCTAAATATATTTCCATAGACAAAGCATATTAACTTGTAGCACAAGAATATATTAAGCAATGTGTGACATTTCATTAAATCTATTAATTACTAATATATAATGTCTTTTTATGATGTATCACATTACATGTTATAATACTATTAGTAACGTAGAGAGCTATAGCACTAATTGAGTATAAAATTATGTGACACACTCCAGGGCCAATACGTTTGAAAAATGACCCGGCTCCGTAGCTTTCTGTGTCTCTCAAACATGTAGAATTAAGATCGGAAGGTGGGTGTAATTCATCTGAAGTGCCCCATACCCACAGATGAACCAATTCAATGAAATTAACCACATTCGTTGCGAAGATGAAGTCTGTACGTCTCTAACAGCGTCCGTCTCCTCCGCGGCTGCACCTTTACATCACTGCTGACAAGCCATTTATGTAACCTAATGGAATTTTTGTCTTATTGCCAAATGATACGAAGCCATTTTTTTTGTCTTGGTGCTCATTTAACACTTGATCCCATTCAGATCGCTTTTAGTTTGAGCCGGCACCTTATTTTTTTCCAAAGCGGCCCCAAACAAGCCATTTAACATTCCCCGGCTGGCGCGCCACTTTGGAACTTCATCACCAGATGATGCAGTGCCTGTAATTTGCTCCACACTCTTTCCACAGTTAGCGACACCTCGTTTGTCTTTCAAACAGCCCATTCTGGTGATCATCTTTTAAAAAAAGGTCTCTAGTTAATGAAAGACCAATCAAGCAGTTGTCAAAAAAAAAAAAGTCAGATATTTCCAACCGCTATCCTTCACTTTACAGCCAACCGACCCAAGAACCTGCTGGTGTACATCAATCCGTACGGAGGGAAGCGGCGCGGGGAGCGCATTTACGAGCAGAAGGTGGCTCCGGTGTTCCGGCGGGCCGGCATCTTTACAGACGTGATTGGTGGGTATCCGACGGTGGAGCGCCGCAACATTTAAATTAAAAATGAGACTCAAAGGCCACCGTATACATCTCCGCTGGCAGCGTAGCCTCTTGTGGGGTGGGGGCCAGGTGGCCTCGCTAGGATATGATTTTTGCCTTATGGCGGCATTAATCCTGCCACCACCCTAATGGAAGCTGTGATACCCGATAAGCTTGGGCATCCAAAGTCATCTATTATTTAATAAGTGTTTGCTACAGTGTATATTCTTGAGTATTGATGGCCCATCAGGGGGGAAACACCATTCACTCTGGGCTTCCTATAGCCGCTATGAGTCACATGATCTTTTTTTTGTGTGCTGGGATTATATGCCTAGTAAACAGATTTACTGTTGAAATGATGGGGATTGTTTTTTTCTGCCTCTGGGCTCATTTTGTTAATACACCCACAATAGCTGAATTAGGCTGTTTGTGCCTCTGCGCCTGGCTTTTTTTTTTTTTCTGAACATTATAATCTGTTCAGTGGGTTTTAGCGAATGCATCCAAAGTGCAACGTTTTTGTTTTATACTTTTGTTTTTTTTTTAAACGCCTGCTCGGCCACTTATTTCGTCTGTACATTTCTTTTATTGCACTTGCGCTAACGCCTGCTATTTAATTGATTTCCACAGTTACAGAGCGCGCTAATCATGCCAGGGATCACTTGAAAACGGAGGCCAATCTAGACGATTATGATGGGTGAGTACTTCAGCGGGGAAGCTGCTGCTGCTGCTGCTTTCGGGCTTTTGAAACACTGATTCTTGCCCGTGGCTTTTCTGTTGACTCTCGTCTGCTCATGTTTTAATAAAGTCACTGAGAGGCTCATTAAGTCTCTGTTGTTGGGTAATCTGCATTGAGATGAATTGTAATTTTTTATATATATATACATTGTAATTGTATTGTTATTGTGATCTCTTTTTTTATTTTAGCTAAAAATGTTCCGTCTTAATATAATTGTAGAAGAAGAAAAGTCTGATTCAGTATTCGAAAAACACAGATTCCCTTAGAGTTTAATAGGCAATGTTAGATTTCCAAGCTAATTTTGAAAAACTAAGCAATGAGATAAGATGGAAAAATATTTACACCCCACATCAGTTATGTGAAGCTATGCTGCCGGCTTGGGGAAATAATTTCCAAAATGCTGTCTTTCGTCTCCACTGGCCAATCAAACACGATGCTACCAGGGATGTTAAAGCAAATACTTTTGATGGCATGTGGAGGTGTAAAGTCCATAAAATCCATACATTTTATCAGCAGAAGGAAGCATGGAGCACTTTAACGTTTCCTAGTAGATGGCTGTCCTGACTTCATACTCTACTTGATAAGACATAATAAACCTCAGCACAAAATGACATGGCAGAAAATAATCACTTATTGTGAAACTCTTGAGTGAGCTTTTCATTCACATACGTCTGAAGACTTATTTATACACCTCTTACTAATACATTTTTTCTTCCACTAAACTTTCCATAGGCATGCTTGGACACAGCTCACTGTACAGCTTCTGTTGTGACAATAAAGGCAATGTTTTGTCATTTACAAATATCAGTTCAGCACTTTTAGCAATATTTGTAATGGCCATAGCTTGGTCTGTTATAATACACTTTTATGGATGATAAACTGACCCAGTAATTATCGCATTAAACTCAAATATTTTGGTTTTGAGAGCATTTTCATGTGATGCACTGATAATAGCACAATAATGCAAGTTCCCCTCTCAACGGCCAATAAATAATTCTGTCAAGAAAAAGACACAAACTAGACGATATTTCAAATATCCAAAATAAAAATAATACAATAATTACAAAGACTCCAAACAGACTAAAATATTAATCACAAAGGAAATTATCAAGCTCATTTTAGTTTATTGTGCGATTAATTTATTAATTGCGAAAGGAATAGTGATAGCATAATATTTAAAAAATATAATTTTTATGTTAATTTGTAATAGAACCTTAATCTGGAAATCCTGATCAATCCCTTTTATTTCTCTGGCATTTTTGTTGTTTAATAATGCAAAGCTGAATTTGCCAGTATGAAATATTTTCCACCCAAATGTGAGCCCATTCTTCCCTGGCTCTTACTTTTCCTGAACTAAACTAGAGGGGAAAATAAAAAAGTGTTTTTTTTTTCTTTTATATCAAATTTAAAATGCGATCGGTAATTGTAAACAGAATATTTGTTTACGCAAAAATTTGAATGTTTCCATTGTTTTTGCCTAGCTTTATAACTCTCCCTGCCTTTTGGCATTTCTTTTAACTACAACTCGTCAAACTCCACATTTCACTGACCGACATACATCAAGGTTATGAACTGTAAATTATGCGAGCGAAGCGAGAAGCCAGGGGTGCGAAGTGCACCATAAGGGCCCTTTTTCCTCCTGCCTGTTCACCTTGTCCTTTCAGCCATTCATCTCACATTCGTAACACCAGAAGCGGAGTTAGACTCCATTATGCTTTTTATTCCACAGCTCATATAATTTATAGACGCATTTTGGTTGCCTTTGAGTCAGACCTAAGAAGCCGTAATGCCGAATGGCACAGCGTGATATTCTTATTTATTGTAGGGTTTCACAGCTGCCCTGTTTCGTTATTGTCAAGATTTTCTGAGCCATGCAGCCGTTTTCCTGCTAAACACAGAGAACAACCTGTACATGGAAGTCGACTTGTTACACGGCGACCTGCCAAGACGCTGCACAAAGCGTCCTCGGCGGTGCGTTAGGAAAGCTTACGCTCGGTTTTGAGTTGCTGGTTCTTTTTATGTCTCTCCAGGGTGGTGTGTGTGGGTGGAGACGGGATGTTTAGCGAGATCCTGCATGGCCTGGTGACCAGGATCCAGGCAGACCATGGTGTGGACCAGAACCAGCCGGATGCTGAGCTGGTGCCGTGCTCTCTGCGTATTGGGATTATTCCTGCAGGTGGGCTTTTGGAGTCAAATTTTTTTTTTTTTTTTTTTTTTTGTTACTAGTGATTTAATGGTATAAGTGTGAAATCCAGGCTTTCAAAAATTGATGCAAAGACTCCTACGCTTTTCAAGACACCATACTGTAGGTTTATTTGTCAGATTGCAAATGCATTTTAGTTTTCAAAGCTATGCAAACATATTCTTCTTTTAGATCAATGCGTTCATGTTCAGTCGAGCAAATAATTGAATCTATAAAGATTTTGTAAAACAAACTAAAAGCTGGACTTTCTAGGCTGTGTCTTATTACAAAACAAATTAAATGATCCATTTCCACTGCCTGTTTTAAGTAATAATTTCCAACTTGTAATCAACAGAAATGACCTCTGAGCTCATATTTCTATAACAAAACCCCATAATCAACATCATATCTCTCATGCTTTTAAAATACAGTAAACGTTAAGGTTACAAACTGCTAACATTAGAAAAAAATCATGTTATCCTTGACTGAGATTTTACAGCACACCTTGGGGACACAACTTGGACTTATTCTTCCTTTTATGTCCTTCTTCACAGTAATGTATATAACTTTTTTTTAATGACTTTTAATAAAACGCTTTAATTAAAATCATTTGTGTTGGCAGAGTGAAAGGTCATTCAAAACCTAAATAAGTATTTGTAGGTTTTCCGAAGAGAGCTTGAAATCATTTTAATTGTGAGACATTCAAGACCTTATGATCCCAAGTTGCTTAGTTACATAAGAGAGTCTCCATGGCAACAGGATAGGGGGGTGCCGCCATGTGCCTAAAAGAGGGTCAATCAGTCCTAAGTGGCATGATTGGGAACATGCTGGGTGACATTTTGAAATGACTGTAAATTTCACTGGGATGAAGACACAATGTGTGAAGACCAGTGTGAGACCATCCTGTGCACAGCTTGGTGCTGGTAGCTGGCTTGTTTCAAAAAAATAAACCGGGGGAGACGGCGAAACGATTGGTTTGGATGAAGATGTTTCGGATGGGGTTTGTTTGTTTAGCGAACACAGAGGAAATCAATAAGGCAGGTGTTTGTTTTCTTCTGACAAATTCCACGCCGATTCTGTGACATTTGAGCAACTCGCCAAAACGTGACGTAGAAAGATGAAATCTCCAAGTAATTAAGATAAACAGAAGATCGTTTTTCTCTGAATCCGTGGCGTTCTAGTTTATTCATGAGGTTCTTATAAATCTTGGTAAAAAAATATTTTTGATAATGGATTTTTGGAAGATCTTTAAAGCTCAGAGCAAGGATGATGTGCAAAAAGAACAATCAGGACAACAAGGACTTTACATTAAAGCTACTGCTTTTACTAACATTTAGATTTATACTATTTAGAAATTGTGGAGTCACTTTAGACCAAGATTTTCCTTTATACTTTTAATATCAGAGCAAGACCTAGAGAAACTCTTGTTAGTTTATAAATTGTGAATTACTTAGCAACCCATAGCAAGAATCGAACATGGAGAACCAACATTTAGTTTTATTCTGTACAAAGCTAGAGTAAACTTAGATAATGCCATCTTGGTGTTATGTTGTATTTTCTTCTAATTTTTATTTGAACCAAGACTGAGATGTTTTCTATACATTATAATCCAAATTGCATCTTTTTTAGTGTAAGATGCCTGGATATGGCATTATGTGAATCACACTGAAAATTGAAATTGCCACACTGAACATATCACAGAAAATCATAGTACATTAAAACTGTTTTATGTACATTAAAGAAAAATCTAATGTGTGATTTAGGGGGGCTGCTGTCCGTTTCAACGGGTTTCAGTCACAAGTCCAGCCACAAATAAATGTATGCTCATAGGATTCAAAGAGCAAAAAAATATCCCAGAACTGACAAGTTTAAAGTCCATCACTGTCAAAGAGAAAGAAATCGACAAGATCCACGAGGAACTTATGGGAGAACCGCAGATAAACACTGAAGCTGCTCAGACGAGCACATGCCTTGTGACATTTTTCTTCCTCTGAATATGCAAACAAATGTCTGCACTCAAGAAAATTAAGGGGAATAAAACATAAAGCATCAGAGGGCTGAACATTGTTCAACTTTTGCGTGCTCAAGCTATTCCCTTCCAAAAGGAAGCTGGCTTGTGCAGACTGGCTGTAGAAGATTCAAATTCTGGCACAATGTCACCGTCTTTATACAAAAAGAAATAAGAAGAAAAAAAAAAGCACACACAGCAGGGCTGTCAGGAGCAATTTTAAAGTGTTCAGATGTGATTATGATGCTCAGAGAAGAGGAAGCAAAGGCCAGATAAGTGATATTCATGGAAAGCCTAAGAAGGCGAGAGAGGGAGCCCATCTTCATATTCATCTGTGTGTCCGTCTCCGAGTGACAGGACCGATCGCCCCGTCACACCTCTGTGAGCCCACTCTAAACGTTACCAGCTAGGCTTCTCACTCACTTTCTCACCCTCGCCGTCTTTTATCGGCAGCTCCACATTACCACTTGAAGATG
Source organism: Poecilia picta (assembly GCA_033032245.1). Lineage (NCBI taxonomy): Eukaryota > Metazoa > Chordata > Actinopteri > Cyprinodontiformes > Poeciliidae > Poecilia > Poecilia picta. The sequence continues at coordinate 14,155,488 of CM065375.1, forward strand.
ATCAAAGTTGGCCAGATAGGTCTGAAATTACTCCACGAGGGTGCAGAAAAAGAGCGATGGAGTCTTATTACCTCTCAAGTCGAAAGATTTAATATCAAACTCAACGTTTCTCACAAGGCGGGGAATGCCTCTTATCGGTCATTTGTTGGCTGAAGAGACGCTGATGATAGCCCAGGGCCCGAAACTATCAGATTAGTTAACTTTATGGCTGCCACGTTTCTTTGCTCTAGCCTAATAAAATCATTCAGCTACATTTGCCTTTCTAGGTTGTGGACGTGAAAAATATGTCCGTTCTGTTGATCCCCAGAGCTTTTTTTTCTGTGACAGATTTCATTTTGGAGATAGAGCTACACATGTGTGACTGACATGATGAACATTTTTTGGGGGGATTAAAGGCAACGGGGATAAGAGAAAATCAGAATCCTCTCTCACCTCTCAAGAAGAAAAAAAACTAACCCGATATTTATGTATGTTAAGATGACGAATAGCCATAAGTGAAATGCGCTGTATTCTCAAAGACCAACGCTGTTTGCTACACAGTGATTATATCGTCTTTAGAAAGCTGGAAGGAATGTGGCTAAGTCAAAAATTGTTCGTTTTATTCTCTATTTCGGTGATATTTTTACAAATGACTTTGGGAATCCATATTTACATTGCCAAAATAATATGCGTAACATGTTTTTTTATCAAGAATAAAACATTCAAGTTTCCACCAGATAGTGCTAGTGTCTGTAGATTAATGAACACAACCAAAAGCCCAGTCCGCATTATCCCTAATATTTTGGAAAACGGAATTTTCTATGAGATATTGCCTACCCACTACCTCCTTTCCGTTTCAGAAAACAAGATTGCACAGCAAGTCAGTTTCACTTTGATATTGATATTTAGGAATGTCTTTTTCCCCTTTCCAATACTATATGAGGTGCTATTTGATATGTGAATGAGACGTAGCAGATAGCTTTAGCTCAACGGATGAACCAAACATAAAATCTTAAAGCTGTATTACTTCCTCCACAAAATATAGATTGCATATGGAGGTAAAACAAGCACCGAAATGACAGTATACCAAATTAGGAAAGGATTTTCATTAGATTTTTAAGATGAAATAAAGCATGACTAAAACCACTGTAAAGAGAGCTACATCTATGGAAAACACTGATTGTTTAATCTGTGTGATTCCTCTCCTCTACTAACAACATAATGATGTATGAGAGCTTTCATAAAGCAAGAGGAAAAAAATGACCCCCTTCTTTATTCTAGAAATAGTTAAGCCAAACGTAATGGCTAAAAAACAAACAAACACAGCTGAAACTGAGCTGTGTTGTGTTCATGGTTTTTTGTGATTGTGGAATAATCACAACAATGAAGATCGCAGGAGTGCATCATCATCATATTGCATGGTTTTATCTCAACTCACGCTGTACAAAATGTAAGTCTTGGGCAACATTGTTGTCACTTCCAAGGATTTTTCTCACAGTTCATCCCTCTTGTGTGTCCAACAGGGTCGACTGACTGTATCTGCTTTGCTACTCAGGGAACAAACGATCCAGTTACATCTGCCTTGCACATCGTTGTTGGTGAGTTTAAGTTACTGAAACCCTTTAAACCCAGGCTCAGATATTCCCATATCTGATGGTATCAGTGTTGTGTGGACACAAACAGAACATTTTTGTGCGATCATTGTATTACCTTTCTTTGCCTGTTTTCACAGGCGATTCACAGCCAATGGATGTATGTTCGGTTCACCATAACGGCGTCTTCCTCAAATATTCGGTCTCTTTGCTTGGGTATGGTTTCTACGGTGATGTTTTGACGGACAGTGAGAGGAATAGGTGGCTTGGTCCTGCAAGGTACGACCTGTCAGGTATGCCAGCCATTATTTAAACCTTTTTGGGGGGTTATTGTTTGATCTGCCTTCAGCTCACAGTGTCTTGCAGAAATATTCACATCTTTTTAACTTGGTCACATTTTATGACATCATGCCTGCAAAATGGCGATTCTGGTCTCATCTGAGCAGAATACAGGCAAATCCCAGACTGGTCTATACAGGCTTGAGAAAACAATGGTATTGTTAGCTCACCTGGACGTCTGTAGGCAGACAAATGTTTTCTGCAAATGTAAAGTTCGGGTTTTTTTTTTGCTTTTAGTACCACCTCAAGTTGAAGTTGGACGTTGTGACTTTTTTCAACAATGGATTTCTTCTTTCTACAGTTTAGATGCCCAGTATAAAGTGTTCCCTTTTCTAATGCCTTCACAATACAATTGTATTTATATTTTTATTTATACTTTAATATGTTCATTTGCTGCATCACACCATCATCTGTTACTTAACATACCCATAAAGAGTGTTTCCTTTTCTTTTATTTTCTGTTTTCCCCCTCACCTCTGTAATGCTTTTATGTTTCAAAATCATGCTGGGTTTGATTACTGCTTGCCTTAGGTACAGGCTTAATAGTGGATAGTTATGGCAAATTTCTGTGCTTTTTTTTATAAAAAAGTGTAGAACTGCGTATAAATCATGACAGTATAAACAAGCCATAACGAAATACGTGTCATGAAACTGCAACTGAACTAGATTCATCTTTGAGTCCTTTTCTATATTTTACTTGGTGCCTTAGCTGAGAATATTTTTTGTTAAATCAATAACACCATATAACATATTTTCCTGCTTTTTTTAAAGGGTTTAAAACCTTTTTGTCCCACAACTACTACGGTGGGACGGTTTCTTTCCTGCCAGCAGACGACAACGTGGGGCATCCGAGAGACAAGCTACAGTGTCGATCTGGGTAAATAACATCTGCGGCTTTTCAGCACTATTTTACAATGTCTTAACTTATCTGACGACACTCGGGCGCAGCAATGTGCTTTAATGGGATACTTTATGTTGTCAGGAAGCTAAATTATTGAGGACTGAATGCAGCTTACTCTTGTGTAAAAAGCTTTCGACTTAAGTGCTTTGGTTTTTGATATTCTGGCAGTAGACATTATTTAGATTTGCTGTGGGAAGTGAAATCCATTATTCTAATATGACAAGTTATTTCACCATGAAAAGTCAGATAAATATGCTCAGGAAGACCGTTTTAGCTGCAGACAAAACAGATAAAGTGTGCATAGCTAAAAAAAGTTTACAACTCTGTGAATACATTTGGATTTAATGAATCATAAGAGCCCGTTATGGTCTTGAATGTCAGTAACAGCCGATGATTTAATGATTGTAAAACAAGGTTGTGCTGGTGTTTCAGGTGCCGCATCTGTCAGCACAAGCACTCATCAAAAGACGAGCACGACGAGGCGTCGGAGGAGGAGAAGGAAAAGCCGGCTGAAGGTACGAGCTTTGCTTCATTATTTGAAATGTGCTGACTAAATCAGAGGGAAAGGCCTTTTCCTCATTCTTCTGCCTCGTTATCGAGCTCATTTCTCTGTTTTGACACCGCTGCCATTAAAAATGAGTTGTAGTTTGAGAATACAGAGGGGGGGGGGAACCAAAAAACGCAAAAAAGATGAGACAATTTCACACTGGCTGTCTTTCTGCATAAAGCTGATTTCATTCAGCTCAGAGATTTGCATTTTTTCGCTTTGTGTTTTTTGAAGGAGATAAAGTACCTGAGCTTGACAGCGTGTAAATAAGAGTCATGATCTGCTAAAATTTCACTTTGTTGTCATTTCTCAGTCGATGGTTTTTTTTTTTTCCCCTGCAGAGCGACACAATTTCTAATGAGATTCCTGATTAGGTATTGATGAGAGAATATATTCTGATTATAGTGACAGTGAATAACTCCCCATTGTTCCCTGCTGGAGAGCTCTTCTCCCTAATGATCAGGGATGTAACAAGATCTCGTGGCACAAGATGTTGATATTAAAGTGCTACGATATGTCTTGTCAAAGTGAAATCTGTCTTGCAAGAAGCTATCCGTCTGCTGTCAGGATGTCATTTCGTCTTATAAAGTTTAAGCCCAGTCGATGGAAATATGAGCACATGGAGTGTTAGGAACTGAGAAAGAGGACAGTCCGAGGAACAAAATGCCCCCTCTCCTCTGTGTCCTGCAACTTCAGCATCAAAGACAGTGTTTGGGCAAAATAAAGTGAATATTTTTAGTTTAGGTTGACGGAGTGTCTGATCGGTGGCTCTACAGTTGTCTGTTTTTAGGATGAAAAGTAGAGAAGAGAAAGCACACAAAGCTGTGGGAAGTTTGTCAAGGTGTAAAAGATCTTTTGGAGAATGTGGAAGAAACCCTCCTCGGTTTTATATCAGTTATCTTTCAGCATTGTGGTAGGAAAAACGGTGACAAACAACAGACAAGATGCTTATGCTAATGATTTTGAAGCAGAGTGAGAAAACGGACACTGTCTATTGTTTTGACAGTAACACACATTTAACTTTAGTTTTATAATAAAGCCAACTTTAGCTTTACAGTTACATTAAAGTTAGCTTTGTTATAAAGCTAACTCCAGTTATAAACTAATTCCAGTTATAAAGCTAACTCAAGTTAGCTTTGAAGCTTTGTCAGCTTCAAAATAACCTAAATTAACATTAGCTTTAAAATAAAGTTAAAGTTAGCAATGTGAGAACAGTACAACTAGCTAACTGTTAGCCGCAAACAGCACTAAATCTATGTATATCATAGCTTCCTACCCTTCGCACAGTAGGTAAAACAGAGGGTTTTTTAAAAATATATATTTATATATAATAATTTCATAAGAGCTGTTGCCTTGCAGCAAGAAGGCTCTGGGTTCGATTCCCAGCCCCGGCCTTTCTGCATGGAGTTTGCATGTTCTCCCTGTGCATGGTGGGTTTTCTCCGGGTACTCCGGTTTCCTCCCACAGTCCAAAAACATGACTGTTAGGTTAATTGGTCTGTCTAAATTGCCCCTAGGTGTGAGTGCATGGTTGTTTGTCCTGTGTGTGTCTCTGTGTTGCCCTGCGACAGACTGGCGACCTGTCCAGGGCGTACCCCGCCTCTCGCCCGGAACGCTAGCTGGAGATAGGCACCAGCACCTCCCGACCCCATTAAGGGACAAGGGTGTAGGAAAATGGATGGATGGATGGATAATTTCATAGATTAGACAAGCATTTATCTTTATTAAATTCATTCTGTTTATTCTCAACAAATATTGTTTCAAGGCACTTTCCAAAACTTTGTAGCAATCAGCCATGTTATGACATCGCAAAGGAAAACTCCAGTTTACCAGGAAGAAACCTCCAGGAGAACTCGGTTCACTGTGAGCTGCCATGACTGCCTGGACTACACTATTAAACAAAACCAAAAAAATGTGGATTTATTGTCTTCTGAAATTCATTGCTTAAGTCTTCTCTTGTTTCGCTCTAAGAAAGCTAATATCCTGTATTGTCTTGTTCCTCCCCTATTAATGATGCTCCTGCTCACTAGCATCCCATCTCATTTGGTCTCATTCTGTGTCCCTGACAGCTCGTGTTCAGGTTAGGTCTGAATATCGCCATTTCTTCTCCCTTAATTTCCCCATCTGTCTATGTGCAAACAAACTTTATTATTATCTGCAATCGTCTCAAGCCACTGACACATCAGCACAAACCTCTGGTGCTGTGTGCACCACAGCATCATGTGCAAACGTTGTGCTGTCGATTATCTGTGTGTGTGTGTGTGTGTGTGTGTTGTGTGTAGTTTCCCTTTCCAATTAGTGTCTTTATGTTAAATTTTAGATTTGTGTTTATCTGAGGCTGCAGCTCCCCATGAGCGTGCTGGTGTGTGTTTATATGCCTGGATAAATATGACAGCAAGCATAACCTGTTTGTGTGTGTTTGTGTTTGCTGTGTGACAGACTCCCACTAATCAGGAGAAGAAGAGAAAAAAAAGTGTTTCTTTGCCAGCTCTGTCAGGGGGGTTTGCCTTGTGCTGGAGCCACCCTTTGTTTTCGTGGTGTTGTGTTTATTTATTTATTTAGTTCTCTGGTGAGGGAATCTCAGACAACTGCTAAATCAATGAGGCACAACACACTCCCCTCTGCAAATGAGCTGGCCTCCACATCCACAGTAAATACTCGTTTGGAGACGTTTTCCTAATGCAGAGCCTACAGTCCACAGTTGTTCCATTTAGATTTGTTTTTAAAGCGTGGCTTTAATCACCATTTCCCAATTAGAATATTGTTGGGGTTTTTTTTATGTTGCCTCTGCGGGCTTGTTATCATCGGCTCGCGTTATCACCTCTGTAAGTTTGTTTTGCAAAACGAGGGGGAAAGGTAATGAATCGTTTTGGTGTCTGAGATCACATAATTTCCCCTCTGAGGTGCTCATAAAACAGTTGAATGCTAATTTGGACACCTGTGATCAGTTTTTTAGCGGCTTCCCCCGCCGACTATCACGCCGGTGACAGACAGCGCCGATCCCCCGCGGAGCCGTGGCGCCGCAGCTTTGATTCACCTTTACTCAAGTAAACAGTGGCTAATCTCCGAGGAACAGAGTCATGACTCGTGAAGCGCAACCATCGCATCTGTCATTTAGGATTTATGCGGCCACATGTGCATTTATTCATGACAATCTGAACGAAAGTTAGCACAATCAGTGTGCTGTTTATCGAGCTCGCGCTGGTCTTTAGATATTGTGAAATCCTGCTTGGCTAAACGTAATTGCAAACAGAAGGGTGTGCATTTACATTTGCGTTTTCCTCCATCATGAGGTTGGAGTTGCTCGGAGCATTGCTGCAAAGACATCTGGATTTTAATGGACCTCCATCAGCTTTGCTGCTTCCGCGTTAGAATGTTGGAGCTTAAACCCAGAACTCATAAAGCAAAAATCATTCAAAGCCAGAAGAAATCCAGCTTCTTTTTTGCTACCTGTAGTTTATCTGACCTGTACAGCTAAAGGATTTTATTCTGATGGAGAGCTGAGAATTTGGTGCATCTTTGGTTGAATCAAACATTTACTTAAACTGTGGAGTGCAAAAAATGGGGAACCGAAGTTAAAGTTGTGGTGAGCTATGGTTGATTTAATTTTGAATATGCAGGTAATGGAGCAGTTTAAGTTGGGTTTACGTTTCTGAAAAGATGGTGAAAACTGTAATTTATGGAGGACAGGCGGAGAAAGAGTGAATGTGTCCAAAGTTTTTAGTCCAAATTTGTATAAATGAAGAAATACAAATCGATATACATAAGGATCATTGGTGATATCTGTGATGACACGCAAAACTCAAGACCAAAATACAATTTTTAAAAAAGCAAAAGACTAGAAATAGACTGAACGGACATAAGATCAGACAAGAAAGGGAACCCAGAACATTAAGACACTGACAGAGCTGGAAAACCTCGAAGAATTTTGATAAAAATGAAAAAAACAAGTTGTATAATAGATCACAGAGAAATAAGTTGTGTATTTGTGGTCTGCTCATGGTCAAACACTTACTCCACTACCGTTATAAGATGTTAGCGTACTGGTGATGTTTTTTAGGGCAATCCACTCGTACAACCAAAGCAAGAGCTGCCTTCTCAGCAAAACATCGTGCTTTCGTCTATCTGAGTGGTTAGTATGATTAGAAAAGTGTGAAATGAATTAAAAGCCTTTGCACTGGAACCACAATCACTCTATCACACACAAATTCATACACAGATATGTATATAGTTAGGCAACTTGAGGTCATTGCCCAACGGCCAACCAATGTGTGCTAGAGGTAAGTTGAAATAGAACGCATAATTTCTGTTTGCTACCCACTGAACCACAGTGGTGTCTTATTACTAGAATAACAAAAATCCTGGCTGGAACAAGTCTTCCCCATAAAGTAGAACCACAGAGACAAGATGAGGAGTTTCATCTTGAAGTAGAGAGATTCTTCACTTTCTCATCAAAAGAAGTTAATTGAAATGGGTTGGGAAGCTAGAATTGCCCATGAGAAATTTGAGATTTTGTGGAATCATCCAACTCAGAGGAGACTCCCAGAATACATGCACACATCCCAGCCCAAGAACACCTTTAGATCCTCCTTGAGTGAGCTGACCAGTGTCAAGAGACGAGAGATGTCTGGGTTTCCCCCGTGACCCAGTTTAGGATAAGCAAAGATGAAAGAAAAACGAGGGAATTTATTAAAGCACCCAGGCAAATGAAATATTCTTCTTTATCATGAAGCGTTCATTAAAAAGACACAAAAAACATCAAAATGCAATTTCCACAAGACTCAAGGTTCATAGGGATAGAACAGTTCACATGGGCAAGCATGTCGTAACGGGAAACTATGCAATTACCAGACTTCACACCTGAATAAGAACGTCTCATTTTGCTCATTTCCAACTAAATGCCACAAAATGAAAACAAGAAAGATACACGTGTTGGATTTCAGTTTCAAAGGTTGAATTAGAGGACGTTATCCACAGCCACGAAATGTCAAAGAGATCTGTTTTTCAAATTGATGAATGTCGTCTTAGAACCTGTCGTAACGACGTGGGTTGTGCTGCTGTGTCTCCAGATAGCGACAGAGGCTGGAGTGTGATCCACGGCAAGTTCATTGCCGTCAACTCGGCCAGCATGAGCTGCGCGTGTCCTCGAAGTCCAAAAGGCCTGTCGCCCTCCGCCCACCTCGCCGACGGCACCACCGACCTGATCTTGGTCAGGAAGTGTTCCCGTCTGGACTTCTTCAGACATCTTCTTCGACACACCAACAACAACGACCAGGTAGCGAGGGCTACACATGCCAAGTACTTCATATCTAATAAACGTGAATTTAGGGGGAGAAAGGAGCAAAATGTTTTAGGGTTTTCCAGGAGAATCTGCCTCATTCCCAAGTCGGAGCCCAGATGAACCGATGAAGTGTTAAAGTCATGAATGAGCAAGCAGAAGGCAGAGTTTTCCCCTCTAGCACCTACCTTTGCTGACTCTGCTCAATTTCACAAGCATGCTTCTCTTCAGTTCAAGTGCCTTAGCCCTTGTGCCTTCCCATGTGTCATAAATAACCTCCACCCCGATCCAGAAAGGCTGTGGTAATCGCTGCATCAGGGATATGCTGGACGGGAAAACAGGCCGATGTCACACTAATGCCCCTCTGAGGACAGCATTGCCAGGGGAAGTCTGCTGACTACTAATTATTACCTTAAGACGTTTAATCTATCTGCTCTGCACTGGAAGAAAAGGTTAAACCTTAAACTGTTTATGTTGCTGCCGGTGATATCTTTATCTGTATTTGACCATAACATCGTGCACTTTAAGTTCAGACGACTAGTTTACCTTGAAAATGATTCTCTATGACAATTTAATTCAGTTTCTGATGCCAGACTCAAATATGTTCACAAATTGTCTTCCTACAAAGCTGTCGAACATGCTCACTATAGCAGTAAGTAGCGAGGCTATTGCTACTTAGAGAAAAGGTTGGTTTGACTATTTTATGAACCTCAGATAATGTTGGCAATCCATGAACCCAAACTGTCGCTACAGCAACAATCTCCTTTTCAGCAAAGCTGTTTTACTACTTGGCAACAGTTAAAAGTTACATTTGAGGTACCAACCTTATATCAGAGTAACAAGTAGTTTCTGTGGGGTATGTCCATACACCTTGATCAATATCCTCTTCCCCAAACGGCAGGCAGCGTGTTGAGAAGAGGATTTTATTGCAGTTAAAATCTGTGTGTGTGGCTGTGTTCCAGAGCAGGGCCGTCTCATTTGGTGTGATGTTGGTTGGTTCGTGCTTCTTGGTGATGAGTTCCTGGCTGCTGACCTATAGGGATGTGTCTGACCGACAGTGGGCTTTGTGCTCCCTTTGGCCCTGATTGCTACTGCAGGCTTGTGTCAGTCTGATTTGTTGCCGAGTGCTTGTGGCATTCTTCCATTTTTTATGTTTTTGCTGTTCCTGCTGAGGTGACCGACTGACCAGGTGACCTGACTGACCAGGTACGAGTGAATGCCCTGACCCTTTCCTTGTGCCTCTTTTGCCTTTGGAGGGGCTTCAACTAATACTTCTTCTCTAACTGTTTCTTCACCGGATCCATGAAGGCATTTGCAGTCACCAGCCAATTTGTTTTTGTTGCTGGATTATTTCTGTCTTGGGTTTGATCAGATTACACACTTACATAAACTCTCTGTGGTTGTTGTTCTTCTTTTTCTTCTTTGATATTTTTCCCTCCTCGGTTGCTCCTTGCAGCAGCACTAATTTGATGTTTTACCTTTTCTTTTTTTTTTTACTCTAATGTGATGCAAACAGGAACGCTGGTATCCTGTGTTTTGTGAAAAATCTTATACATAATAGTTAGCATATAGATTAGATGCTTTCTTCTACATGCTGGCACATCTAAGTATAGCCTTGGCTGTTATCCTGGCAATCAGTTTGCAGTCTTATTTTTCATTTTGTCTCATAAATCCAGCTGTCGAAGCTTTTGGGAATAACAATGATATCGCATTAACTCATCTCATTTTCTAAAGGCTGCAGATTAAAGTGCCTTGGCGTTTGGTTTGCTTCTTCCTTAGTTTGAGGCCGTCTTTGCTGCATAACTCGCATCGCAGAAAGGGAGACAAGCAGTCATACAAGTGGGGTGAGTCGGACATTGTATCAAAGCCGAGTTAATATCAGCATCTGAGTCCAACCAAGCAGAAAGAGACTAGACGTGAGCAGCCACTAAGCGTATTCATGGCCTTGTCAGAAAGCTTTTTAGGCAGACCGTCCGGCATGAATGCAAAGCGGCCGCAGTCATAAAGTGGGCTTGATGTGAAATAAATGGCTGTCAGTCTGCTTTGAGGATGAGAGAGGATAAGAAAAGACGAGAAGGGAGGGAAGAGGGACAGAAAAAGAAGGCTGGAACAGAGAGAAAGTGGCACCCCGTGAAGCCGAAGATAGGGCAGCCGAGCCTTTCTGCAACAGAGAGAGATGAAAGCGCTTTCTGACAAAATAATTTCTTTTCATCTCTCCTCCTCCTTTTATTCAATTTCCCAAAGTTCACCTAGTGTCCTAATGGACGGCCGTGTTGCTCGTCGCCTTTTCTCCTCTGCGTCATCGCCGTTTGCATCAGGTGTTTTTTTGCCGTTTGCCTCAATGTTTGATGCTTTTATTAGTGAACACAGAGAGAATCACAGAGAGCGAGAGAGAGAGCGGAGTTTCTGTTTACACCCACTATTATTAAAAACGGAGCATTTCTATCAGTGTTGACCTCTCTCTGGTGGTCAGGTCAAGAGCAGATAATTAATGTTGAAACACATCAGCAAGCCAGATGTGTGTGTTAGCATTTTAAGGATTTTGGTACAAGCCAATGATAATGCTTAATATTATTAATAATGTTTGCAGCTGAACTGAGAGTGCTTTTTGCTGTACGTTGTTAGCAGGAGAGCCTCCTGGAGCTCGATTTTTTACTTAAATGTTGCATTTTTAATGCACAGCTAAGCAGTTTAAAAGAAAATAAATAAATGAAAAGACAGTAATAAGTGGCATAATGTATAAATGACGGCCCCAGAGTACTTGAAAACAGAGTGGAAAATGTGAATCTGAACCACTTTTATCATTTTTTGAGGTTATAGAGTTGGAAACAAATGAAAAACAAGTATTGATGCGCGATATTAACTGTAAAATTTAATATTGGACATCGGCCATTTTGTCAAAAGGCATTGATTTTATGTGACAAACTAGTGACAATGATGTCTGCAACACAGCACAAAGGGAAATTTACAATGTTTGAGTGTTGGCATCATCTTAGAGAGGAAATGTTATGAATAAATTTGACATTAAACATAATGCAAGTAGAAAGTGTTACATTTTCAGCCTCCTTCTTGGCATTTGCTTTTGGCAGCAGGTTAAATTTGACAAAGATAATGCAGCATTTTAATTCCACAGTAGAAAAAGCCATATAGTTTCAGTAAAACTATATTTTACTGAAATTAAAATAAAATATAGTTTTCAGTAAACCTATATTTTACTGAAACTATATGAAACGGTTGTTAGCCAAATGAGTTTTAGTCCATCAGCATATCGGATATCGACTAAAAACCCCTAAAAGCAAGCAAGACATCCGATGTGCAATGGTAAGCAGAATAATAAAATAAGAACAACTCATGTTTGGAACTGGAATTCAATGGTGGAACTGAATGATGAAAACTTGATGGAGGAGGTGGGATAAGTGCCATGGAAACCAGGAGAGTCTAACCAGGGTCATGTAGAACAGCTGATGGAGTACTGAGGAAAGGAGGCAATAAAACACAGAATGAACAAACCAAGTGGGAAATGACTAAGACATACATTTCCTTTGTGGTATGAAGTTTAACAGATGACAAAACTACCTTTTTCTCCATTGGGAATCTATTGAAGATCCATCTTTGCTTGTACAAAGCAAAGATGGCATGTGTTGGCATTCGGAACGATCGCTGAGGTTTTGTCCACCTAAAGCCCTCGGTCTTGAGGATGACCATTGGATCAAGCGCCACACAAAGAGGAACTTCTAAGATTAAACTTATCTGTTCAAATCCTTCTCACCCATCTTTACCTTTTTATTTCCTAGTTTGACCACTGGTTCGTAGAGGTCCACAGGGTGAGAAAGTTTCGCTTCCAGCCATGGCACCCGGACTTGGCTCCTCTGGAAGACGCGAGCGAACATCCGGAGCGTCCAGACCTCAGTCCCACCTCCTCTCTCCAGGAAACCTACGACGACCGCACCACCGAGAGCAGCTGGAACTGCGACGGGGAAATCCTGCATCACACCGCCATTCAAGTCAGGTGAGACATGGAGTGATAGTGATTTTATATTGCAGCCTGTGTTATTTTCACATTTTTACACCGTGCGACTGAGAAAACGTGGATGTTCAGAAGCAAATGTTGGAATAAGATCCCTCTTACTAATGGAGGTTTTCAAATCATTCAAAAAATAAAAAAAGTCCCTCTGATGTACATATTTAAACATTTCTCATTTTCTCACAGAAAGGAACTTCCTGTGTGCCAAATCTCTCTCAGCATAGAAAAGAACCAACAAATGGCTTTGAATAAAAATCACATAACACTGCAGAGGCATTATAATGGAAGAAATATTGAAATACTCACAGAGCTTATTCTTCTTGCATCATTGCAGTTGGATATTCAAACCTTCCTTCTTGGTATTAAGTTGTACATTTTGCTTAAATTGCCCAAAATGTTTCACATTTCAAAGCCTAAGTAGAAAAAGATTACGCTCCGGGCCCGACAGCTCTGCATCGACCGAGCTCAGAAACAAAAACCCACAGTGCCGAGTTTTATTTTCCACTTTTAAGTTTCGGTGAAATATCAGAAGAGCTGCCGAGAGCGTTGCCAGGAGACGTGGCTAACACTTTCTATCATCCCAAGTGAGTGACTTGGAAATATCCACAGCACGGGGTAACTGCTGGGGAGCCGCGTTCCCGCTGAGACCTCGGCTCTCTGGGAGGATTAATTGTGATGATGCCTGGATTTCTGTTTTGTTTTGTCGCCGCCTCACATCTGCGCAGAGTTTATTGGAAAGAAACACGGAAAAGTAAAAGAATATATAGAACATAAAACAGCAAAAGTGAACCTGTCCTCACAATAGAGCGCACCCTTGATCCCGGTTCGCTCACACGATACAACACAAGAGTCGCAATGCGTATACAAAGCGCATTTCATTTCCAAATTGTGACTTTCTTTGTTTTTTCTTTTCTTTTCTGAGCTGCTATCCTGCTGTTTCTTTAACTACTCAAAGACATAAAAGGAGCTTCTTTCATATCCTGGACATCAAAATCAATCCAACAAACCAACTGGGGTGACCAGAGTAAACCCAAAGCACACATCGCTTCGAGTTTACGTCGACTCCGCTTCTTCAAATGATCGGCTCTGCAAAGGGTCCAGCTCCTGTAGAGCAGCATGAGGCGTTTGTTAGATAACAAGCTACAGACAGCATCCTCACTTTTTAAAAAACGTGACGTCATCAAAGACCATGACGTGATTTTTTTCCTAAAGAAAGAGAAGAATCAAAATAATTCAACACGTACCTTCTTTGTCTGTTCTTCGCAGTCTTTGGCAACAACATAGAATTAGCCCCCCTCATTATTCTGCTCCTGTCTTCACTTCAGCCCCCCCACACAACCCCAAACTATCAGATCTCGCAGCTGGAGTGGATCCACTTGATGCATCATTTATTTCATGCTCCATTGTTCTTGTCCAGTGATGCATGGCACTGTAATGTTGCTAATTTAACGGCCCTCCCCGTGTTAAAAGACTACTCCCCTCTAATTAAAGCCGAAGTCCGTCCATTTATTGCCCTTCCACCCGCTAATCGTTGCGGAGTGAGCCAAGCGGAGTGTATTTCGGATAATTAATGGTAACAGACCAGGCGAAACGGGGAAGTAGAAGGAGAGGGAAGAAGGAAGAGGTTCACCGGTGGGGAAAACAAAAAAAAAAGGGAGAAACGTAAAGTGCGATAATGATGAGCCAAACTTTAAATCAAGTCTTGGTGTAATTAAAATGCCAGCATCAGCTCTGTTGGACATTTTGGTCAGATTTTATTTTTTAATGCTTATGATATTCTGGAAATATCACAATACTGTGAAATATCGTCTCATCTGCCTGGATATTGAGCTGCTAGCACATAATCCCAGCTAGCGTAGAACGCTAGCTAGTCTGCTAGCATTAGATTCCTTCCTCTAGGGTCTAATGCTAACAGAAGGAGAGGCTTGTAGTCTTTTACCAAAGATATAAACAGAAATCCTTGAACCGCCACTCCATTTTTGTTTACATTTCTTAAAGAAAGAAGTTGCCCTCCCGACTTCTTCAGTGGTTTTCATGTCATTTCTTTCAGTGGTTCTTGGTGCAGCGCCACCACAGGTGAGGGTGGGAACAGATTTTTCAAAAGGGTTTTGATTGTTTGACACGGTGCAGTGTGAAAGCAGATCGAAACAGGAGAAAATTTGACAAATATTGCAGTTTGTCTACCAGACTATCAGGGTGGTGGCAGTCTGATTGTGTGGAGAAGTTTGTTTTTTTTTTTTTTGGTGTGTGTGTGCGCTAGCCTAAAATCTTCATACATTGACGATTGTTGCTACAATGTAAAAAAAAATCCCTACAAGTTGACATTTTATCCAAGTTTATTACAACATTAATAGCATCTGTGCTCATCACACCACAATAATTTCCACTTTTTAAATCTGAGCATTAATCTGCACTGCTTTCACATCTGCTGCTCTGACAGTAATGTCGCAGTGAAAGCGCAGCCATTAAGATTATGGTTTGTTATTCAGGCTAAATGATGCAGAGTGTGTGTGTGTGTCCTACCTTTTCTCCACAGTGTCCAGTGTCAGCTGATCAGGCTGTTTGCTCGGGGAATCGAGGCGCAGCAGGACGGAGAGGTGGCCGTGTGACGACATTTGGCCGGCATTATGTCCTGAAGACACAAAGACTGAAAAGGACTAGAGGGGGAAAAACAAAAAGACTTGAAAGTGTCGATTTCCTGGAAAAGCACATGCAACATCCACATTTCATTTGCACAAGCTGCCTTTCAATGATGATCATAGTGTTTGCTTTAATGGGTAGAAAATGACGAGACATGTTGAATTCAAATGGATCACGTTGCATCGCCGGTTAGTGGAGGACCTCAAAAATCAGGACTAGTCATTATTTTTTGGTGTAAGCTGGGGGAAATATGGTTTCCTGCACCCTATTAGTGCTGCTTTCACATTCCAAAGCTCAGAGCATCCCAAACAGACTGGGAGTTCTTCCAGCAGGATGAAACAGAGCCGGACTCCAAGCAGAACATGAAAAATAAAAAACCATCCTGCAACAAAGTGGAGACCCAGTCAGGGTGGAACAGCTTTGTGCAAAGAATGAAGATGTCTGTGAATTCAAAAACACTCATTCAAGCAATCATATCTTTCTTATTTAAGAAAAAAAGGTTTTTTATTTTTTATGTGAAAGCCGATAAGAGCCACTAGGCACTAATAAAAAGAATTGAATCCCATGACTTAAACCCTAACAGGACCCTGGTGGCTGCTGGGCGATAAGGAAAAGTGCTTCCTGAATGACTTGGAGTGTCTCGGCGCCGCACCTGTGGCTCCTCTCCTTTCCGGCTCAAAGAGCCGCTCGCGGTTTAATCATCACCTGGGAGCCGGCGGATTTCTGCGTCGCTAATGTCATTACAGACAATCTACCCCTCTGCTCCCAAATTAGCCTCTCTTTGCTCTTCCAAATTCACGGGTCAAGCAGGTCTTGAACCCGCGGCGGCAGAGTCAGCAGAAAATAAACGCACCAGCTTTTACTTTGGGCCGCTCTTATAGTGATGAAACTTTATGTTGGGCCTACACACACACAAGCGTTTGAAAAGGTGAAATGTGTTTTCCAGCATCCCTGCAGGGTTGTGCTGTTATTGATGAGTGGAAAAGTGCAGATGTCATGAGTTAGCTCTTTCCCAATTAAACCCACAGCAGCCTTGATTTTTTTCATCAGATGCTTTCTCTCTGAAGCCAAGAGCCGTCCAGCACCAGCAGACGCACACAGCCACACAGATATGCCGTTTTATTTCTTATATTTACATATAAATATTCTATTTTCTTATTTACACACACACTTTTCCTCTCAAATCTGTTTCCTTTGAATCCTTTCTATCGATTCAGGATGTCCATCGTTGACCTTCAGCTCGCTGGATGATGTTCTATCGCAGCATAAATTGGACGGAGAAGACGAGCTAAAATAAATGGATCCGTTCTTTTATTAAGCGAAACAGAAATCACATATTTCAGTTCTGTGGAATCTGAAAGAGGGTTTGCTTTGCTGTCAAGACTGTGTGTACCTATATTCTTCTTTTTAAAGATGAATAGATTTTATGCTCCCAGATATACATTTTCTGCAACAGCAGTTGCATCCAAAAAGCTGCAAATGAAAAGCTTTGTTGTGAAGTGAACCGGCAGCAATCATGTCTCATGAAAACATATATTGTTGTATCCGGGTTCCTGCGTTTTTCCATATTCCCATCATGTGCTGGATAGAATTTGGGAACATTTTTTATATAAAATGGAGATGATTCTGTTGGCCTTGTAGACTACAGGGTTTCTAGGATTTGTTCTCAGTAAAAATAAATCTTCAAGAGGAAATAAATCAATGTATGGAGAAATATTTCACTTTTTATTACTTATGTATATTGACTTTGTGGTCAAGATAACAGCAGCCCAACGTTTTCTGCCAAAAACAACAATTAACTGATCATGTTAATTGTTGTTTTTGGCAGAAATGTGAAAACATCTAGCTGAAAAGACTGAAAGAAGAAAACTGCACTATTAGCTTGCTTACAAAAAAGACAAACATACTGAGGGCCCATTAAGCACAAGTGTGTTTGCTCAATATTTCATCTTAAATCATGCACCCAAATCAAATATTCACTCTTCTATCTCCCAATGTCTCTGTTATTTGGCCCCATACCAGCCAAATAAATCTGAGTAATGTAGCATCACTGCAACTTAGCTAAACTTAGCTTCCTAACAAGGATGCCAATTTACTTTTCCCTTCTTTGTGCACTTTCACATACCTGCCATTTTGTTCTATGAAGACATTTGCTAAATGTTGGCCATTCAATTAAGTAACCTCTGCTACTCTTTGTTTCTGTGTGCTAAGCTAACATTAGCAACAGTCTGACGATATAGCTTAAAATAGCAACAATTCAAAAGTCCTCACTACATCTATAAAGAAATAAAACACTCCAAATTGCAAACGAAGTGAACATGGAAACTGATTTCATTTGATTCAAATCCCAAATAAAGTGCTTATGATGCAATGATGCTTTATTCCCTCAATTTTTCTTTTCTTTTTGAGACGCACTCTCCAACAATTGCATACAAAGGTCAACCCGACCGCGCTCCGATTTTCCTCTGCCTCCATCTTTCTCTATTTGTCTTTCTCTCTGGCTGAGAGGGGATTAATAGGGTGCGCTGGTGCGAACGAGATGTTTCATTAAAGAACATCCGACTGAGGTCTGTGGTGATATTTAAAGCTACTCTCAGTCTGTGAACCCACTCCTACTCTGAGAAGGGGTCGTTAAATTCAGGAATTTAAGCTTTACAGTCACTATGGGCATTATGGGATTACATCAACTGTATTAAATGTTACCTGTTATGTAGGAACATTATTGTCGGGGGAAATAGCTTAAAATAGCAACTATTTAACATTCCTCACTCTAGCTATTAAAAACACCACCATACATTACAAACAAGGTGAACTTGGAAATTGATTTCATTTGATTCAAATCCCAAATAAGCATTTTATTTTTCAGGTTTTTTCCCGAAACCACAAAAAAGAACATCATAAAAGCGCACGCAGGGTCAGTGCAACCCCGCTCACAAGGTAAAAAACTCATGGGGTCCAAATAACTCCATCTCTAAAGAGACTACAATTCAAATACACTACAAACCAGTGGATGAAAATCAACCTAATTCACTGTTTGTCTTCTCTTTTGCCCAAAACTCACAAGATGGATGGAAACTTACAAAAACACCTTCAATCAAAGTTTCCCTGAAGGTTTTTGCTAAGCTACACCTTGCTAATAGCTCTTGAAACGTCAAACTTCTAAACTTCGCTTCATCAGCTCTGTCATTTGGCTGCTTCCTTGGTAGTTGGTCAGTTCAGGTTCTCCATCCAAGAGCTCGTCCTCATCTCTATCAAAACCTGAAGGAAGAAGCGGCACGCGGCCATTTTTAAACCGAACTGAAATCCATGCGCTCGAGCATTCACCGTTCTTGGCGAGAGAAAAATAGAAGAAGCCACCGTTGCCCTTTATGTTCCGTTCATCCGTGAAAGGTTTGAGATGCGTTTCCTGCTTGCCCTTCTCCCCCCGCTCTTTTAAACATGTACCAAGGGATCTGTAAACCGAGTGCGAGATTGACAGTCGACAAAGTGTAGCTTTACTTAAAGACAAGAGGGATTTTCTCCTGCAATAGTAACCAAATGTTTTTCCCTCCTCCTTCCTCCCCCTACCCTCATTTTCTTGCTTTGCTACTTCCTTATTGATTTATTCTCCATCTGCTTGTTGGCAGCTCGCCGTGAGCTTCTATCTCATTCTCACATACCACCTGAGACACTAGGTGAGTCAAAACGGCGGCAAAAAACACTCTTTGCCACAAACATACACACACAGAGCAGTTGGCTGTCCTCAATTTGGTGTATTTACCTGAGAAGGGGCACGCTGATGGGAGATGACGGTGCTCTGGCGTCCCCGGGACACACTCATTCACACTCTGCCCGGCTCTCACCTTCACACGCTTGCATCAACATGTCTGTTTTCTTTCCCTACATAAAGATTCACACTTTTATTCAAAGTCACACGAGGTGTTAAAGAAAAACACCTTTGCCGGCATTGTCTTCCCATATGACCACACGGCGACTCTACGAGAGGATCTGTTGACCTGTTTTTAGACTATTCCTGGTATTAAACCAGTTCTTCCATGTTTTATCTTTTGTTTTTCCCAGTTTCTACCGCAAACAAAACAAGACCAATTCCCGGTCCACTGACTCGTATTGTTCCGTCAAGTGTGAGAGGTGAGAGCAAGAAAAATGTGCTTCGGTGTCAGAGTACGGCCGTATAGATGGTGTTGAGGTATGACACCAATAACTAGGAGACACATTTAGAAAATCGCAGTTTCCTAACAAATACCGAAAAAAGCAGAAATATGTAGAAGTGCGAGAGAAAGGCGAAAGTGAGAAAAAGAAGTCTCGGGGGTTGGAAGGGAGAATGAAGGGAGCAAATATAGGTGGGGCTGTAGTTTAAAAACAGCAGAGTACCACTGCCCTCTTTTCTCTTTATTGATCAGAGTGAGTTCCCTCTGAGAGATTTGGATCAAGGAGCTTAAAACAGTCCATCTTCTCAGTCAGAAGCCACCGCCTGGCTGCCATCTCTCACTCTGTGTGGCCCACCAACACAGCTTTCTACACATGTTTTAACTTGTTGTGATGTGCTTTCATATGCCAAGTGTCATATATAAAACCAGATGCTTTCTGCTAATGTTCTGTCAGAATTCTTGAATATTTCCACAGGTAAATCATGACCTTTGTCCTGTGTAGTGTGTGCCTGTATTTCAGAGACGCATGGGTAAAGTTATTTTGCAGTTTTGCCTTTTTATTCACCTAGTTTCTAACTGTGTCAGTCCGCCATGCATGATTTGGACATAAAAAAAAATTCTGCTTCACATATAACACAAAATGACGGGATGATGTTACTTAATCTCATGCTACAGTATGTAGACGCTTTGCCTGCGCCATTGAAAATTTGTTCAACTTGCTTAATGTTTGAGATTTGTTCAATTTTTTTTTTCAAAAGTTGAAGTCTGATGTCACGCCTGAGTTGAGAGAGCTAAACTTGCAAGTCATAAAATACCACAAGAATTTGATGTTTTGGTATCTACTGGTATTAGCAATACATGCCAGTAATAATACAACTGTCCATTTTGATTACTGTCGATGTCCACAGTGAATATCTAACCAGGAGTTCTTTGGTGAACTTCTCCCTTCCCAGTAAAAAAAAAATCACAATATAACAATTAGAGTGGGCTAAAACTTGCATCCATAGGAAGATTATAATGTACACCAGGAAGTCCACCTCAAAATGACTCCTAATAATATAGGTTGTAGGAAGCCTAGTCAAAGTCTGGATACAAATCTTAACTTGATCCTGTGACATGACTCAGGCCATTCAACATTGAAAGCTCTCAAATTTGACTGAATTAAAGCGACTCTTTCACAACTGGAGCAAAGAGTCTTTGCTGGTGACGCAACAGACATGTAGGACCGCCCCCCTCTTTACTTCTTTAATAACTCAAAACATATCATATCCCCCCACCCCTCCACTTATATTTGGTCTTTGAGCCTTTTTATGGTTTAATTGATCTCCATTGTTTCAGTTTGTGTTCATTGTCTTTACTAACAACTACCTTCAGACGGAAACTCCAGACAGAACTCTTCGTTTTGGTGAACCAAATCAATTTCATTCATTCATTCATTAGGCTCCAACAGAAGATAGAAGGTTTTATAAATTAAGTCTAAAAATATGGCTTTGAAACGACTGTAGCTTTAAACCTTGAACGGACCGACGCCATCAGCAGGCTGCTCGTTTTTTTTGGGGGGTGGTTGAATCATCATCAGCATTAATTAAATGAAAAGAAACGCACGTTAGCGGTTTCTGTGGCCGTGAACTAAAGCTAACTAATCAAGACGCCCTTTTTCCACCGTCACAGCAAATCGTTCATCCCTCATGCTAATTTTGAGGAAAAGCCAACACTCTCAGCGAGAGGCCCTTGAATCAGCATTAATACAGCAATTAGCGAGGCTACACACCCGGCATCTTCTTAATCTTTCAAACTGTAATAATCCTCTCAAAGCAGCGCTGTGATATATAATTTACCCTGCGATCCTTTCATTTCTGAAGAGGAAGGTTTAGCCAAATGTGCCCTCGGGGTGGCAAACCTTTCGCATGCGGCGCAACGAGTCGAGTTGCTGCCGGTTTCCTGGGCGTTGTCTGAGCTTTATTAAAACCGCCACCGTTCTGTTCTGGATGCGACAGCCAGGCAGATTAATGTTGTCTTGACTTGATGCTAATGCGATTTCATAGCTCACTCATATCGCCCTCTAAAAAAAACATGCCATTGTGTTTACAATTAGAGAGGCCTTTCTTTGATGGTGTCATTTACTGGAATTTGCATTTACAAAAGGAAGCAATTCCCCAGATCAACCACAATGAAAGCAATTAAACTAATTTGTGTTTAATTACTTTGAATTTCATAGCTTTGCTGACAAGCGGTACAAATGGGAGAGAAAAATGAAAAAAAAGAAAAGCTGAACATACTGTAAGAAGGTCACCCCTGAGTGATGAATAATTGCTGCTTTCAGCTTGCGCTGTAATGAAGTAATCGCCGTTTGGTACACGGAAAGCATGACGCCTTCTAAAATGACAAATTCAGAAACAAAAAAAAAAGTCAGAGGAAAATGATCGGCTTCTCGAAAACATTTACACCCATTTTCCAACTAAGGCATGGCACGAAAGCTGAAAAAGATCACAATGAGAAGAAATAATAAACAGGAAGCTATTGGATATTCCTACCGCATAGTGAAAGAGTCGTAATATGCACAAAAAAAAAAAATTAATGTAAACAGTGTCTCTTGTTGCGGTTCCATTACAAATGTGGATAAAACTTTTGTCAATATTCCGCTAATGTCGAAAAAATAACAATCAATGTTTCCATTAAATAAGAAAAGCAATTAGAATCACGTGTTCATGCAGAAAGTGATTTTAAAAAATCCATCATCCAATCACTTCCTGCCGTCGTCTTCTTTGTGGTTTCTGGCAGTGCCGACATTGTTGGTAATTTGACAAGAAAAAAAGTGTCTCCATTGAAGTTTTGCAAAAATAAACCAGTTTTGATATGGTTAAAAAAAGATATCGCAGATATCAAAATGTGACTTTTTTTTTCTAAATTGCCATGTTTCCATTGAGCAACTTTACTTTCAAAATGTCAAACTCCGCAATTATGTAGTTAATGGAAACAGTAACTACATCCAGGAAACACACAGCGCTAAAGTTTGAAGCTTGTTCATGTCTAAACTTGTCAATGTCAGCAAAGACTCAACTTGCATCTCTGTCACAGAAAAAACTAAATGCAGAGCTGGGATGACTTTCAAAAGGAGGCGACGTTTTCCAATGAAGACACACTAAGCTGATCTGCTTCATCCGGAGAGAGAGAGAAAAATGAAACTTTTCAAGAGTTAATGGCAGAAACATCTAATTTGGTGGATTTGGACAAATAAATGCCAGTGTATACTCTAGAGAAACAAATGGGCTCTCGCTCTCAGAGTTGCAAGAACAAAATGACATCCTTCTGTTCCTGCAGCTTGTCCTTGACATCCACTGGCCAAAAGTTATATCTTGTAGAAATGCTTCAGTAGGAGGGAACAGATAGTTCTTGTACAGTATGAAATGTCCTGGCCAGAAATAACATTTTTTGTTCTTGCCAGCAGAAATAAAGTCACTAATTTCTGTGTTCTGGCAAAGTATTGGAATATTGTCCTCTGAAGAAGCAGTGAATGAGGTGATCTTTGCTTGGAAAGAAAAAGGCCAGCAGCAGCGATGACAGTGACCAACAGAGAGAAGTTGTTTAAACAGAAGCGCCAGCGGCGCTTTCCATATCAAGCAAGAAGAGAATGCCAATACCTGACAAGGATCAAGTGTAGAGAAGAGAGACGGACATCAAAGCAGCTTCTGCTGAAGAAAAGGTGGAGAGAGAAATAAATCTTGAATAACCTAAAATCACTGAGGAAATTTAAGATGTTCCAGAGGAAGACTTGTTTTGGGCTGCGAGAAAGAAGCAAAAAATAAAGAATGTTTCGCTCCCTTTCCTCAGTGGTTTTCTAACCAACACAGACACAGATTCACTGCAAAAACACAAAATCTTATCAAGTGTGTTTGGTCTAGTTTCTAGTGAAAATGTATTCGGACACTTGAAAAAGGGCAAAAATACAAAGTAACCTTTCAGCAAAATATAAGAGCTTATGTCGTATATATATATATATATATATATAACTTTAATATTGATGAAAAAGTTCCAGTTCTATTGGCAGATTATTTAATTTAAGACAAAAAATGTCTAGAACTAGAATGTTTTCACCAATATGAAGGAGCTATTGACTTAAAATAAGCTCCTATTTCTACTTGTACATTAGTTTTTGTCTTATTTAACATGTACTAAGGAATTTGAACCAAAAACAAGAGCAAAAAGAATATTTGGTGAGATTTTCTGGTTTTTACTTTAAACATAAACCGTCATTGTAAAAGACAAAAAACAAAATCACGCTGCACCTTCCTGCACATTTCTAAAATAAAGAAAACGCTACCGACAGTTTTTCGACGCGCGGCATCTTAACGCTGAGATTTTTCCAATGACTTTAAAGAACGCCGGCCTCGGTGGCGCCGCGGCCTCTGCCAGCAGGTTACAGCAGAGCACTTTAAAGTTCCAAGTCATTTCCTCCGCTGGCGCATTGTTAGCAAACAGGGAATCTGTTGTTGGCACAATCTCCTCATTATTGGCTAATCACTTGAATAGGAGCGGTTTGTAAAGGCAAACACAAAGCAAGTCGCACAAACACACAGAGAGAGAGATAGAAAGAGAGAGCGAGTATGTTGGCCTGGGCTGTTGTGCACGGCGCAGGACGTTATTGCGTTCCTAATGGTGCTTGAAGTAATTACACCCTATAATGTTAGTTGTCCTCTCCAGCACTCCTCAGCAGGCTAGCTCAGAAGTGCCACACTCAATGCA
Source organism: Poecilia picta (assembly GCA_033032245.1). NCBI lineage: Eukaryota > Metazoa > Chordata > Actinopteri > Cyprinodontiformes > Poeciliidae > Poecilia > Poecilia picta. The sequence goes on from CM065375.1 coordinate 14,179,677, forward strand.
TCCCTCTCACCTAAATGGTTCCATTAGCCAGAAGGCCTTTGCAAACACTTTTCCTGCCCTGAGAATATGAGGCGAGCGCCGACACAAACCTAATTGACCGTACACAAGGAGTGGCTGGTCCTTGTAAGGAGGAGGGGGGAAAAAATAAAATAAAATAAATGGATGTATGTTTGACACAGCTGTTTCATGGCAGCTTTTTGTGTGGAAAGCGGCCGTGTGTGGAGTCATGTGTGGAAATGACATGAGGAATTTGAGAAACTGGACAGATTTGTCATCCAAGCTCACCCTGCACATATAGAGTAAACACAGGGAGCTGGAGGGGGAAAAAACAACCTAAAAGGGCTATTTAGAATGACTAAAAAAGAAAACTGTAGCAGTTACTGAACCAACAGTCTTAAAAAATATCTAAAATGTATTATGGTAAATACAGTATATCCCGTACTTTAGCATCCCTTTAAATATCTTTCATACTCTTGACTCATTTAAAGCTGCAATATGTTTAAAATGTTTGTTGTTTTTACATAGTTGTTAAAGTTGTCACCATAGCTACAGTACAGCATGTGAAGCTCCTCCTCATCCTTCCAGTGTTACTATTGACACCTGCAGAAACAGACCACTTCTGGTCAGAAACGACCAATCAGAGCCAGGAGGAGGGTAGTATCAATGTCAGTCAGCTTTGTGAATGAGCTTCTCAATGCGCCAATAGTGAAAAAAAAAAAAAAAACATGACAGAAAAATTGTTTATTCGCTGTAATTGGTGGTCATGCTAACTAGCCGACCAGGTGCGACCAGCGCATGCACAAGCGTGATTGACAGCGGCAAGACGAAAATCCAGTCTGCCCAATCAGAAGTCGCCTTGTGTGGAAATTATCAGGATTTTATGGGGCTTGGTGTAAATCATGCTAAACTTTGTATTATTTATTTATTTATTTTCACTCCACAACCATAGGAAAAAAGAATATTACACTGAAAACCTCCATGTGTTTAATACATGCGGCGTTAGTTCATTTTAACAGCCACAACCGAAGCATATTTCATATCAACAGGCGTAGGCTTGGGTAAGAATTAAGCGTGAAAGTTTGCAGGGAGCTTAAAAAAAAGTCGAAGATGAGTTCCGGGTCTCCATCAACGCCCCGGTTTTTATTTGACCCGCCAGGCTGCTGGGAACAGGGAAACCGTTTGTAGGCATTGCCCTTCTTGCAGGTCAGGATAAACACGCTCTTCCCCTCTAGACGGCTCGCTCCGTGTCGAGAAAGGACCCGGCGCAATCCAATATTAATGCGTCGAGTCGGTGTGACTGAAACAACTGCTGCTGTAAAGAAGTTAGCCCTCCAGAAATTTCTCCGCGATCCCTGATTTCTTCTCGCCGACCCAGGCATCCAAGCCCCCGAGGGGCATTTTGTTGGAAGTTATTTTCTCCTGTCTCCATGGTTCTCCTTCCTGTCTTCCTTCTACATCCATTTGATACAGCAGACTTGTATTCTATTTATGACTGAGGCGTTTTGCGTCAGTGTCGGCTCTGCTGGTGGGGTGGGAGGGGGGTGGGGTGCACAGCAGGACATGGAAAAACAAAACAAAACAAAAAAACGTCATCCTCTAAAAGGGGTTCAACTGACAACTGGTGTTTAGAGTGTGCGTTTCTGGGTGTGGGTGTGCGTGAAGCCAAGTCCCCTGGGGTAGACATCTTATCTCAGCGGCGACTGGGAGGAAAAAACAGGCCAATATGTCGGGTGCAAAGATGTGCTGTGGGTGAGAGCAGATAGTGAGACCTCCGGATTTCCCCGCCGTGACAGGACCAGAGGGCTTCCTACTTTACAGCGCAAGCAGACGTGACAGCCGGGTGGACGGACTCGACGGCAGGGAGCACAGTCTGCTGCGCGATTATGACAACTCAAACTTTTGGCAAACAACGTAGAAAAGTGGGTACTGCAGACACCAAGAACCACAAAGGTGATCCAATTAAGGTTTTTGGAAGGGAACAGATTCTTCAAGAGTTGAACTCGGAACCCTGTTGGGACTCTTCAGACAGACAGAAGTCATGAATGAATAAAGAGCAGCTGATGTTCGTGTTGCCCCTCTGTCTAGGCTTGAGCATCATTTTACTCGCGTCTGAGTGCATTTACAGAGCTTAGTCAGGGTTGCAAGTCTTTGAATAATCAGTATTTGTTGTTCAGATGCTAAAAACCTATGAACCAACCTTTAAAAGATTTAAAGATCAGTTTTGCAATGGTCCAGAGTATTTGTGCCACTCAAATGCAAGATCTCTAACTTTGAGAAAACAATGCCAAACAATGGCCCAAGTTTATTTTGCTATAAGACAAAGCAAAAAGGATAAAATCTCCAAAACTCACTGTAGAGACCTACAGCAAAGAGTGGCGACTTGAGCGGTAACCTGCTATTAAACATATATATTTTTGTCCTACGATCACAAATTTAAATGTAGACTTCGCCAAACTGTTATGACCATCTGAAACCGCGCGCTTTGTCAGACGAAACCAAGGTTGAGTGCGACTCATCTGGGTTTGTTGTGAAACCAACAATGTGAGAACATAAACTTTTAATAACATGAACAAAGAGTTCTGGTGAGGAACAATCACCCTCCAAACAAAAATGTGTGCTGTGGAGGCGGCGTTGCATCGCTAAATGCTAATTGGAGCTGAACTGGCGACCGAATTAGCCGTGTTTTTGTTTTTGACCATTTCCTTAGCAACCCATCCAGTGTGAGGAGTCGATATCTTTGATTCCACACAACAAAGCTGCGGGTTTGCTCGGAGATATCCCAAAGCTGTGGTCAGTAATTGAAATGGTGGAGGGTATAATCCACCCCAACGCCCAGGACAACAGCTGGTTGCCTTGGAGATTGGGTGCAAGCTAGCGCAGACGCCTTGCTGATCCTGCTGCTTGTAGGGAGATTACTTCATCAGCATCATCCGTGCAGGCGAGAGAAATACAACTCAAGTTTTATTCAGGAGCCACATAATGAAAGTTGTTAGCCGTTATTTACCGGGGATCATGAGAACTCAAGCTATGAAAAATAAACTCAACGGAAAAAAAGATGTTGACTTAGATCAATCCATTACAAGCATGCCGGCAGCAAACAGGGGTACGCTTTGTGTCACCTATCATGAAGCATAAAAGAGGCTTTGTAGGTGTTCATGGAGGCCAAGCTCAAAGGAGAAGGTGGAAATCATCTTACTTGGATGTTGCGAAAAGGCTACACTTGATCAGGTATAAATAAAGCAGTGGAAGCGGTCGGAAAGCAGGACAAAGAAAAAAAATGAGAGAGAGAGAAAAAGGCGTGCTTAGCTTCTTGCCTTCGCACAGCTGGAAGCCGGCCTTGTGAAGCGTGTGCTCATTGGGGCGTCATTCAGCGAGAGCAGTGTTTGAGGCTCCCTGACAACTTCATGAGCGCAATAACAGGTTGACGTGTTCAGTGTCTCGATCTGTTTTCCTGGAACAGCGGCTGCAATATTGCAGGGCCTCACCCCCCCCCCCCCCCCCCCCGCCCCCCTCCCACCCCTAACAGTATTATGTTGGCTTAGTGTGTGACCTGCCACCGCAACAGTCTATCCCGTTAAGAAAGGAGGTGAGGAGGGGAGAAATGAGAAGTGTACACCCGTGTTGACGGAGCTGGAGAAGTGAGTGGTGGTTGCAGCTGCTTTTTAAAGCGTCGTCACCCGATGGATTTTCAAACTTTTTTTTTTTTCCAAAATGGTCACATTCAAACCACAAGATTTTGATGAGTTTGGATGTATTTTATCTGTGGTTTTTTTTTTGGTGAGCTGGAGTGTTAATTTGCTCCCTCTACATATTTTCATCAGTAGTGTTCACTTTGCGACAGAGTTCGTCCTGTAATCGGTGGGTTGACGGTTCGAGCCTCCACTCCGTCAGCCTCTGTCGTCGTGCCCTTGGGCACGACACTTCCACCGCCTAGTGGCAGTCAGAAGACCTGGTAACCCGTAGCTTTCTATCATCAGCATGTAAAAGTGTGTGTGAATGATAAATGGCTTGCACTTGTATAACACTTTATCCAGAGTACCCCAAAGCGCTTCACACTACTTTCAGTGACCCACTCATGAACACACTGATGGGAGCAAGCTACTGGATGGTAACCACAAATACAAGGCAAGGCGGGTAAAATGAATTGCCCAACGACAAAACGACAGGGAGATGGAGCAGGGATTGAACCGATAACCTACGGATTGAAAGACAAACTCCTACCACCGTCATCCTTGTGGGTTTGAAGAGTCCTCCAGACTTGAAAAAACATTACATGAATACATTTACAGCTCTTTTATAAAAGACATTTGTTGAGTGCATGACTAAAAGTTGCCTGGCCACCTGAGCAGCTTCTTTGTAGCTCATCCACAGTTAAAAAGGGCAACTTAGCAGTTGAGGCATGCGCTTTCTCATCGTCAAAAGTTTTAACAGTGCAAGAGACTGGCTTCAAAGGATTTCATTTGGAGGTATCAAAGGAAAGTTGATCACCACTTTTCAGGTTTTCATTTGTAAAAAATATTTGAAAATCGTTCCAATTTCAACTTCAGTCTTAAAGCTACTCCGTGTTGGTACATCACATAAAATGTCAATAAAACCATATCAAATGTGACCCTTGAAAGCATATGCATAACTTTAATCAGCTTCGTCTAATTTTTAAATGGAGAATCGTTGTCCTGCAAGTGCTCATTATATCCGGCAGCAAAACTGTGCATCTCATCAGAGCCATTTGAGCAGAGAACCACTTTTGCTCTCCAAGTCTCATTGAAGTTCTCCCCGGGTATTCATAAAAGAGCAACCTGCTGCCATACACTGGTGTAAGAAAACGCGCTTCGGATTTCACTTTGGTTTTACCTCATCCAAAGAGACTCCCAAAGAGAATCTTTTGAGCATTAAGTCGGCGCCATATGTCCTCTTCCTCCTGTAGGCGAGAGAACCGAAACATAACCAGGCCTCTACTGCCCCCGTCAGGTCGCCTGCCGCACCGCCGCTCCTCGCCTCTTTCATTTTTAAACTTCTCATGGTTTTTTTTTTTTTTTTTTTTTTTTAATCCGTGTCTTCCTCTTCTAACACAGCAAGAGCTCCACCCCCCGCCCTCCATCTCCCCCACCTCCTCGCAGTGAATTGCCGAGGGGCACAGCCATTACAAACGGCAAACAAACACGTTGTGTCGGCAAACGCCGGCGCGCGTGCAGGTGGCGCAGAGCTAACAGACAGGAATCATTACGCCGCGTGACTCAAATCGCTGCTGATCCTCTGGGACCGAGTCTGCGCGTGCTGCGCACAAACACACACAGTCGGGAGCTATGTGACAGAAGCTGCGCCTAAGAGAAAGCGCGCGCGCCGCGCACGAGTCGAGAACATGACAAACAAATATGGCGGCGCACGCTTACAGGTACAAGCAGGAAGTGAGGATCTGTCAGAGGGTATTACTGTTGCTTTGTTCATTCCAGGCGAAAACGGGGAAAGCGAGGCGGGGGGGGGGGTAGGACACGGAGGAAAAAAGCAGCCGTGAGAGCGAGAGGAACTTAAAACCTCCAGTTGTTTTCGTACCTGAGGCCAGAGGAGTCGGCTCGCTCCGCCGCCTGGCTAATGGTGCGACATCCTCCGGCATATTTCACCAGACACATTTACATTTGCCTCCGCTCCGACCTAGTCGTAGCACATCTCTCCCTCATTTGTCCCCCACCACCACCACCACCAACACGCCTTGTGTGAATGTGCACGGCAAAGATAATGACTGCATTGATCAGAGACGTCCCCGGTGGGCGGTCTCGCTCCGTCAAGGCCGAGAGAGAAAACGAGATGGGGGGTGAAGGGCGAGAACGGGACCGGAACGGGACCAGAACGGGATGGCCTTTTGTTGCTGCCCGCCTCAACGCGTTAGCCAATCAAATATCCATCTCGGATTTCGCCTTCCTGCTCCTCACGCATCATCAAAAACTCATCTACTTTTTTTCTTTTATTGTTTGACTCGCCTGTGTTCTTTTCTTTATCATCCCTCTGTTCACTTTCAAAAATACCCACACATGAGGAATAAAGAAGAGAAGACGGTATAATGGTGTGGAAATTACTGGAATTAAATCCAGTGTCCTTCACACCCTGTGCTCTTTTCAAGCCAGGAAGAACGTCAAAGTAATGTGTTTGGATTTCACTTTTGGCCCAATGAGAGATTGATGTGGGAGCCTCTTTCATTTATTGGGATTATGATTATCATACGCTTACTATGACTATGTACCCTCAAGCATCAGCTGCATTTATCTACCTAAGGCTCCACATGGTGAAAAGGCAGTTAACGTAACGATCAAAAGAATACATGCAACGTGGTGTGTTTGGAGATGTTGCAGAGGCTTGTGAGGTCTGGCCAAGATGCAGTATTTACACCTGCAATCACACAGGTAGCATGTACACATGCAGGTAAAGCAAGGCTGTGCTATTGCTTTATGACTTTCTAATCATTCTTTTATGCAAATGAGAAAACGGTGGTTTTCCTGCTTGTCCATCTTGGTAGAAACGTTAAGACAAAATGAAAATCTGAGCTCCACTGCACCCAAACAAGTAAAGCTGGTAGTTGTGCTTATCGGGACCCCCTATATTAGACCACTTTTCATATACAGTAGGAGCAAAACGCTTTTGAGATCCCAGCTGAGGGAGCAACATTTCTGAAAACAGCAGGTGGCCTGATATACTACCTTGGGGCACTCCAAAACTGTCAGGGTATGTGTAAACACAATTCTCCATGATTAACGGAGAAGCTGCTGTTTGAGAGTAAGAGTGTAACTATATCCCAAGCTAAGTTAAGCAATTGTATTAAAGCTGCCAGTCAAGTTAACCAAAACTAACTTAAACTATTCTTTATACTAATAAAAGTTAAACCCTCCTGCCAACTTCCTTTCCACTTCTCTGTCTAGATCCCCCCGTTTAATCTCCACTATAGCTTATTGTATCTGTTTGCAGTACACCAAACCACAGGGATAGTCATTGTTTGCAAGCATAACCGTGTTGTTCATTCACACAGCTTCAATCAGGTCAGGAGACGCAGCAGGCGATCCTTGAACTACCGTGACGGAACGGGGAGAGGGAATTCTAACAAAAATAGCTCGGAAATCAGAGTGCAGTCTGAAGTTTTGACTGAAATCTGCAGCGTTAACGATACCGAGCAGCTGTCAGATCAGCAGCAAGTTTAACATTTTAGAGCACAGCACTTCGGGAGGACCGATACACATCAGTGGACTTAATTTGCCTAATCAGCCTAATACCTTAAATCCTAGTGAAGACGCAACGGACCAAGTGCTAAAAGGATCGTTTAGCTGTTCGAAACAGGCTGGAACATTTGAAGTTCTGCGGGTTGGTTGCAGCAGAACATCTATATATATATATATATATATATATATATATATATATATATATATATGAATTTGAGTAAGAGTTGTTTCAACTACTTTATTAGACATTTTGTCTGAGCTTAATGCCAGCAAAAAAGTTCTGAAATTTGAGTAAATGCAACTCTTGTAAGTTCTGGTGTCACTCTAAAACATCTGCCTTTTCAAACACCTACATTTCCTCCATGTTTTCCATGTCTTCATGTCACAGGTAAATAGATGGGTGGATGAAAGGCAAACATGGATGCACAGATGAATGATGACAGATGGAAAATTTATAGAAGAATGGATGATAAATGTATAGATGGATGAATGGAAGGTCAAAATTTAACATTTTTTTATTTGGTAATATGAAAAAAAAAAGCAGTTCAGTGAAACTTGACACCATACACTCTGTAACTGAACCAAAAATATATACTATTAGCAAAATGAAATTTGATTCAACGGACAAATTTCTGTTTCGGGTTCCTCTTCCTCAGCTATCGACGCCATACTGAGCAGTCGGGTTGCAGTTGTCTCCTTCTCAACTCGTACCTAATCTCAATGTCACTCTACACAGATATAATGTCTTAAAATATAGCCACATCCTGTTTAACACATCTATCTCACATTGCGGTGGTGCTATCAGCTGTCAAAAGAGGCTCAGCACTATAAATCAAACCCACTCTATTGGTGTCTTTGCTGCTGCTCTTCATGCCGACTGTAAATCGGTCTTAAATCAGCATCCTGCTCTTTTTGACTTTGCTTTTTTTCTAAAGATTTTTTTCCCTTTGTTCTATTACTTCAAATAGTAAAATGGGCAAATATTTACTTAATTAATGGAGTTTTTCCTTGAAGTTGATCATATTTTAATTTATTTCATCTCACATTTTAATAAAATGCTCAAGGTATTCCTGGCAGATTGTTGTTTTTTTATAGAGGTGAGGTCCTAAAAACAGTCATGAGTCAGCTTGTACAAGGAGGATCCAAATGCTCCCCCTGCTGTTTCAAGAATTGGAAAAGTACAACAATCTGATGTCTGACAGCTCAGGAGTCGCCTTAAAAAAAAACAAATCTTCCAAATTTACAGCGAGAGCAAACTGATACAGCTCGGCGCCTTCAGAAACAAGGCAATCACTCACCTCGGTCTTCTCTGCACAGTCACACAGCATTTACACACATGCGCAGCATCAAAAGACATGTTCATGCACACATGCAGGCAGATTCAGAGATACGGCGAGGCACTGAACGCACCGGGTGTGGGCTGATGTGAGTACGGGTGGTTTCCCTTTCCAAGTTCGGTGCCTTTACACAATTCAAAAACACTTTATCCTGGAGGGAAAGTTCAAATGACTTGTATCATTCATGTGTCTTCAAAGAGCCATTGAGGATAAAGTTACTCAACTAAAAAAGTACATTCTTTTTTCAAAAGGTCACTCAATGTAAGCGAGTAAATGTAGCTAATTGGAACCCAAATCTGAACATGTCACCAATTAGTCACCTCAACTACACAACTGATGTACCTGTAATGGACCACAACTCCTGTTTCTGACCCATTGTCAGAACCAAAGTTCTAAAGATAAGAGATGAAACGTCTTCGAGAAACAACAGAAATAGCTTTGGCTGCCTCGTATTTCAGCACTTGGTGTCATCATGGATTCTGACAGAGAATCTACGCCATTCCACCGAAGAGATTACCACTCTGGTGCAAGACTTGAGCAACACCTTTGACACACAAACACCAACAAATCCACTCACAGGATGAGAAAAGTGGTTGTAAACACACACAGAAGAAGACACCACCATCACCCCCTTCCAGCCATCCTCCATCAACATCTCGCATTCGCCGATGTTGACACGAGGCTTCTTTTGGGGGCTCTTCATGGACTTGGTTATGTGGTGCTGTTGACATTCCGAGATATTGGTTGTTCTCGGGGTTCCTAATCTATTCCTCTGCTTTTCCCCTATGGGCACGGACGGGTCATTAAAAGTTGCCGCATATGGCGCAAGGGAGGTGCTTATCAGCAACGGCGTACTGTATCTGCTACTGCCAAGGCGTCAAAATCCACACCGAAAGAGGAAACGGCAGCCAAGCGACATATTGAGCAATGGACGACAACGCCAAGTCAGGCGACACGGGTTTACGTTTTCTTTGTCCAATCGCCCACCTAAGTGTCAGAACCAGAAGGAGCGCACACAGCTAATAAATCTCCAGTGTTCTCCTGAAAGTTTGTCTGATGTCTCCCGGGCACGAATGAATATTAAATGGCCTCTTGTAAATCAAACAGTTGTGTGTTAGCAAGTGATGAAACAGAATTAGCTGGGAAAGGGCAGATAATAAATTGACTAAACAGTTTAAGCTCCAAAAAAGGAAAATGTTAAAAGGGGCTTAAGAGCTTAAACTCTTTTCCTCTGTCTTCCATCCCTTTCTTTATTGTTTCAAAAGGAGAAAAAAATGGCAATGTTTACTTCTACTATTAAGTGGACAAACAGTAACAATTTAAGCACTTTTTCAAGGTGAGCTTTCAAACTTTTCCATGACCACATTTTGGAAATAAAAACTATACCAATTATCATTTTTACTATTAATATCTTGTAATTGTGTGGTACATTCTATAGTAAGCTAAAATGTATAAAAATGTAATCTTTTGAAATAACTCTCTTAAACACACCCTCTATAATTGACTGGTCTGAGAAAGTTACAAAAAAAAAATGTTCTTGCAACGTCTTTAACAAATACAACAAATTTTTGTTAATTCTAACTTACAAAATGAGAAGATTGGTCTGATTTGATTTCTAATTTGTTTCTTTTTTTCCCCAAAAAACTGGACTGACAGATACATTCTGAGCCTTTGTTCTTCACCTTGGATCAAAATGCAGCAGAGAGACAGAGGAGAGAACGCCGCCAACATGAAGAGCAGAGGCAGCAGAGAGAGAGGGTGATGCAGGTGAGAGAGAAAAATCAACCAGCTCTCACACAGAGACAATCAATAAGCTCTCTTCTCAGTCTATTTCCTATGGGCTGGCCTCAGTAATAGCATTGTGCCAAAGCAGTCTGTGTGCAGCCTGGGAATAGGTTTCAGGGGTGGTGTGATAGCAGAAGTATGAAGCCGGCGCCGCTGCCCAGGGATTCACACTAATTGTTGCTTTTGTCGTAAAGAGGGCAGAGAAATCACTGGGAGGAGTGTTGCACAGTAACATCTTCAATGTCAGAGGATGAAAAGTGCAGGAAGATGAGAAGAAAGGTGATCTTTTGATGCTTTTTTTCTTCTTCTTCTTCCCGGGTCTGAATAATACCAAAAAAAAATCTTGTTGTGGCTCTCCTTTGTTAAAAATTTACTTTTTTAATGCTGTGTTTTTCATAAATGTGAATGAATTGCCCCATAAGCCTGATGGCTGGTTGTGTCACCCTTGGCGTCAACTACTGCCATCCTGGTAATGAGACTTTCACGTGGGAGAAATTCTGGCGTATTGGAGGGTTTTCAAGCATGAGGTCATCCTACAGAGCACAAATCTGATTTCTTACTTTGACTAGGCCACGCTAATGGCTTAATTATTATTTTTCTGGTAATTCAGAGAAGGATCCAATTATGTGCTTGGGTTTTTCTCATAAACATGATTTTCCTCATGTGAAATCCTATTCGTTTTATCAGGCAGGATGCACACCTTCCAAATTTTTTTTTTTTTAAATCCCACTTTTGAATATTCTTCCCTCAAAATTATTATTTTCCCAAAATACTTTGAGATCCAACATATTTTTTTTTTGGTCTGATGGGAGTTGGGTCTTTGTTTTCTCTGGTCACCAGTGGTTTTGTCCTTGAAACTCTCCCATCCATGCCATTTCTGTCCATTGTCTCTCTTACTGGTAAATGAAGAACATTGACCTTAACTGAGGGAAGTGAGGCTTGCAGTACTTTAAATGTTGCGAGTTCCTTTGTGACCTTCCAGATGAGTTGTTAATGTGCTCCTGGGGTCGTTTTCATAGTCTGGCCACTCATTCTCATCCGTCATCCGCTGCACGATGCATTTCGGAGGGTTTCTTGGATCTTAGTCTTCTTTAAGTAGAGAAAAATCATGCTTGGGTTTTGTTAGGTCTGATGTAATGGTTTGTGAGATCCTCTCCTTCTCAGAGTTGTTATATCGGCTACTAGCTGCCGCTAAAGCAATGTCCTTAGCAACATTAAAGATACAGAACAAATAACTATAGTTGTAAGTAGACAATCCCACTGTTTTTGCTATGCCTCATGAGACATTTAAACTCATACTTTTCTAACTACCTGCCGCGAATAGATGTGCTGCAGTGCTATCGAGGAGCTGGAAGAAGTGAAGCTGCTGCCCCCACGATCCGACCCCGGATGAAGAGGAAGAAGATGGATGGATGGATGGATGGATGGATGGATGGATATTTGCACTAAAAATACCTGGTAGTATTTTCCGTTTTTGCAGTGCAGATAATCTTCTAAGAAAGCCACTTTTAGCTTGTCACGTTAGAGGTTAATTAACATTTTTGAATTAACCCAGAGTACTGTGGTTGGTGATTAATAAAAAATAATCCTCAAAAATAAAGACTTGCCTAATAATTTTGCACAGTATGGTATGAAAGGTAGTAATTGGGTTTATTGCACTTCAAAGCCAGTCAGATTAATCCAACATGGAGTTGGAATACCCACAAACTGGTTCTGGTTATCTGCAAACGCTTCACATGACTGACTGAGGAAAAAAAAAACAAAGAAGAAATCATCCAGATTAGGACCTGCCTATTGCAACGCAGTTATTGGCACACCTGCCACTGATTCCCTGATGCCATTTCTGCTGGTTTGCCAAATTTTCCTCCAACAGTCACTCAGAAAAACCCAGAACCAAACACTGTCTTCTTCATGACACGGTGTCCCGTATCTTGGTATCAGAGTGTGTGCTGTGCTGAATGTGTGAAGGCATAAAAGAAACAAGAAAGTACGGACTCGGCCCACAGCTTCTAGTGACTTCAGCCGTTTTTCTTTCAGTTTGTGTCGCAGTGACCTCGTTGCAAACCCTTTTCAGTTTCACCGATTTCCCTTAGTGGGAACATACGGCATAAAAAAACCCCAACTCTAAATGTTGATCTTATCTCATCAGCTTCAATCACTTCCTCCCAATTCAATAGAACATATTCTGTAGAGCTCTATAGAGCCGTTAATAGAATGGCTTTACATTAACTTTCTGGGAACAAATCCTCCACAAGCTTTGAGCTTCATTTCTTACACACAGAAGTAGAAAGTTACTAAGAAAGAAATGGAGCGATTTTAAATTCACCAAATACTGACTTGACGTCTCTGCACATTAAAAAACATCATCCCCAACAGCCATACATAAGGAGTGAGGCTCTTGAGAACAACTGAAGCAGAAAAAAATAAAACCCCCTCATGTACAAAATTGTGAGAGTCGGACATTTTGAAAGAGCATTATTCATGCCGCCTTTATAATTTTAGCTTCCATTAAACCCCCCTATATATTTCACAGTGTGCATTGCAGACAGTTGTTAGGTTCTGCCAAGCTGTGTAGATATTATAAATATTATTTCTTTTACATCCTAAGAAGGCAGAGCAAATTGAAAAATCGGACTGTTTTAGCTGTTCTCGCTTAAAAACACACAAAAATCCATCTTTTTTTTTCTAAAGAGAACTGCTTATTTACAGTTGCTGTAAAAGAGCATTAAGGGCAGCCTTGGTCAAACTATCTAACAGCTTTTGAAAACGCCTTAAACTCAATTTTCTCCCTAAATTAGCCATTGTTAATGCAACGGCCACGCTCAGGCAGGAGAGTGATTAAAATCTCATCTCCTCTTATAATTTCCATGCATCATAGTCCTGCCTGTCCCTCCAAATCTCCGACCAGGAGCAGGGCATAAAGCGCGGCGTGACACATGGGGGATGACGAGGGTGGAATTTCCACTCCGGTGCCGGCGAACCCAGCGATTCATTAAAAAGAAGGAGCGAGTCAGCAGGAGCGCCACGGCAAGCAAGGGATGCTGGGGGGCGGGAGAGGATGGAGGGCCGAGGGTGAGAGTGAAGCTGCAGCTTTCATACTTAAGTTCAGACAGTCGGTTTGAAAGCTAACAGTCAGCTCCTAGTGAACCTGATCAAACAAATCTTAAGCAAGCTTCCCCTGGTGGTGGTGGTGTTGGTGGTGGTGTTGGGTTAAAGGTGTGTGTTAAAATGTGACGTCTGCTTTACAAGGGTGGAGATCGACAACCGAAAACGCCTCGAATTAGCAGCATAGCTTCTTAAGACGGAGACGAAACGGCCAAACAAGGAGTCGAATATGAATCCTCACCTAAACCCTTGTTCTTTCCAGTCCTAGCCCATGAATTTTCATGTTATTTGTCTATTTGTTGTAAAACAGTCCAGGGAAACTTCTTTAGTATTTAATATTTTTAAATGATTTACTAAAACACTAGCTCCCTACCTTTACGCAGTTCAGTCAGGGTTTGTTCTGATTTCACCAACTCAACTATAAGACATTTCTAAACCTTTTTAAGAGCGTTATCAATGGTTTTGGAGACTACATCACCATAGAAATGTATGAACTTTGTCTAGCTAACTGCTGATAAATGTGCACTTACCTACAATCGAAGCAAAAATGTATGTTCCAGTCAATTTCATATATTGGCTTTACTCCGATGGGGGAAATCAGTTGGACTGTAGATAGTGTGGCCTGTGGTGGTACTAAATTGGTTTCCAATGTTTGTATTAATGCAAATTAAGGTATATTCGGAGTATAAACTACTGGAATAGGAAGGTATAGGAAGGGTTTTTAGGGGGAAGTCTCAAGTATTCACAGATTTTAGTTATCTATCGTTCCTACATCCCTCGTATTTTTCTTTAGAGCAGGGGTCTCCAAACTTTTTCCTGTGAGGGCCACATAACTTCTCCCTTCTCTGGTGGGGGGCCAGAGTCAGTTTGTAGCAGAAAAAGTGTGGCATTTGCAGGAGCACCCAAATGTAAAACTGTATCGTTTTCCAGAAAGCACAATAAAATAACCCTCTCTGGGTTCTTCACAGACAAAATCCAGGAAATAACACAAAATCTGAGTCATAACAGGTCAATTGAATATCTCATTTATTACAGTTGAAAAAGAAAAAGTTGCCAAGTTTAGATTTAACTGAACTGATTACTGTTAGGTAAATTGTAGTATTATCAACTATTTGTTATACTTTTATAATGTTCTTACCTTATGTACTCATATTTGTTTGGTCATATATTTTAAGAAATTTTTCTGTTTTGTTAATATTCTGATTTCCTTCCTCAGAGCGCCTCTCTGAAGAAGAGCAGTGACAGCAGCTCTTCACAGAACGCCCTGCTTTTGACCTGTTGGATAGCTGTAGAACCATCGCCGTGAAGATGTACGACTTGATCTGTTTGACCTCGTATCAGGAACTGGAGAATATAGGTTAAGATTCTGTTGTTAGTTAGTGACAATCATTGGCGCTGTAACTGTGTGATGAAGTGTTCTTCCCCCCTCCCTTTAGAGTTACAACACTCTGTGATTAGGGATCCTAAAGACAATAAAAAGAGAGGGGCAGGCAAATGTGCTTTTAGAGCAGTAGGAGATTTGTAACTGAAAGCACATCCCTGTCTGTTCTCCTCGCGAGTATTCAGAATCTAACCTTCTCTTGTCTTTCCTGTGATATTTAATCTGTGCTAATAGGTGTCAACTCTGACAATTACGGTAGTTTCCGAACGGTAGCGGTAACTTTTGTGTCTGCTACTAGCATGTGCCAAATGAAAATGGGTGCTTTCTTATTTTTCTTCTTCAGATTTCAACAGCAGTTTGCATCCATTATTGTTGCACTACTGGCATCTAATGGACCCTAATATCTATACCTCAAATTATCACAATGATCCCATCCATCCATTTTCTTTGCACCCTTGTCCCTTGGCGGGGTCGGGGGGGGGTTGCTGGTGCCTTTCCGGCTGGTGTTCTGGGCGGGGGGTGGGGTCACCCTGGACAGGTTGCCAGTCTGTCGCAGGGCAACACAGAGACACACAGGACAAACAACCATGCACACACACACACACACCTAGGGACAATTGGAGAGGCCAATTAACCTGACAGTCATGTTTTGGACTGTGAGAGGAAACTGGAGAACCTGGAGAAGTGCACAGGGAGAACATGCAAACTTCATGCAGAAAGACTGGCGCTGGGAATTGAACCCAGAACCTTCTTGCTGCAAAGCAACGGCTCTACCAACTGCGCCACTGTGCAGCCCATAGTGATCCCAGTATTATTTAAAAAAACTGAAAAATCTTCCTTTTCCCCTCAATGCTATTTAACTGATCAACAACATTCTCAAATTTCATTTCCCTATTACCTAATTCCGTTTTAATGGGTGCTTTCTTCTTTTATTTCCAATTTTGACTTCCAATGATTCACTTTCTGCTAAAGAGCCCCCTGGTGGTTGAAGAAAAATCTTCACATAAGCCGCATGGCTCAAATCTTAGGGAAAAAGTAGCTGCTTATAGTCCGGAAAATACGGTATATGAAAAAAAATCTAAATGCTCTCTGGTATCATCCAGGGGGCCGAACCAAATGTGGAGGCGGGCCAGATCCAGCCCGTGGGCCGTAGTTTGGGGACCACTGCTTTAGAGTGCAACATTCTTAGCATTCGTTTTCTTCAAGAAGGTACAACAGTATTTTAAAATAACATAAGAGTTTGTTCTAGCACAGAATGCTCAGTCCCAACCTCCCCGATTGGGACTGAGTTGTATTTTGACACAGCACACAGCTGGATCTGCTACGCCTCTCAACTTGAGTCCGACCTCTCCGAGGGAAGCCGACATACAAACAGACATGGCGGGAGGCCGCCAGCGGGAGTGCCCCAACAGCTCTCTACCACGCTGTAATCATCTGAATTTTCTAATTACGAGACACTTCAACGGTTCTGTCTCAGCTGCTTGGGAACTTATTCCCCTTCATGAGGTAAAGAGCTGGCGGCGATATCTGCTGATGAAAGAAAAAGGAGCTGCGGCGGCGTTTTAGCCACTGAGGGAAGAAGGAGAAGCGAGGAGAAACAGCTGTCCCTCAAGTGTATTCTTACACAGCAGGGCTGTCCACTGAGAAAAGTGCAACCCAGCCACCTGTAAAGCAAAATCATTAAACCATTAACCTCCAATCCGTCTTCATTTGGGCACGCTAGAAGGAACTATACCAGCTGAACAGCTGTGGAGGCTCAAGAAGTTGACTGTTTTGTCAACTTGTCTCATTGAGACTGGACTACTGTAACAGTCTGTTCACATGTCTCAACAAGAAAAAGTTAATGCGTCTGCAGGTAGTACAAAACTCTGCTGCACGCTTGCTCACCCGCGCCCACAGGAGGGAACATATCAAACCCATCCTTAAAAACTTGCACTGGCTACCAGTATCTTACAGGATGCACTACAAAGTCCTGGTACTGACTTTTAAAGCCCTTCATGGCCAAGCGCCAGATTACATTAAAAACCTTATCCAGCCTTATTTTCCGACTAGGAGCCTCAGGTCGTCCAATTTGAACTTGTTGATGGTCCTTGTACAAGACTAGGGGACACAAATCTTTTAAAGCTGTGGCGCCTCGTCTGTGGAATGAGCTACCTTGCACCATTCGATCTCTAAATTGTATTGACACTTTGAGGAAACAACTTAAGACCCACTTTTTTTAAAATTGCTTCTTAATGTAACACTGTGTTTTATTGCTTATTGCTTGTGTGATGTTTTAAATTATTTTGTTTTTACATTGTGCAGCACTTTGTGACTTTGGTCTGTGAAAAGTGCTATAGAAATAAAGCTTACTTACTTACTTACTTACTTACTGTAGAGATGGGACAGAGTGAGGACTGGCACCACTAAACATCCCCCCCCCCCCCGTTCCAACACACACCCCGCAGCCTGACCATGGTCAAGGCCAACAGCAGCCGCCCACCCCTCCCCTCTCCGTCCCCCCCTTGTGGATCCCCAGTTGGGCGCAGCGATGAGAGGTGACTGGTGGCCGATTGTGATTTATGTGCTGCAGGGTTTTCTCCTGTGCGGATGTGGGGCCCGGTGGAGGGCGGGAAAGATGGATCCCAGGTGCGACCGAAGGAGACAACCTGATTACAGCCTTTCTACCTCTTTTCATCTTCATCTTCAACACGCGCCGCTTCGCCCGTTTCTTTTGACTCACCCTGTCGCCATGGCGACATGAGACAAACTCTCTCACTGCCTAAGGTTCCGCTGACACCTCAAACCATTTGGGCTTGTCCAATTTCTGAAGTAACAATAAAACTTTTAGACTTTTTCAGAGAGAGCTTTACTGTTAATCTGCTAATTGATTAAAACCGTTTCCGCCCCCCCCCCCCCCCCCCCCTCCAAACTCTTTCTTCTACATCGATTTTTTACTTGAACGGTCAGCTGACATGACTTTCCAGCCTGGCTTAGAATATCGCACCCTGATAACGGATTCTTTTGAAACACAGCTGATGAGTAGCGAAACATTTCTTAATGTTCTCCAAAGATATTGTGAGAATATTGTCTTGTCAAAGAGCAGAAATGACTGAACTTGTAGCATTAATTTGCCAATGTATCCAGATTTTGAAGAAAAAAAAAAAAAAAAGTTCATTTGAAAAATTAATTATTCAAAATTTGGAAACGACTCAAAGGAAACTTATCAAAAGTACATATTCTCCAGGGGATGTGAAAGGTGGTTTAATTTGCATGTACCTCGGCTTTGTTTTTTTTTTTTTCATTATTCCAATTCCTCTATTAATATTTCACATATGCACTGTTGTGGCTGTTTGAATAGCATGGATGAATTGCTTTCCTACTTTACATTATTCTCTAAACATACCTCACAATAGCAACAGCCATGGAGAAATCAGTTCCAATCTTTTCCATGTTTCCATTTTGTCTTGATTCTTATAGTCCAACCCCTAAAAATACAGAAAAATCTCTTGCCAATGTGCAAATTTAGCAGCGTGCATGACTAATTCATCCTCCCTTAAGTTTTTAAAATTCCCTCTGTGTTCCGACATAAATTGGCACCACGTCTGTCACTATTTCAATATTTCACAGGCATGTTCTCAGGAAAAAAAAAAAAAAATCAATTTGTGGATACGTACAATTTTCAGAGCGAGGTCAAGCCAAGGAGAAATCCTTTTATATCCCAAACTTTTACTTTAGTTTGCTGTTGAGGGAAGAAGAAGAAGAAGAAGAAGAAGAAAAAAACATTAAGATTTCACGTTAAACTCATGTTATGTTTGCAGGTGCAAATTCAAAGGAATGTGGAGTGAAGACTGAGACACAAAACTGAATTATCTACAGATCTGACCTTTTTATACACAAACCAGAGGACAGATCTGCAGGTTTACCGTCGGTATCATCACTTGTAAGAGGCAGTGCACCTTTACAGTGCAGCAAATGTAATGCACACTGCCAACCAAGCCGAGCTGCATTGAAAGACTGCCATCAAGTGGAAGAGAGAGGAAACTACACTTCTTATCTTTACTGCAGTGATTTTAAACCATTACTATGTTGGGTTTTTACCTTGAGATCCTGCACAATAATCTGAGATCAGATGAGAAAGAACAAATGAGACGAAAGCAACAAAAGCAGCACAATAGGCAATGCAGCTTTAGATCTGAATAGCAGTGATGTTTCTTCAGATGCTTGCAGGGGGAAAACACTTCTGTAATGACACTTGCAAGAGCCCTAAACAGCATCCGTTTTACCATTTACACACAAAAAAACAAAATGAACCGCAGATCTGATTTGCTGCCTGGAGGGAAAGGTGAAACGCTGGTTCTCCCTGCGCTAGATCATTGATCACCATCACAAGAGCAGTGTGCTTCACAGAGCTGTTGACAGATGTGAAAGAAGTCTCATTCATCCTGACTGAGGCTTTGGAAGAGACACGAAAAAGAAAAAGGTTTGCATAACTGTCTGGGTTGCAGCAATTCTTGCTTCGGTATTGCCACAAGTCGAGACTCCTACTCTGAAAATGTTTCAATAGCAAATACAGTCGGGGTCTGAGAAAAGCCTGAACAGTGTCAAATACTGAAGAGACCAACAGACAAAGTGAAAAATTAGATAAAAGGAGCAAACCTGTGAAATAATAATAATAATAGAAATGTATGTAATTCTGGGATGTGATGAAACAATAGAAATAGATTTTAATAAAACTGAAAGTAAAGAACTGCACACCTAGAAACGTGTCCAGGCTGAGTTTCTGCCTTACAGAGCCATGTTCCTCCACTCTGCTCCTCCAGACTAGTGGCAGCAGCAATCAGCAAACACCTGGTAGAACTGTGTGTCTGCTGAGCTCATCATACAAACTACTTTACAGCACAAAGCTTCTAAGAACGTTGGTGTGGTGACTTCCTGAAAGCAGAGTGTCGGAAAGAGCAGGAGCTTCTTAAAGAGACAGAGACCCAATTTGAAGGCGTTAACTTCTATAAAGACAGAAGACAACAGTTGCTGGGTTGTGCTATAAAATGACACTATATGCCAGGAAAATACTTTTACAAGACAGTGCAGGGGCAGCACACTTTCTTCCGAAACTCTCCACCGTCTCTGCTCTCGCACAGGCATCAAAATGATGTGTGACCGAGATGATGCCTCAGTTTAGGCTCTGGATTCATTCGCTGTTGGCTTAAGGGAGGCCACAGAGATGCCAGAGCTAAGGACTGAAAGTTGATTCTCAACAAACTTTAGGGGAGCTTTAAGACAAGGATCCTCGGGTTATTTCAAAATGGGAATGAGCTTTTAAAAAGAAAAGGATCAATACCTATTTCTCTTTTGCTGAGAGGCTTGGAGATAGTTTTAAAACATCTGGGGACAGCAAGCAAAGGGAGCAGCCGAAGTAGGTTTGAAATAAAAAGTGCTGGTGTGACTTGAAGGGCTTCAACTCAGGATATCTTTTTAAATCTTAATTAGGGATGTTTCTACACGCTGTCGGTGCAAAACGTGACTATTTACCCCGAAAGATATGTAGAAAATTGTTTTTAAAGTCTAAACTTCTAAACTTAGCTCAAATAAAGATGTTCAGCCCACCAAAGTGTTGCCTACGTGTCTTTATTTTACCTTTAATTTTTAATTCATGTTCATTTGTTGAGTCTGAAGGCAATACTACATTTTTGATAACATAGCATTAAAATATAAACATGTAAACATCACAAAAATGTGTTTATTGCCTCGCTGTGAATCTACATATAAAAACATTTCATCTTTATCTTATTTTGATTTTCAGGCCACCTCGTGGCACAGAATAGACATGATAGCCAATTTAATTGGATGTTAAAGACAAGCTTCACAAAAAAGAAAAAAAATCCATAAGCATGTGGCAAAGGCGTCAGAATAGTGTGCAGATTGGTGATGCACCACATTGTTTTAGGACTGCAGTAAGAATAGACAGCAGTAAGAGCCTCCCCAACATCCACAATGAATAAAACACACTACTGCATCTCTAGGTCACCTTGGACTTTTTCAGCATCTTCGCTGTCTAACAGAGAATCTGTGCCAAATCAGCCATGTCCATCTTCTTCCCAGGTAGGCAACTAAACTCCACTTCCCCTTGTTAACACAAGCTAGCTTAGCAAAACTGTCAAGTAAGTGACAGCAACATGAACTCAACATGGAGGCATTTCCAGAGCCAGGCAGTTGGTTGCCGCAGTGTTACACCATTCTGCTGTTACTATAGACGCGCAGTCCTGCAGGAGAAATGGGTCAGTTGGCTTTAAACATTTACAACAGAGTTTTTAAAATGTCTGAGAGAAGCGTTTCCTTCCTTGCCGTGGTTGTCCTATTAATTTTTGATATTGCTCAGATACTTAACAAGCTGCTGTAATCCGTTCGTTTAGCACAACTGCTGTGGAGTCCTAATTTACATTTTATTTTACCATAAAAGAGCCATTTAGACTTCAAAACTCATTTACAAGTGCTACACACAGATGAAGTGTGTGTAGTACACACACACACACATACACACAAAAAGATCACAAATAATATTTGAAGGTTCAGTCCCCCAACTCAGCAGGAATTATTGATTGGTAGATCAACACTGGAAGCTTGTTTGCTTTTTTTTTTATGAGGATCAAGGATTTCAAAAGTGAAGAAAGAAGGCAGTGAGTGGCCATTCTTCAACCAGTCGCTTATCGGGACATGAGAATGGAACAATTAGTCAGATTTTTAGTTTGTGTAAAGCTTCGTTGCAAAAAACTTCAAGAAGACTGAAGCATATTAAAGAAGCATTTCTGTAAATTGCATCGCTGAGATCAAGATATAATGGTTTATTTTTTTAGCCTCTTCGAAAAAACAAGACCCATCCCTGAATGAATCACAGGCATCTGTATTCTGAAACAAACTCAATCTTCAGTTCATGTGGAGAGGTAACAACTGGAAGAAAAAAACCTTTTATTTCCGGTTCTGTGTTGTACAAAGTGCACTGAACTATAAAAAAAAGTTTCTGGGAGCTTATAAGCATCAAACAAGTTGTGGATAGAGTGAAGTAAACGGACACAAACCAACAAGAATCGGAAAAATGATAAAGTCTGGTTTTCAGAAGTGTTATTTTCCAAACAGAAACCTGAAAACGCTTGCAGAAATTGCTTTCTGCAGTTAGAGCTGCAGGTCGCAATGCTTTGCACGTCTAGAAACTGAACATTTTGCCTGTTCTTTGCAAAATAACTTCAGTTCACTCAGATTGGACAGGACGCCTCAGACGAAATTTGCATGTTTCGCCACAGATACGCTCTCACTTCCATCTGAACTTTGACTAGGTAATAAAACACATTATGCTTTGATTCGGACCATTTCATCATCACCCAGGCTACATGTTTACGATTGTTTCCCTATCCATCATCTTCCACTTTTAGTGTAAATTCGCGTGATGTTCCAAGTGAACAGGATGATGGTACCGCCATCATACTTCACTGTAGGAATTTTTAACTACTTTGGGTTGGTCTATTATGCAAAAATCCCAATAAAACACATTACAGCTCGGTTCAGTTAAAGAGCCATAACAAGTGCTGTCTTCAGGAGACAGGAGACATGGCCTGTTAATTCTTCACTCGGATCATTCCTCAGCAGAAACAGTTGCATGTTTCGTCGATATTTTGTTGAACATTCTTCTTTGAGCGCATCACAAGCCCTTCAAAAACCTCTTTACCCACCAACTTGTGTTGTTTCTCCAGTTGCACTGACAGGCAAGTCAACACAGAACCATATGGATTGACAGACTTATAAACATCCACAAAAAAGAAAAAAAAAAAAAAGACACTCCAGAGCACAGCTCATTACCCCCTGGCAGGAGCAGGAACAGAGGAGTCGGCTCCGGACTCAATTACCTCCACCTTCCTTCTATCTTCCGCTGGATGTGACATGAATAACGGCCTTATGATTACCTCTAGCTCTGCACCAAAACCCTGCTGCTTGGAAGACTTGTGTAATTAAAGGAAGACAGCTGAAAGTTTGGGTAATTGCTCAATGTTAGGGCAAATGGAAGAAAGTTGGAAAGAAGAAGACATAACAGGAGCAGGATAACAGGAAATGCAGCCTTGTTTCTATAGCCCGTTAAGTCGGCTGGTAGCATCACGTACATGGATGTTCTCAATAAAATTAGAAGGAAACTGACCAAGAAACAAGGAATATCATAAAATTGTCTTGTGTAGAGCAATTAAAGACTTTCAAATTTGCTCTAAAGGCACTATTAGGAGTCGCTTGAGCCACACTGAGATACAGAGACAATCCCTTGATTTAATTGGATGGTTTTGGCTTTTGAAATGCACGGCCAACAATGGAACCTTATGTAAACGTGTGCATCCACTGCAGATCATGTTCAGTCTGTTGAATTTACTTACAAGTCATTCAAGACTCAATGTCATTCTGAGTGGAAACAAAATGGAACCGACTTGAATTCAGTGTTACAGCAAAAAGTGTGAAGATTCGTATTCCAGGAAAACGTGACCAAAAAATAAATAAAACTCCCCAAAAATGTCAAAACAAGTTACTTCAACATTATGTGGAGATTTTGTAAATTGAAACTTTACTCAACGATTGCCATCAGCAGCCAATAAATAAGACAATAAAGGATTAAACATGAAATGAAACAAAAGATGATGGGATTCATCAGGACATTGCAGACTTTGTGCCAGAGCAGGACGTCCTTGTCCATGGAATTCCCACTTCCATATGCATGTGGACTTCGAGGACACACTAAAGACGAGTTTTCCACTGGGTATGGCCACTGTTACTGTCATCTTCTAAGTCATTACATGCAAGACCAAGCATGGTGCAAAAGGAACAGCATGGTTCTTTGTAATAAATCATGCAACCTTGTCAACACTCAAGAATGTTTTGGATAATAGAATGATAATTTTGTAAGATCAGATTGTAGCATATCTATCATTCTGCCATTATAGTTCAGCTCTACCAACTTTGTACGTTTGGAGACAAATTACTTTCTTGTTTGTTTTTCCTGCTTTTTGCAAACTAGCCTAAGTTCAGTCAGATTAGATAAGACACTATCCAGGAATCTCAAATGGGTTTAGGTCCAGACTTTGACAAGGACCACTACCACCATGTCTCACCATGGGTCTGGTAGGTTGAGGTCATTTTTAAAAAAATCTTTTAGAATTGTGTCTCGTGTTACATCGGACACGCAACTTTCAGCAACTTGTAAAATAATCTGTGGGGGTAACTACTTGATTTTCTCTGCTCTCTCACACAGCCTGGCCTCTTGAAGACCCGTGTTCGTTCAACAACGCATCGCTGCTTGACGAGTCAAGAAAAAAAAAAAATAAGAGACGCACAATTAGAAGGTGCCTCGCCGAGACTCAAACAACACAGAACCGCGATCCTTCATTCCTACATCGGGTCGTGACATTAAAAGCTCGCAGGGTTGCAGCTACGCGACACCCGCCAGGCGTGTCGGGTAAACTCGGGTAAACTCCATACCAGCCCATTGATAATAACTGATGAATTTAATACATTTAAAATATTTGGCCAACTTGGAAAATAGTCTGTGTAATTTGATGATAGTTGGACTAAAATGCAGAAGTCACGACTAAAGATATTTGTTTTCATGTTTACCTTTTCAAAGTTAACATTAAGTTTTGATAGATGGTTATCTGGAGTTGTTGGCTGTTTTCAAAGCCACATTTGGCTCGTAGGCTTTGGTATATTGGTGGCCAAATGACTGTTTTTCAGCTGGTTTAACATGTCTATGTTTTTTTGGGGGGGGGGAGATTGAAGAGTGTTTGGAGCTACAAACTTTAGTTGGTTCAAATGTAGCTTTGCTAATACCAAGCTTAATTAAATACTGGTAAGAAAAATGGACGACTTTCCACTTTGGAGACATAGCAAACATGGGAAAAATACCGGTCTGGTTCAACGAGAACAAGTTGGACATTTTTGGCCTACGTTGGAAAACTAGTTGATGAGAAGATGGATGAGATAAAAAACAAAACGGGTCAACCTGTTTGAAGGCCTGTTTGAGGATGAAAAACACATTAGACTGTAGTAAAGTGGTAGCATGAGTGTGTTCAGCCTGCTGACCAAATTACCAAATGAATACCAGAGAGACATTCTACACTGTCTTCATAAATAAAATATATAAGTTTTACCAACTGCTCCGTTTGTGGCTGGTGGCAGGTCGTCTGGTGCAGTTTTATTTGCGAAACAAAGCTATAGAAGGAAAAACAAAAATAAACGAACTAGCATAGCTGAGAAATGGAGAGCAGTTCGTTAAAAGTAATTCAGAGAGGTGGCAGCCAGAGCGCCAAAGTACACGCAAAATTTAGCGCAACCTTTGCAAATAATTGTGTTCTTTGGAGATCACCTGCTTGGGGGGAAAAAATGACCATTTCCTCCTGTAGTGCGAGTGTTTTATCATGTAGCAAACAGCTGGAGGCCTCGCCGAAGGTCACCAGGTGACCTAATTGGCAACATCTTGTCAAATGTTCCCGTGAACCAAGTTGGCGCACCTGTTCTTCAAAAGCTGTTGCCTACTTCCACCATAAAATACCGAGCAGTCAGTGAGCGTCGTTAAATCTTCTTACTTTTTAGTGACCTTTAATATCCCGCTTCTGCAGGCCACGATTCTCAAAGATGACGGCCGGAAGTGGAAGTTTGATTATTTTCCGGTTGGAAAATTCGCAGCTGGAACAACAAAATGCGTCAAAGCGTCGTCCTCACTCCTTGTGTTTGGTCAACGGTCCAGTTGGATAAATGTTCATATTAACGAGGAGAGCAGCTAATAAGTTGAGATGCAGAGCTCCCATTATTACCAGCCATAATGGGACGAAAGGTCTGCTGACATGGAATTATTTGCTAATGAAAGGGAATTATCTTAAATAATGACCTCATTAGCATAACTACTTGTGTTCAATAAATCACGGAGATATGGTGGCGTGTGAACACTCAAGTACCCCTCCATTGTTATGGCTTCATCCTCATTTATTTTATATTCTAGCAGATATAAATAATAGATAAGACGTCCCACTGTCACATGAGATATTTATTTCATATTTTTAGAATAT
Source organism: Poecilia picta (assembly GCA_033032245.1). Lineage (NCBI taxonomy): Eukaryota > Metazoa > Chordata > Actinopteri > Cyprinodontiformes > Poeciliidae > Poecilia > Poecilia picta. The sequence continues at coordinate 14,205,556 of CM065375.1, forward strand.
TTGCTCATTTGTGTTGTGCGCTGAAAGTTTATTCTCACAGGCTGATGTTAGTGTTTTAAAGGAAAGGCGTTGAAATCCCTGAGAATGGAGAGGGAACTCAATATATTTCAAATCTATGTAATATTTTAATTTTCTTTTATTGATGAGAACGGTTCTGTTCTTTCTGCAAATTAGTTTTTGTTAAAGATTACGTAATGACTGTTTTTAAGCCATCTGAATTTCACTCAAACCAACTGAAGACTTCAAATAAGTATTTGAACTTTAGGTTTACTTACATTTTAGAAGCTGTTCAATCTGACTGTGCTTCAGAAATTTTACAGAATGTTTTTTTTTAAAAAAACAAAACAACTACATATCAGTTGTAGTTGCAGATATTTATTGAAAATATGACCATGCACAATTTTCTTCCCACTTCATTGCTATATTCTGTTGGTCTATCTTTTGAAATCCAAATAAAATACATTGTCAGGACACTTAAACTTAGCAAAGAATGATTTCCTGGCTCTGTGTGTTCAAACAGACATTACTCAGACAAGGAGAGGGAGCTGAGCTGTCATAGTATCACCACTTTGTCACAAATACAAATAAACTGTCTCGACCGGAAACGTCTCAGTTAGACGAACTAAAACTGTGCCGAATCCATCAATCGAAGCAGCAGGGAATATATGAGCAACTAAGGTGTCAGTTTAGTGTGTCGCCTCAAACTACATTTAAACTACATGAAAGTTTGGGGGCATTTTTTTTGTCTTGGTGACACTCTTCATCTCACATTGTCTCAAAATAGGGCGACTTGCTGAGGGAAACTGCAGGAGGTTCAGTGTTACCAGAACAGACACAGATCAGCGCTAGAAGTGCCTTCAGGAGTGTCAGCTCATGTTTGGGAACATGAACTTGAGTTGTTGCTTTCATGAGTCATATGGGGTCATTTAAAGATCAATTCCTCCTCCCCCAAGTCTCTTGGTTGGTCACTTGGACTGAAAAATATGAAACTTAAAGTTAAAGTTATGCAAGTTAAAATATCGTAATTATAAATCACAATTAAGTTAGTCATACAAATAAAATGCATTCATTTAAATGTATCCATTCACTTTTTTCAAATAAAAATGCTGGTTATGAGCTACACAAATATCCTTCAATAAGAAATTTAGCAAGCTAATCCTGATCTCCATCTCGAAGAAGCAACAGCTTTATTGGAGTCGCACTGACCTCTGGTGGCCGGATGGGGGTGCTGCAGGTAGTGATAAAGACAGAAGCATGATGGTACCTTAAATTCCTTTACTTAAATTAAAAAAATGTACATCACATTATCTTTTACAATAGACATGTCTTTTTAAAAACTCTCTGGTTTCTTTACATTTGAATTATTTCGTATACAAATTCCTCTTTGAGAAAAAAAAAAAAAAAAAAATCAAAAATAAGGAGCCTGTGACAAATTACTCTGCATAAAACCTGCAGTTTCTTCCACAACTGATTCACTGTATGTTGCGATTGTATCATGATAAAGTATTTAGTTCAGTCGTGTCAGATGTGAGCTGTTTTACAGCTTTGACAGAATTACTTTGATTTCTCCTAAACGATGCAGGAGCCCTGGAGATGTTACACAGTTTATACTCTGAGAATCACTTTGATGATGAAATGCTTTTTGGACAACACTTTGATAATACTAACACACAGTTAACAGCATACTTTATGAAAGAGATGACGCCAGATGAAAGGGAAGAGACAACATTTCTGTTTTGGAAATAGTGCAAATCAGCGATGTTGCCTCGACAGTCCAACACGACCATCTCTGCTTTTTATTTTAACGTGTGATTGTAATGCTTCTGGCAGCTTCAACTACACCTGAACATTAAGTTTAACATGCTGTCGGACGCTTAAAATACTGATTTTGTTGCTGCTATGGTTGATGCTCGCCTACTGGTGAGCAGAGGGGGTCTTGAAAGTAAGTGGTGATGAGCCCATGTGAGTGGAGACCGAAAAGAATATAATAAAATGAAAGCATTTCAGAACAGCAGGCCAGTCTTCATAACTCCAAAATGAAAGGAATTCAAACTGGGTTAATTAAAGCAGAAACATCAAACCATTTTCAATGTAAACAATGAGCATAGGCAGAGCATGGCAGACAAAAACAAAAGATTTGGCAAAACAACAAAAGAAAAAGAACATTCCACTTTTCAGACCTAGGTAATACTCCATGGGACAGCCTGAACTTTCCCAGAACGTCAAGATTACTTTACCAGAAACTTTCTTGGAGCCATCATGGAGCTTATTGGGTTCTACCGATACATGATTATAAGGGATTGGTGCAAAAGTCAGTGATTCAATGCAATGTTCTTGATTTCCTAGATTTGGATCATCTGTCAGTTTTGTACCTTGATTTGTTGTGAATCTATGCCATATAACCAAATCAAAAAATATATAACAAACTTACTAGTAGTTCCCAAGAATATATCAGGTGCTTTTTGGGGATTTTACCATAATTCAAAAGGAATTTTTCTGGTTTGCCGCTTACCAGTTTCCTAGCTCAACATGCAAACTACTTTTGCGGAATCTGATTTCTGTCCATATTTAGGCAAAATACCAGGAATTATTTTGTGAATGTAGGAGTCCACCGGTATATCGCTATAGGTTTTCTTAATTTTGGGAGACCAGTAATTGGCCAATGCTTGGATGAAAAATTTCCTTTCCAACACATACAGTGGAATATTCTAACACTTATCTAATGATCTTACTAATCTCCACAAAGATCTAAAAATCAACCAGAGTACCTTTTTGCTCTGCTGAGAAAGAGAGAGCTAACTGACACACCTGCCCAACATGACACGTCTAGTAAAGTCACCCCACTTTTGCCAACTTACTGGCTTTGTCTCTAAATTAAGCAACTTTTCAGACAAAAAGACATCAGCAGATCAGGCTTTTTAAAGATTGCTGTAAGAATACACCTATTATGACTTTGTACATGGCCCGTCCCCATTTCTGTGTACAAAAAAAAGCAAAAGGCATTATTTTTTCTTCCTACATCTGTCTTACTTTCTTTACTTTGTGCCCAAAATGAAAGAAAGTTGCTAGAACGCAAATGGTTTCTCAGGGCAAAATGTTTATGAGCACCGCTTTATCCAAGCTCAGGAGCTCCACCTGGTGGTGCATCACAGGTAATGGTGATTTGATTGTTGAGAAAAAAAGTATGAAAAGGCTCCAAGTTCTGTGAAATTAACCTTCAGTTCCAGGAAAGTGGAGGCTGTATTCTATAGTGCTATCATTTAGCTTTCGATTTCGAAAGCTAAATGAAAAGCTTTAAAACAATGTCACACTAAAAACGGACTGAGCTGGTCTGCTGCATTTCAAGCAACTTCATATCCAGCTTGGTTGATCCAGACTGAGAACAGGAGGAGTTGAGATTTAAGAGAAACCCAGACATTTCCAGTGTTGAGGGCAGTTCTGAAGGGCAGTTCAGCTAAATCCTCTGCTTCACTGGAGGATCGTAGAATCAGTCTTTTAAAAGCAGAACAACATCAAAGTTGTTTTTTTTTTTAAGATTAGAAACAGAGGAAATGTCAAGGCTTCCCCCTTTTAACAGTGTTAAGGACATACATGAACGTTAAACGGTGTGCTGCTGGAGAGTGTAAAAGGAGCTACTCTATTATGTCTATACATCTGTCGCACTAAAACTTCAGTCCTGCACTGCATTCTTCTCACTAAAAAAAACACCAGAAAGTGTCTTTATGTGGTTTGGCATTACGTTTCTAGATAGCAAGCCATACGACAAGAGCAAAGACCAGCTTTAGTCTTGTGAATTTCAAAATAAAGTGACACTGAAGAGGCTTCAAAGTCATTGACTGCAGCTTGAAAACACAGATGATCTGAAACACTAGTAGTATCTGTGGACGTAAGGGAAACAAGCAGACAGTGCCTAAGAAAAGTATTCCACTTAAACTGACCAGCCATGAAAGGAGAGCATTAATAATGAGGCTGGGCAACTATTAATGTGGCTTTTATGGAAGGAAGCCATAACTGAAATCATTCAAGTTAATGTTTGACAGATGAAAGAAGCTAATTTGGTCAGAAGAAACCAAAACTGGACTTTCTGGCCACAACAAGCCTTGTATGCTGGGAGATTTACGCTAAACATCTCTTTGAACACACGTTCTCAATGGAGAAGCATGGTGGTGGCAGCGTCTTTCTGTGGGCATGCCATTTTTAGCACAGGTAAGGTAATTTTATTTATATAGCAGCATATAGCACAGGATGGAATTTGGACGGAGCTAAAACTTGTGGGGAAAAAAATTCCCACAAGATTTTTACTAAAAATGAGTAACAACTTTGTGATAATTTTACTAAAAAAATTTAAATCATGTACAATACTAAATGTAAATTTTCTAAATTTACGCTTCAGTAAATGTAAATTTTCTAAAATGTAAATTTAGTAAATGTAAATTTACTAAAATGTAAATTTCCCCGCTGGGGGTCTAATATAGATATTCTTGATTCTTGGAACCAATGTCCACAGATAATCTCCATCCAATCTGATTAAACTTCAGTTATTTAATTGAGGAGAAATGGAAAGAACTAGCATTTGGATGGCATCACTCAGAAAATTTGCAATACAAATAAACAGGGGAATGAGGAATAAATACAAACATCCCACAACTCAGACTTGATTATAAAAATATTATTCCTTCCACCTGACAAAGTATTTTCAAATGAAAAAGTTTAGAAGTTATGGATTCTTTTGTGAGGCACTGAACGTCTCGTTATTGTAGAATAATGTTAAAACTTTTCTGGCTAAAATTTTACTCATTTCAAGTGAGATAAATCAGAAGAGTTTTTTTTTCCTTTACATTCCTCTACTCAAGCTGGCTTTAATTTCCAGCTGATAACGTGAAGGTTAAATTATTATTGTAATTGCACATTTTCTTCATGGGACTTCAGAGTCTGCTTTTGTTGAACAAATTAATGAGTCAGGATTTTAAGTGTCCAACACGCATCCCAACTAGTTCAGTTAGGAGTTCTGGTAAAGTGCAGCAAATATACCAGCTGTTTCAAAAAAACAAAATTAGATTTCTTCACACAGCTTGTGAGGAATCTGAGATTTCCAACCGCCACGTATCTAAATGGCAGTCAGCGTTGTGCTCTCGTCTTGGATACAATCGGCACCTCACACCATTACCAGCATCCAAACAAAGAAAACAAAAGCTGTTTGTTAAGAAGACAAACAAAAGACTTCCAAAGGATAAGGCGGCAAAAAAAAAAGTTCACGACACATTTCACGTCTGCACACTTACAAAAACACGGAAGCGGAGGCCGAGACGTTTTGTCAGTTCATAAGCCAGACGGAGCCGCCGAAGAAACGCATTTAACACCCGAAAACGGCGATGTAAACTAACAGAAAGGCTCTGGTGTCAGACGCAGGCTGACGTCTTCACAGCTAATAAAACACAGAAGAAAACAGAAAAACAGAAACAGTCGGACATGTTCACACCTCTGGTTCTGTTGGGTTTTAGCCAAGAGGCACCGGTTTGACATGAATACTTTGATATACAGCAACAACTTCTGCATCTGGCAGTTTAAAGTAGGTTCTGTTACCTGCTAGAGAGCTTCCTATTGCAGCAGACGGCGCCCCGGTGACTGGGGAGTGGCAGAGAAAAAACAACTGACGCACAGTAACACGCACACCCACACATGCAACACCAGAAACAAAAGAGCCAGAAAAAAGTCAGTTGGAAGAGGAGATCCAGCTCCTCCATCAGCCCTCTGCTGATTGGTTAGAACAACTTCTCCATTAGCGCCCCCTTCAGGATGAGCAGTGTCCTCTAGGTGCCTCCAACAAGAAGCTGGCGCTCGTCCAGGGAGCCGGAGGAGTTTGAGGGAATCAGAAGCTCCCCGACATCGACGAGGAGTGGAAGTGAGGAAGGGTCTAAAGCTCTGCGCTGGCCGGTGGTTTGGAGGTGGTCACAATCTTCATGTACTGGGTGAAGATGGTCTCGAACGCCTCATCTCTGTGGATCATGGCGCCAAACACCAGCGGCTGCAGAAGACACACAAGCTATGTTAGACGTACGCCTTGATATTTGGGCTCAAATTTGCTTCCTTCATCTTAAAACTTGGAGGCCAAACTGTGAGTCAGGTTTATTGGGAAAATATGAAGCCTTCTGTTTGCAACAAGTAAGCTAACAGTATTAATAAGTAAACACAACTATTTTTACATGTGGTAGCTGAACATCGTACACAGTAGATCACTACCTCTAGCAACATGAGCCCACCCCTCATGGCCAAAGTGCATTGATATTTTTAGGTTTAATCGCCTTCTTCACACACAATCGTTTCCAAGACATGAGAGGCAAATCCATTAGCTTCTAGCCGAGTCAACTTTATCTGTATTGCCCATTTCAGCGAGAAGGCAGCTCAAAGTTCTTTATACCATAAAAGCATCATGCAGTCACCAATTATGAAACAAGCAATACATAAAATCTATTGACCAATGTTCCAGTTATGAATCAAGTCCACTCTGAACAGGTCGGGTTTTAGCCATGATTTAAAGGAACTCTGTTTTGTAGTATTCTGGAGGTTTGTTGCAGATTAGAGCAGAATAGAAACCAAATGATGCTTCTCCACGTTTGGTTCTGGTTGTAAGGATGCAGAGGAGGCTAGAACCAGAAGGTTGATGCAACAACCGATTTTTAATGTATTTCGGTGCCAAATCACTCAGTGATTTATAAACCAACTGTGACAGTAACCAAGCAACTAAAGATAAACACATTGATCAGTTTCTCTAGACTTTGTTGAAACATTAGTCCTTTAATCCTGGAAATATTCAGGAGACAGAAGGTTGACTTTGTAATTGTCTTTATGCGTCTCTGAAGGTTCAGGTCTGAGTCCATCATTTCTTCTCAGATTTCTTCCAAGCCTTGCTGGACATTGAGATATGCCTGTAGTCCCTTTCCATCTTGTACCACTCTGCAGGTTTCACTGCCATGCCACAGGCATCCATAGATCTGATAACATCCAGTTTTGAGCTTCTTGTGGTTTTGGATCAGCTGTGGTTTAATTGCTGGAATTCAGACATGGAGCTCTTCTGGGTTTACTTTGGAAACAGAGTTTTGCTGCAGGTGTTTTGCAGTCAGTCCAAGGTGCTGGGCCACCTGGCCTCCTTATGAACCTGGCAGCAGCCACTTTCGTTCCAAGTGGCTTAACTCCGGAAACCTTTGAAATCTGTCCCATGTTTTTGTAACATTTAGGTACGATGCAATGAACTCTTCTCTGACTGATTGGAACAAAGCCCTTAACTTGATACTACATAGGATGGTACATGTTTAACTTATCTGTGTGGTATTAATTTGTTACTAATCAAATTAGCATCTGATTTCTTTTGTATAGCATTTGAAATTCTACTTGACATCTTGTTAAAGACAAATTGTTTATTAATCAAGTATTTGCTCGTCTTTCTCATTATTACAGTTTGTACATTGTAGGTTTTTTTTAAAAAAACTAGGGCTTGGAATTGCAATTAAGACTGTAAGCTTACTTGCTCAAGCTTACAGTCAGAGCAATAATTAAAAAGTTAAAACAAATGACTTGCATAGAAAAGGTTGGATGAAGGGCAAAGTTTGTTTTCCCCTCTACACAGAGTAAAGGAGGTCAGGAGGTAAAAACTGCCTCAAAAGCTCAGTGTCTGAGAACTACAGCAACAAATGTTATCTTGGGCCAAGATAAGCAATTCACATTTACTAAATACCACTGAGAACTAAAATGACCTGAAATGAAACCGAAGTTGAGATTTTTAGTAACATGTTCTGTTACTTTAGTGCATGTCTGACAGCTTGTTAGCGTCCATCATTGCAAGGATAACTGTAGTTTTCAGAAAAGAAATCTCTGATTACAACTGAGTACAATGTCCTTTTAAAGAATCCAATCTTCAAGTATAGTGGATCTTGCTAAGGCCCTGGAACGTTTGGAGTACATGGCATCAAACTCCTTAAAATATCAGGATGAACAGCAATCTGGTTGTCTGTGCCAGAAAACCTACAGCAGAACTCAGCTCAAAAATTATTTTAGACAGTTTGACAATCCAACCTGCAAACACTCGCATTAACACCGAAATATATTAAAAATCTGCTGCTGTTGTATAACCTTCCAGGACATTCGGGCCAAGCATGGAGAAGCAGAATTCAGTTATGCTCCACAGATCTGGAACTAATTTCCAGAAAACTGTAAAACTGCTAGAAGACCGAGTTCCTTTAAAGCTAGACTAAAGACCCATCTGCTTAGAGTTACCTTAGATTAGTAGTAAGTCAAACATTTATCAACATATTTGATGTGTATTTGCTTGATGAGTTTGATGATGCCGTTTGACAAAATGTAATGTTTGTTTCATAATTCTGAACTGTATGTTTTTGTGATGTGAAGCACTTTGAACCGTCTTGTTGCAGAAATGTTCTGCACAAATACACCTGACCTGTGCGGCTAAATTTCAAGCAGTTTCTGGTGTAATACACACTTAGCCATGGAGTATGAGACCAGAGGCCATCACAGGGAACGGTCTCTAAAGTAGCGAAGTGCTCACCTTCTGAGTGGAGGGAGTGGCTATAGAGATGCCCATGCCGCTTCCTGGCAGGACCGACAGCACTTTGTACTAAACGGGGATAAAATTAAATGGTATTAGCTTAGGAAAAAAGTCAAACAACGTGGATCTTAGAAAGTGTTAAACCTTTTATATTCTGGAATACATTTTCTGGCCTACAGGAAGGTGGAAAAGCAAGAATACCTTCTGGATGTCTGTGATGTCCACTAGCTTGATCACTTTATTCTTTTTGGAGGAGCTGGATTTGGAGCTGGAGCTCTCGAAGCAAAGATAACTGATGGACAAAAAGGGAAGGAGGGAGTAATGTCAGTCAAAATTGCTCTTTCTAACTTCTTCAGTGGTGAGTTCCTCAACATGAGCGACAAGGGTTAAGCTTACTTCTCCGTGACGTAAAGAACTCCATTCCTGATGTAGTCCGTGGGCATCTTCCTATCTCTGTTTATCAGACAACACCTCCAGCCGTTCTCGCACACTAAGACAGAAAAAACGAAAAACTTCTGACTCCATTTGCAGCCTTTGACGACCTCTGCAGAGAGTTGGCAGTGGTTGTAGTAAGTCTCCTCACCCGCCAGAGGGCGCTCCGTTTCCGGCAGGTTGAAGATCTCGTGGAAGGGGCCCTTTTTGGTGCTGTGGGAGCGACCTGCGTCCTCTTCTCTGCTCATGCCACTGGGGACGGTGGCGAGGCTGCTCCGAGACACCACCGGCTGAACCTGGTGGAGGCAGGGGGACGAGGAGAGGTAGGAAGAAACGGGAGGAAGAACAAACGAAAAAGAAACCCCAAAGAAAGGATGACAAAAATGAGATAGTCAACAACAGCAACAAAAGAAAAGGAAACAGACAATGAGGGGGTGGGGGGGAGACAAAGAGGTGAAAAGAAGAGGAAAGGGGGATAAAAGAGGGAGAAACAGGTCACGTGACTGAAACATCCTCCATAAATCGTCTTCGGCTGTTAGTACTGAACAATGTGCGGCTCTGCATGTGCACTTCATTGCGTCAGGCTCAGGTGTAACGTGCAAAGCAGAGAGGGAGGCTGCCATTCAATCAGCCTCTGTATGAGCACAAACCAAAATGATACTGGTTAGTCAGCGGCGCCTTCCTCCAGCACTCGCACACCTCAAACCTTTTCACATTTTCTCACGTTCTAAATGCATTTCATTGTATTTTATTATATAATTGACCAACATAATGCAGTGCGTAATTGGAAAGTGGAAGGAAAATGAAAGGTAGCTTCCCAAACCTGGCAAACAATAATATTAAAAGAGAGAGAAGCAGTCTGTGCAATAGGTTTCAAGCCTTACTGCACATTTTTAATTGGACTTTGACTAGGCCATCTTAACTACCAAATATGATTTGATCAAAACTGTTACATTGCAGTTCTACCGCAACGTTTACAGCCCTGAGAGCCATTTGTGTCTTTGGTCCGGTTCAATGAAATTTGCTTAGAGCCACAAAAGCTACATGAAAGAAATGAGCTAATTTTCACAAATATTTATTTATAAATAAAAAATAAATATATTTATATATTTTAGTTTTTTCAAGGGAATATCTTATAAAAAAAGCACAAATAAGAGAAGTGACTCCATAAAAAAACCCTAACAGATTAATTGCTAATAGCCAACATGCTCTAATTCATGGTGATTGAAGTCACTGTTTTAAAGCTTAAACCTACTTTGCACTTCTCAACTGGTTGTTGAGAAGTGCCAATAAAAGCAAATGCACACCACACTTTTTAGATTTTTAAAATCTCTGTTATTTTCCATCCACAATGATGCTGTAGATCGATAAGGTGAATAAATGTGAAAAGGCTCAAGCTGTGTGTATCCTGTTGCAAGGCACCACATGTAATAATGCCAACCTTCACACTAGAAATGGATCCTGAGTGCTTTATAGTTCCAGCTGCTCTACATACAACTGCCACATAAAACTACGAGCATTTATAATTCTGGGTTTATTAGTGTTTGCTAAGGTAAAAAAAGGGCCTTTATGAAGTAAAATAATATAAATGAAACAAAAACTGTTCTATGTGGATCTTGCCTACTCAACAACTACTTTTTATTGAGCATCCTGCCAGTGGATCAGAAATGTCAGAATTATTGCTGGTTCATGGAGAACCAAGTTGTTAAAAAATAAAACAGAACTTTTTTTTAAATCTTAATTTCTCAAATATTTTCTGACATTTTTGATCTATTCCATTCACAGTCACTGTCAGCTGGGATCCCGAGGTGTCACGCATCACACACACACGCACACACACACACGCGTTGAGGTGAGCTCATGGCACACCCACAGGCACAGAGGAGTGAGGAGGGGAAGGGGAGCGGGAGGGAAAGAGGGGGGAGGACACACACCAGAGCACCCTACCTTCTCAATGCAGGAGAGCTGAGAGAGAGAAACAACAGAATATACCTGAGACCGAAGCCACGCATGCTCACACACCTTTACGTAACCACACAGACAGAACAGGAAGTGAGAGTGGGGCTTGTGATGATTTATTAAGAGCGCTGATATTTGGAGGCTTTTTGATCCTCGTTTGTTTTTCACTCCTCTGCGTGGCGGTGGGGGTGTGTGGAGGAGTTCAGAGCTTTCAAGTCTAACCTGTTTAAGAACCGAGAGGGAAAAAAACAAAACAAAACAAAAAAACAAACCAAGGGGGCGTTTAGGTCCACTTACCCGCCGGGACACAGTGGCGTTGGTCCGCTCTTTGAGCTGGGGGTCGGTGGGGAGGCTGTTCCACACGATGTACGGCGTGTCGTACTTGTCCCGAAGCTTCGGACAGCTCTTAAACAGGAAGTCTATGATGAAGAACTTGATACCGGCATACACTCCTGTGAGGAAGAGACACGGAAATGGACAAAGGTTAATGTTCCAAGTTATCCAATCAGTTTGTTGTCACTTCAATTAATTAAGAAATACAAAAAAATATATACTAGATTCCATTTCAAATTCAATTTCTAGTTTTCTTTTCTAAAAATGAAATTGCAAATGGCAGAAAGTATTTATTTCAATTGGCATTTATGTCAATTTCTGTTGTACGACAGAGTATTAGAGACTAATTATGAGAATGTAGTATTAATTAATATTAGATTAAAAACGCAATCTTACCACAATATCTTAAAGTTACGAGATAAAAATTACTGTAATGGAAAAAAAGCTCAGATAGTGATCAGGATGTGATGTCAGCAGTTCATGTAGTTCTTGGTTCAAAATAGACAGTTTGCGTCATCATTCTAAAGGTCCTCCTGCTAATAATAATTTGATCCCGATGTGCTAAAAGATTATCATCTGAACAACTTGTACCAGCGAATAACTTTACCAGATACGCAATGTAGCTAATCGTTTTCGTTGGAATTTCCATACTACTACTTTATTTTCCAAGTATTACAGCTATACTCTATTGTCCTTATTAAAAAATAGGAATAATCATCCAAGTCTGACTCTAATATTCTGTTGTAGAGTTGACCTGAATTTGAAACCAAATGAAAATAAATTGTAAAACAAAAGAAGATTGTGGCTAATCTCACTCTGAGTTATGGGAATCCAAAGAATGTTTTGTTTAGGGAGGTAAAGTCCAGATTTTACCCCAAAAACTGAATATTCAAAAATACAAAATTTGATTAAACGATGAAGCTGATTTATCGCCCAGCCCAAGTTAAGATTTCAAAACCACAAGAGTTTTCCTTCATGACGTTGCTAATTAAGTTCCTTTGGAGATAAAGTTCCTACATGATTTTTCATCAAAAGTTTCACATTTTTCCTTCACTAACATGTCAAGAATTCTGTCCTTTTTTAGTCAAATTTCAATATAATTCTACAAGTATCCGGCTTTAAACACTGAACCTGGAGAGATAAAAGGCTGAGGTAACTGCTCAGTTTTGTCCCATACTTTCCAAAACCATTTACAAACAAATCAGATAAGCAACCAGCTGCCACTCACAGGCAGGGCAGAGGAAGGTTACACAGCTACTGTATGAATGCATTTGTTTGTGTGCAATGAATGAAGAAAGAAGAGCTCTATTTATTCGAGGTCCTTCGGCAATATTTAGAGAATGTCAGCTGGATGAAAGATAAATAAAAAAAGGGGAAGTCTGTGTGCCTGTGTGTGTGTCTCACCCATCATAAAACCCATCAGCTTGTACGGGAGGACGCAGGAGAAGATGAAAGCAACCCACAGGCAGATGTAGAGCTTCCTGGTGCTGTCTGGCTGCACCCACATGAACAGACTGCAACACACCCAGCAAAGAAATACACACAGAATAAGTCGGAGTTTCACGGCATGCGGGGCAGGATGCAGTTTCAGGAGGAAGACTCACTTCTTTATCTTCTCCAGAACGTCGGCCATCTTACCGAAGATGTTCTGTGGAGAGAAAATACCAAAAACCATCACATTTTTCCTCCATTTTTTTAATTTTAAGATTTATTTTTTTTAAAGAAAGGGCGTCCTACCTGAGCTTTTTGCGCAACATCGAGTACAAGCTGAAACTTTTCAGATACAGTCAAGTCTTCCTTTGGGGGCTCCTAAAAAAATATGAAGGTAAATTAAACTAAAGTGCATTTTGTTCTGATCCAGAAGTCTGTCGTTCTCCTACCATGGGTTCAGACACTTCAGGCACAATGCTCCACTGAATCCTCCACCCTCTGACAGAAACAAAACAAACAATTTAACCAACACCTACCTTGTTTATTAACATTTAATCTGCTTTAATGCATAAAAAATAATAAAGCACCTGGCAATGAGGTAATTCAAAGACAAGCGCAGGATGGCCAGGAAGAGGAACATGGGAATAGCCCAACCATGCCAAGCAGCATTCATGTAGATCTAAAGGAGAGAAAGAAACATTTAGTTAGCAGCAGCCATAAAGCCCTGCATGGAATCCAAAAAAATTTATTTCAGAAGTTACTTAACTACTAATAAGAGACCTTTATCCTTCTTTATCTCTATTTGATAAATTTGTTTTCCATCCTAAAATCCAACAAAAATATATGCTGAAACTGAAGGTTTTGACTTGATAAAACGAGGGAAAACCTGAAAGGTTTTAAATGCTTTTGCAAGGCCACAGAACAAGTGTCTAAAGACGATTTGGCACAGCTCTGGACATCAATGAAGATCTAATTAGACCACAGCAGTCTTTGGCAGAGTCACTAAAACCTATAAACAGAAGTCAGTGCCACTCATTTCGGCTTTTCCTCATGAGACGACGCTAACTGGGTTCAATGCTTTTCCCTTTTAAATCCTAAAAACCAAGCTGACATGTACGGTTTGATTCACTCACAATGAAGGCAATAGCTGAGGTGTAGACAGAGTGCCAGTTAGATAAGGCGGAGAGGTTCCTTAAGAAGTTGGTGACAGGTCTGGCTCCTCGTTCTGGGAAAAAAAAAATGGTGAAACATAGGTTAGAATTATTTCATACAAGTTTATATAATATAGTGTTTTGTGGTGACATTACATCACCATCTCTGTTTTTGGTTTGTGTGGGTGTTGTTTTTGCACTCACTGAGTCGCCTCATGTTTTCTGTCAACCTGAAAGGAGAAAAAAGAAATAAACAGGTTAGGAAACTGCACAAAAAAGATAATTAAAGTTTAACAAGTAGGAGGTCAGACCGCAATTTAGCCTTCATAAGTGACTCACACTCTTCATAGAGGAAGAGAAGTGAATCCTCCATCTTCCTACGTGCAAAATAAAAGCTGATCTAAAGACGGCGCCTAGCTACCAAGACAACACTACTAAATATTTTCAATCTAAACTCAGTTCAACAAGTTTTAACCATAAAATCTGAAAGAGCTACAGCCTGCTGTCCCTCTCTGTATGCACCGGTTCTGTTTTGGAGGAAACCCGACTCACCTTTTAGCACTTAGAGGCTCCTCCGTCTCCACAGTGCTCTCCTCCGGCTGGAAGCGGAAGTCTTCGATGTAAACCCCGAACCGCTCGTAGAGCCACTTCTGCAGCCGCGAACTCCACACCTCCTTCTGCTGCTTCTCCGCTAAACACAGAGGAAACACAGCAGACAGGTCAGAGGTGGAACTGTGGATACTCACAGAGGTTGGTCTGGCACAAGTTTTTCTCCTTAAAACTGGATTTTAAGAAGTTATTGTAGTAAAATTGCATCTTTATTCTGCTAATTTTATGACTACATCTTCAAAATTAAACATACGTTCTATATGCTCATCTATAACTTCTTAGTTAGGAACACAATGCTGTCCAACAAGACTCCTTACAACACCACTATCACTATTATGATTGAATTATTATGTTAACACTTTAAAGTGCTGATCAAGGCAAATGAGCAACATGGTAAAAACATTAATGTGTGCTCACTTTGTTTTTTTGGTCTGAAATCGCTCCACAAGAGGCAGTGTTAGTTTAAGATGAAGGAGCTCATTCTATCAAAGTTTGACTTCCAGTGACTTGTGTGTGTGTGTGTGTGTGTGTGGTGTGTGTGTGTGTGTGTGTGTGTGTGTGTGTGTGTGTGTGTGTGTGTGGCTGGCTTTAAGAGAAAGGAAGATGCCAGAGTGCCGTCAGTGGGGAGAGAGGCTGGAGCTAATTTAGAAAAATAGGTTATGATTGTGGATCACTTCATGTAGGTCAGATCAGTCCGAGTTTTACCTTGAGTGGAGGCTGAGGTGTGTGAAGGAGTGTTTGCAGAAGGAGCATTGATTGAAACTATGATTGCCGTTAATATTTTGTGTCGAGTTAAAATTGGTAAATCCACTTAAACTACAAGTGTGTGTTACAGCCGTCACTCACACTGCATTCTCATCCACAGCTGCCTCCATTTCAGTCTCTCCTCTACATCCTGAAACCTGAAGCCTCCCCTCCATCTTTTTCATTTACTTTTCCCAAGCCCACCCCCTTCTGCCCCTCCCTCGGCGACGTACCTGTGCCATTGTTGGACGGCGACTGCTGTTTTCGGGGAGGCTGCGGTGGAGAGTCCTCCAATCTGAAGGTGGAGAAAGAAAAGCATGGATGATTTGTGACGTCACAAACGTTGGCGTCGCACGAAAAACGTCTTTGGAAACAACAGCTGCCATGACGGATGCAGGTGGATTGATTGGAAGCAATTTTAGACACAATCTGTCTGAGTTGAGACAACAGGCTAACAGCAGGTGCTCGACAAAATGATCAATGCCAAAAAAAAACAAAAAAAACAGAAAAACAATTTGAACCCTCTGCAAAATCATCATAATACATTCTTCTTGAAATCTAGTCTATAAATATAGACTCAGCTGTCATGATTCCTCAAAGCAGATGAATATGACATGAATATGAGCAGCAGCTAAATAACAAGAAATTGTAAAATGAATGAAGGATTTCTTTTATAGACACATTGAGAAATCAATGGATGGCAAAAATCTTCCAATTCCTGCCTGAGCCAACTGGAAATCTTAAAAATCTGATTCTTCAATCATTAAACTATACACAAGATTGATTCACTTCTGCTCCCATCATACATAATAACGAGTATGTGCCGTTAACCAAAGGATAAAACATTTCTAATGTATTTTGATTGTGGTGTTTAAAGAGAACTCTAAATCAAATTTGGACTCTGATCGCTTCATCTCCAAGATAAAAATGAAATGTGGTTAAGGACAATACTCTGCATTTTTATTCTTAACAGCTACAGATTTTTCTGTGATACTAAATTAAATACTCAAAGCAACTGTCACATGTTAAGTCATTTTTTGTTTTGGCAAGTTATCAGTAAACACTTGCTCCTCTGAGCCTCACAGGAGGTCTTTTACTACGCTGGCCAACTGCTGATACATTATAATTCCTATTTAGGAGAAATTAAAATCATTTTTCCCTTCTTTTTTTTTCTGATTTAGTTTCCCAGCAGAATCCAGCCAGCTGGAAGCAACTGACTAGAAAAACAAAGCTCTGTGTTCAGGACTCCTGTGGCTTCTCCCACAGTCCTGAGGTCGTGTGGCTGTACTGATAATCACTCGGAGATCTCCAGAGGAATCTCTCAGTGGCGAGTATTTTGCATGCTAACCAGACAGCCAGAGTCCAGCTGACACTAGCGTAGCCGCGGGGTCACACGGAGCGGACGGTCGCTCTGATCAGCTCGTGACTCGGTCCCGTTTTTTTCCGTCTCCTACGAAGCTCACCTCCTTGAGGAATTCCCCGCCTACCAAGCTGCTGATGCTATTTATAACGGGAAGCCTTGGCTGCCGCCGGCACTGGTAAACAGACACACACTTTGACCTACGGTGAACTCTGCGGGGCCGAAACGAAGCGTTCGCTCCAGCTCACCTCGTCCTGAGGACCTCGTTCATCTTCTGCTCCAGATCCAGCCGTTTACTCCGCTCCCTCTCCAGCTCCTGCCGCAGCGAGTCCACATTGGTCTCTTCCCGCAACTTCCTCAGCTCCTCCTCTAGAAAAGGATAGAAATTCAGGAGTTCAGTTTGCAGCATTCCCTTAACGAGACGACAAAGCAGCCGTAAAGAGTGGCGCGCATACAGAGTCAAAGTTTAAACTGACTTTCGAGCAGTTTTTGAGACGTACGACGCTTTCATTTCCTCATTCGGTTTCACATCACTAACAGAAACAGGAAAGGAAAAAAAAAAAGAGAAAGAAAAAAAAAAAAGCGAGCTTTTGTTTTAAAAGTGGAGTCCGGGTCAACCTACAGAAGCTGGTTTCAGGTGTCAGGACTTTCAGAGTGTCGACTGCAGCATCAGCAGAGTTTCCTCTCACACCATTGTCCCGGACTAAAGGGACACATGAATATTGGAGAAGGGAAGAGGCCAAGAAAAGCAGGCAGAAGCGACGGCGCTGTACTGCTGCTCAAAAGTACACATTAAATCCCCCAAATGCAGAGAAATAATCTTCATTAAACATAGTTTAAAAAATTTATGAGAAAGAGACATGGGGTATATTTATCACACATGCATTAAGGGGTTTAATTCACAAAACAATTTGGCTCCATGCTTTCATTCTCAGCCAATTTCACATATTACTTCTGTCCTTCATCGCCTCCCGTTAATGCTAATGAAACATTTACTGTCTGGACCTCCAGCTGCTCAGGCATCAGCTTAACATCGAGTCAAAAGGTTTACACTTTGGTTGCCCCATTTACATTTCATCTCTCACTGGACAGAGTGCAAAAATGAATTTAAATGACAAAATAAAATCCCTCCATTTTGATAATAATGTTTAAATTACATAGTATAAGGCAACTTTTCTTAAAATTATGGATGTCAGTAACTCCTGGAGCCATTTAGGAATAATTACAAAGAAATAATCCAACAAAGTGTGTTCAGGTAACCGACCTTCCTGCTCAATTTAAATGCTAAAACACAGCATACAAAGAAAGTCCCAAAAAAAAAAATTCTTGCAAAGTTTTTTGGCATTTAGCAAAGAGAAATAATTTTGGATATTCTAAGCTGACCTAAAAACAAGAAATGTTTAATCTGATTTAATTTCAAACAGTGAGAAATCTTGAAAACACTTCATTGTAATTCGAGCATTTTCAATTACTCTGACCATTACTTTTATTTTACCAGTTCTTTTGAGATAAAAATCTTTTTTTAAAAAGGGAAACCTGGCTTTTGTCTGGTTCTCTAAAATGCATTTGCTCTAGAAAATAAAATTCAGAAGCGATGGGAACGCAATTCAGTATCAAGAATTCCTTTCCTCGCTCGGTGAATGGTACGGCCTTTACGGTATAAGCGAGCAGCTGGTCAAAGGTAGAAAAAGCGGAGTAAGCGGATTAATGCTCACCTGACGGCGCCACACAAGAACCTTCCACAGCTGAATATAAACCTGATAAAACGCAGACAGAAGCTGGGAAGCGTTTGCGGCAGATGCACTTTATGTAGCTGAACAGAGATATTTTGCACAAAAATTGGCAATAAAAAGTTGTGTTTGAGTAGCTGATCTCTTGTCGGTTCCTCTGGTAGAATCAGAAGTTCGTCTTTTTTTTTTTAAAAGTACATGAAATAAAATGTGCCTCGTCCCAGAAGTCCATCCAGGACACCGCTGTGGAAATAGGGCATCCAGTTCGTGATACAACACAGCATGACACAATACGCTATGTATGTCAGACAAAAAGAGCGGGAGTACAGTCATGCCCCTGTTCCAGAGTGACTCTCTACATTAGATACCATATTAATAATTCTGTCAATATGCCTGCCTGTTCTGCTTCTAAAATAGGACTGCTGACTGAAAATGCTCTAAGTTAAAGTATCACAGGGCATCTTTGGCAAACCGGAGGTCGGAAACTAAACTATTTATCTGCAGCACAAAATAAGGATTAGCTAAATGTCAATGCAAGAGTTGTCACTTTGAATCACAGTGACCTTCCTCCAGTGCGAGCTTCTAGGAAAAAGGAGGAGGGGTGGGAGGATTTTCAAATAGGAGAAACAGGTACTGAAAACCAGAAGAGAAGAACATCTGGAAAACCATTTTTTAATCCCATTTACAGTTATAATTTGAGCTAAGGGACCGTGTGTTATTGAGGTATGTAAAGGTTTTAAAGGCTATTGAAACTGGTGATTAATTTTGATAATATTTTCCTGATTGGTTACTTATTCAAAAGTTACTGAATAAGTGACCAACCACAGTATCAGTATTTTTTAATATCAAATTTAAGACTAAGATGTTTTAATGTCACCTTGAAAGAAATTTAAAACCAAAAAAAAAAAAAAAAAAATCGATAAACACAGGGAAAATGGTTGAGGGATCCGGTATTACAATAAATCATAGCTAACATTTCTGTGGTTTGATGCTCTTGGCAATAACCTGCTGCAAAACTTAAGTTTATTGCACCTAGCCTCGTATGAGTTGACAAGAGAAGTGATGAACAGTGGCAAAACCAAATGTTATCCAGCCAACTGTCAGTAAATTTGCACTTACTCATGATAGATGCAAAACAGCTAGCTAGCTTGCTTACTAAAGGTATCTTAGTGGCTAGCTAGCGGTAGCGTCGAGCCACTCGCGTCACAGAACGCAAAGATGTCTGTGTGTAATTCAAACTCATGCCTGACAGAAAAGTCTTGCAAGGAAATTAAAAAAAATAAAAAATACAAGAATGCACAAGATTAATTAGTTCTCCCAAAGCAAAATCTAAGACCTTTGACATATTTGAGACCAACTTACTTTATTTCTTCTTTTGAAGAAATACATTTTAAGGGATAGATTTTAGACACGACTTTTAGACTTGCAACCATTAAAGGAAAACTTGCTGGTGACCAACAACAATGTGACGTTGACATGTTTTGCAGTTGATGCTGTTGATTACGTCAACCAAAGCCGGGTAGAATTCCAAGGTAGATTAAGCGATTACCAAAACTAACACGTGAAACAACTTTTATGCACCATTAAATCTCTAACAAAGAAAAATGTACTCTTGATTGGTCAAAATCCAGGTTCTATTTTTAAGGTTTTGTTGGCTCTAGTGCCCTTTATTTGAAAGTGGTTTGACAGGAAAGAGGGTTATGAGAGATGGGGAAGACATGCAGCAAATGTCACCAGGCCAGGAATCAAACCTGCGACCACCGGCATGAGGACTAAGGCTTCAATACATGGGTTGTGCGTTGCCCCTGCGCCACCATAGCACCCCATTCAGGTTTTATTTTTAACTAGACAAGTGACGAGACACCTCAGAGGAAGAGATGAAAGCTTGCTGAGAGTTAGCCAAACTATGATCAGCTATAAAGGATCTTATTTCTGTTCAGGTGTAAATATAATCTAGCTTAAAAATAAATAAAAAAAAATCGAATTACGTCTTAGTAAGATTCTAAAACCCTTTGCCCACAATTTCCAGAGTCTTAAGGTTACAACTTACTGAGGTTGAAGTTACTTTTATGGCTTTTGATCCTATCCACTGCTCCACTGTAGAGCAGCTCAAAGCTGTCAAAGGTGCAGTCCTCCAACTTGCACATGCCCATACGTCTCTGTAGCTGTCCACTTCCTGGGACGGTTACGCAGGACCGAGACGGCAAGGTGGCCGCCTTGGGCTTGTCCTGAAATTGCGCCACGGCTTCCCGCTGTTCGGCCTCTTTCTGCTCCAAAAACAACCCAAAGTTCCCCCAAAACGCCGAGCTACAGCGTGCGCCGCATTTAAGTTTCATCCATAAGGTGAGGCAAGCAGCTGGAGGACAGGGTCCTGTAGGCAAATTTTAATCAGTCGCAACAAAGCAGGGCCTGCACGCAGAGTGATGGTCGGTGGTGGAAACAGGAGGAGGGTAGTGGAGGTAGAGAGAGAGGGGTGGGGCTTTGCTGGGTGTCTGGCGCACTCAGAGGGCTCAGAATGAGAGATTCCCAAACACAGCAGAGTGGTCAAATTACCTAAAAAAACATCTTTCTGAACAACTTTGTAAAAATATGTCTTAAATAATTTGGCTTTTAGCAACTTTGATATTGTATAGTGTTCTGGTATACTGTAAATACTGTACAAGATGCTCCCTTCTAACAAAGTGGGCAAACATTTTAAGACCTGAAAGGGAAAAGTACAGCACCGCTTTCACTAAACCAGTCCAGAGACAATGGCTCCTTTCAGTAAAGGATGGAGGAGGAGGTGGGGGAGGCGTTGGTGGTGGGTTGTGTGGAGAGACAGAAAATCAGCTGCTTCACACTGGCCTCTTATTGTTCACATGTACAACAATGTTTGCCAAAGCACTAGTTGACTTGGACAAAACAAGGTTTGGGGCCTCCAGCCAGTCTGCAGATCGACAGGCTGACCAATGGAGAAACCCAGAACGCGGATGGAGGGGAGGGTGTAGCAAACACAAAACCAGCTCAAACAGTGGTAAGCTAGAGGTTGAGATAAGATGAAAAGTGGGTTTAGTTTGTTTGCTGTGCCTAGTGTTTAAAAAGCTTATGGTTGTGTATTTTCAGTTGTAAAGGCTCAAGTTAAACTCAAAATGTCAAGAATGTCAGTTAAAGTTCAAATCAAGTCATGATATTTCATAGTTGAATTCAAGGTGCAATGAATCAGTCAGAGGAACTAAAATCTTTTTATATCTACACTGATATGGGGGAATTTTATTTCCATACATGGGTGAGTGATCAAATTTTACTTTTAAAGTTTAACACACACTTGAAACAAGAAGTCAATTATATTCTGTGAATTTTTAGGGATGCACCAGTGTGATACATGAGACTTAGTATCGGTCAATATCAATTCGATGTAGAAAAACTGTGCTGAATTGACTTCAAATTTTTCTTTTTTGTTTGTACCAAATTTGAAATTTATTTGATAACTCTGCACCAGTACAGCATACTTAAATCCACTAATAGATTGGTCAAATATGCAAAACAACTTTAACACCAAGACGAATAAAAAACTGAAATGACAAAAACAATAGGTTGCCTACCTTTGTCAAACATGTAAAAATAAATTGCAACAAAACTTCTATCAAATGGTTCAGAAATGCAAATCGGAGTATGATGTAAAAAAAAAAAAAGCATGAATAGATCAGTCACATTGCCACTGATATCCGATATTTGTATCAGTCCCGATTTTTTCAATATCGGGACTGATAGTTAATATTGGATCAGTGCATCTCCATATATTTTGACTCAATTTCTCAGAACTACTTGTTTTATGTAGACTTTAAGTATAGCTTGTTAGTAGAGATTGTTGACAGGTACTAATAATTCAGAATGCTGTTTAGAGATTCACAAAACAAAATGAAAAAATGCTACTGGTTTCTGTTCCTGTCACCCTGACTTGACTGATAAACAAGGAGATTTAAGGACTTTAATAAATGTGGGATAAAGGTCAAGAGATCTGACTAGTTTGTTGTGTCGGTTCATCTCAAGGAAGGCAAAAAATAAATAAATAAATAAATAAAAAGACTCATTTTCACCACTTCCTGATTACGAGGTTTCGTTATTGCTTATAAAACAAACTGTAAAGCCCGTCATGAAGAAAAGTGACAGACCCTGTGGACTGACATTCCCTCACATCGTCAACGTCCCCCATCGATCCTGATAAGTGCGCCTTTAATGCTTTTCCAAGTATCTCCAGTTTATTTCCAGTAATCTCCATAATGCAGTAATCCAGTTCGGGCTAGACAAAGAAAGAATATCTCGGGCTAAACAAAGAAAGAATATCTTATGTTGTTTAATCGCATCTAGAATTCCTCTGCCTCCCACTCAGACCCAGCTATCCCTCAATGACCTAAATTTCGCTCAAATTCACGGTCTTCCTCTTCAGTTCAGGGACAGATTCTCCGTCGACGTCACGGTTGTCTGGGAAATGACAGAGGCCCTCCTCTATCGATTGATTTGGGAAGGACAGGATGTACAAGTTTGCTTAACCAAGATTCACGTCGATGCCAGAGGAGAAACAGGAGCCCATTATAAACAATCTAGATAAACAACAAGCTAATGTGTTGTCAGCAGGCTGGATATAATCTGCTTGTTTGCGAACAATAATCATATCAAACGTTTCATAACATATCTAGCTGCAGCTTCCCCTGCAGCGAACAGTAAATTTATGCGATAACCATTTACTGTGAGCCTCCTTCTGCTTCAGAATGCTTTATAGCAGATTGATGGATATCTATAGTTTTGTTTGCATCAATAAAACGTCTATAAATCCCAAACTATTTTTTCTATGCTTCAATGGCTCTGGCTGCATTTTCTCATTAGTTGCAAGGCCTTCAACTCTAAAGCTCAAATACACATCATTTACAAGGAGGGGTATTGATTTCTTCTGCAACACTTCTATAAATTTGTGATGCAGAATGCTCCTTAGTCCCACGGTGGCTGTCCAAGAGGTTTACAGTTACCCGAGTCCAACCCGTGGAGCAGAAAAGCTCCAATATTGTTTAGTTATTTATTACAGTTTTTAAATTTTTACAGTGTATTTGGATACACCTTTTGCATGTTACTGACTAGATCAGCGTTGAATACTTCTTGATGATGATTTAGGAACATGATCTACACTTACTGCTGCTAGGCAGAGAGCATCCACCAAAAATTACAGAGCTAATTCCTCTCCAGTTGCATTAGCCTTCGCGTGCGCAGCTGCAGAGCGCTTCCTGTTTGGTGTGTGTATACCATGTCGAAGTGTGTTCGCCTGCCCGGTTTCAAGTAGGGCAGCGGCTTGGACACTGCATCGATCCGCTGCAGAGTTTAAAGCGTCGCGCGCTGACCTTCAATACAAACCAAACACAGGAAGCACACGTGGCGCTTTCTAACGTCATAGAACTGTTAAAAAAAAAAAGTACAACAAAGAGAGGACCTGTCTACAGCAAAATCAAACGCCTGATGTGCTTTGTAAGATAAAAAATATAAAAATTGTTAAAGGCATTATTAAAATGCAGAGGTAAAGAGATCTAAGAGGAGGAAGCAGTGGGAAGCTATGAAAGCTTAGCACGTTAAGCCAGCTAATATAACGGCATGAGGTGATTTCCACTGGTACCACCCTCTGACATTACACCACCAGCAGGAGGATCGGTTCATTTCATCTCTTTAACGTAGCCGTTTGCACAAAGGGATTTTATATGCAACCTGGCAAATTAGCTCAATGGTAAAACCCTTCAATCTAATATTCCTGTTCTGTTTGCCAACAAAAAAAAATGAAGCCAGCTGGTCTGCATCTAATGTGGGCAACTGAATAATTAATAGAGATAATTAGTGTTTGCAGCAGTCAATCTTGGTACTTTTTTATTTCTAAACACTTAAATCACTAAAGAAGTTTAAAAAAAAACAGATCAATAATATGTAGGTTAATTGTAATCAATGGCATCCTCTCAAATTTCAGAAACAATATCTAAACTACATGCGTTATTGATCATGTGCAAGCCCTATTGGAAAAACCTAATCTAAACCCTAGCAGAGACAACAATGTGTGTAAGAGGCAAAAGCTTCTGCTGATAACACTCCTCAATGTGGAAGTTTGTATTTAGAGCAACATTTCCAACATGAAAAGGTTGGCTCTTAACACCAGAGGCATATAGAATGAGAAAGTCCATTTAAATTCATGTAGTTTGTCGCCTTTAGATCAGAAGGTACGCGTAAAGAAATGACTGAACATGAAACCGAAATGTAGAAAGGGGAAGGCAGAAAAAAAGTAGCAACAGTTGCATCAAAAACCGACAGAAGTCATGATGCGTTCAGGCAGCTTTGAGTAAAAATGTTCAGACATCAACTAGTTTAGAGGCAATCTCAAAGGGAGTCTTCAACTAGACCATCTATAACAGAAATTCCTTATGAAAACATGAAAAAATATGCTTTGTTATGAAACTGGATAATAAGAGATGCAAGTTATTTATTGACGTGACAAATCTGGATTTTCCCCTCCCCCAACAATTCAAGTGTCTTTCACTACAGACTGTTTAAAATGAAAGAGACTGCTGCACCTTCCTGTCTGCCTCGTGTTATTTAAAGATTAGAGAGCTAACGGTTGGTGTGAAGTGTCATGAATCTAAAAACCAGTTTTGATTGAGCTTCCGTTTGCCATATTTGACAACAGCATGCAAGCAACTAAACCAGAGGTGGACATTTATCTCATCTTCACTGATTTATCGTGATCATTTTTTCATGACATTTAAAATCTCCCCAAATTGTCTGTAAGTCGGAATGGCTAATTTTACTATTTTCTCAACTGTTGGTGCAATAATAGTATAATTAAATGCAGTTACTGTGTGCAGTATAGTGATACAAATCACTTTTATGTGGATTGTGTCCTAAAGAAGCATATTAAAAATGGGTATTGTTTTTCAGAAGATTTGTCACTTTCACTGAAACAACAATTTAAAAAGGGAGCAAATAAACTGTTTATGTTGTCCCTCATTATCAGGATAGCATCACAAAACTAAAAACATGTAGCGCACCTCTAAAGTGAACATTTACGTTTGCTAGTCTTTATGCATTGAAATTGTGTCTGACCATCTAAACAAGTAATATTAAGAGTTTAGATTTTATCACTAATCTAAATTCCCTTTCAAATTACAAAAGAGGTTGCCGTTTCAGTTTTTCTAGACCCGCTGGACTCCAACAAACTTCAAACTATAACTTGTTTTTCTATACACCTAGTCTGGAAAAGCCATTACAAAATACAGGGTTTGCTAAAAGGTTTTGTTTCACACACTTGATCTCCTCAGCTCACTCTAATGACAAACTTTATACTGTATAAGCACATAAGTCTGCATCGGTTTGCTGACGTACAACCGCACGCGCCGAGTTGTACTCCATTGTTTATTGTTTGACCACAATATCACAACGCAAGTAGAAATAGACAACAAGGCCAAAAGGCTGGAAGTGCTGGGCTCCATTAGGTGGTGAGTCCGATTACGTCACCCAGAGACGGAAAACGAGATGAAGACAAATGGATAACTGGGAAATACGAGAGGGATGGAGAAGATGGAGTCTGAATGAGTAACATCATCTCTGCTCCAGTACTTTTTTTTGTTTCGGTTGAAGTCATTGCGTTTCTTTCAAACGTGTGGCGCGAGGGAAATGAAAGGAGAACGATTTAACTCAAAGAGAATGTGGATGAATGGAGATAAAAGGCAAATGAAAGTTGGAAGTTTTATTTAATGGATGAGAGCAAGAAAGTTCAGGGTAAAAAAATAAAAACCAGGAAGAGCTCATGTAGCAGTGCAACAATGAAGCTGGACTTTTTAGCTCTCTAAGAGGCTTTAGAAGAGAGGACATGGCCTGAGGTATCCCCCATCTCTCTCACACACACACACACACACACACACACACACACACACACACACACACACACACACACACACACACACACACACACACACACACACACACACACACACACACACACACACACACACACACACACACACACACACACACACACACACACACACACACACACACACACACACACACACACACACACCATCTCTTTCCATCTCCATTAGATATACAGGAACAAAGGGAAAGTGTGTGTATGTGGGTGGGGACGGTTCACAGTCCATTACACACCGCAGGACAACTCTTACTGGACAGCACAGAGAACTCACTGTAATCATTGTCCAGATTTGTTTTTAACTGAGGAATGATGTAACGGTGATTCCCAAAGATTGTCACTTAGTGTTAGGAATACAAGCTGGACGTTTTAATTCAACTGGACAGAAAGAGGGAGAAAAAAAAAAAATACAGTTAGATGTGATTATTTAATACGTCTAAGCGCTGGCTTCATAACAGAGGGCCTCCCCCCCCCCCCAGACGTCACAGAGCTGGTGTGCTGTCAGCTGCTGCGCTGAATGCAAATCTCATGCAGTCAAAGTGAAACTAAAAATAGGCTGGCAGCAGCGCAGTAATTATGCAAAGCCAACCTCAAACCCTACAAATATTGAATAATAAAAACAAACTGGAGTAGTTTGATTGTTTTTGACTGGAATATAGTTTGTTCGCATAAAAATAAAAAATACAAAACGGGCACAACAGAGAAACCTACAAGTGAGGTTTGAATCATGTAAAACAAAATCTGATTATGGAACAAATCATAATGTAACCACACAGAAAGCTGAATAGAAATTTGACACAAACCCTTTGAAATGCATCCACTAACTGGCTTAGAGAAATAAAACAATGTTGGCATCAGACATTTCTTTTTTTTTTTTCTTAGTCCAGCCCTAACAATCCCTTGTGCATTTTAAAGTCAAAATTGATGATAATCAAATGCTAAATATTTAAGAGATTATGTAAATAAGTATTTCCTAATTTGTAAAACCATAATAGTATAACTTCACAAGATGATCAACATTCTTCAATTTACAAGAGTTGTAAAATTATTTTTTTTCACGTTGGAGTTCTCATAATATGACTTTACTCTCTTAATACGACTTTATCCTGATATAATTTAAACTTTATACTTGTAATATTTTTACTTTATTCTCATATTATTTTAAATTTATTCTGGCATTATTAAAACTTAATTCTCGTAATTTTATGACTTTAATCTTGCAATACTCCATGTAAAACCTCATACACATTTCAGTTTCTCCAGACCGCCAACGTCTTTCCATAGTTTTTTTAATTAAGACCGATTGATGGAGTATGCTTGGAGTCACAGAGTGCGTTCCAGCTTGATAGCATCGCAAAATCTCCAACAATTGAATGTAGAATGGGTAAACTGATTAACCTCGGCCCAGCAGCTGCCTGCTTCCAGAATAATTTCAAGGTTGCCAACACACAACGACCAAAACAGGATGTCAGAGTCCGACCGAGCATCAGATTACGCTGCCGTGGAAGCTCATTTGACATCTTGCGCTTATTTGTTAGCACATCGCAAGGCTGAACAAAAGGTTGGGACTGATGGTAAGCATTACAGAGCTCTGTGACATTGAGTCCTAGTTGTTTAACTTGAAGAAGTGCGAACAATGTGACTATTAAACCACAAAGCACATCACAAGATGCTTCAACTTTAAAGCAGACAGAAACGCATTCATTTGGCTGATGCCGACAAAAACCCGTTCACACGTGCTCATTGTCACACTGCTTTGATTTTAGAGAAGTGAGGAACTGGTAATGTCAGCAAGACTTCTGGAGTCGAGATGTTCATGCAAATTGAGTCGGCTTCCTGCTGCGGTTTGCATAAGACACCTGGACAAGAAGCTCCGTCCTGCTTTAGCCAGCAGGGACCACAAGTCACAAGCCTGAAGACTTGTGACAGAGAAGCACAGAGAAGCAGGGCTCAAACAATTAATCAGTTATTTAAATAATCATCAACTAATTTAGTAAACAATTAACTGCTAACCAGACTCAAAAAAGGTTATTTCCTGAAAAACCCCCAAACATCATTGTACAAAATGTTTATACACATTTTGCAACTAAGATGAAAACATCTTTGTCTGTAAATATGTTTCACTAGAAACTCCTCTAGTGCCAAAGTTTTAGCTCCACCTGGTTCAATATCAGTAAAACGAATGATATGCTATTGCATTTTAAGCACTAAAATGTTTATTTTCTTAGTTACAACAGGAAATGAATTATTTGTTTATTTGCATCTTTTAATGGTGCAATCTACAAGTTTTACAAAAAATTTTTTTTTTTCATATTTGCCAAAACTGTCACCATATTGCGATGGTATGAGCCGGGTAGCCTGGTGCTGTCAATCAATGCTGCTCTGTGCTAATGATGGAGAAACAACTCACTGTTACAAGAAAACCATTCATAATCAGTGGCTAAGCTAACTAGCATTAGCATTTATGGCAGGTTATGTTGTGGTGAACCAGCTGCAGCACAGCAGAGAGCAAGGTATATGAGGTGAGCATGCGAATGATTGACAGCGCTAAGACACTCCTCCTATCTCTGATTGGTTGCTTCTGACCGAGTTGTGCATTTCTGTAGTTAGTACTGAAAGCCCTGGCAGAAGGCAGAGGAGCTTGATTTTTTTTCACACATTTGTCTCATACTGTCACTATAAAAACATTTTTGTATAAATTACACACTGCAGCTTTAATATATTTCTAAATATTTTATAAAAACACTTAAGTGATTAAATGAAAAATCTGTAGAATGTGATCATTTTTTAAAATTGAATTAAACAGAACAAATCGACTAGTTACAGCTCTATACATGTGTGCGTATGTGTGTACTCACGTAGGAAATGTTTCTCCAATAAGGCAATTTCCAAGTGACCTTTGACTTCGCTTAGGCGTTCCGACTCCGACCTCTGGAAGTCCTGAACGGCAGCTGCCATGGTGGGAGACCCCGAACCAGCCTGCGCATGTACACACACACACATACACAGTCAAATATAAGTAAAATCTAAAAAATGTTAGCACTTAGACAGAAAAAGCCTACATGATCGCAAACACACACACACACATATCAGCAAGAAGCCATGACTCACACCAATGTTTCCTCTCCAAGTTTAGGACCAGCAGGAGCGAGGAAGGCAGGGAGGAAGAGGAGAATCCCCCGCTTTCCCCCACGACTATCGCATTGATGACTCAAACCGTTTTCAATCCTGACACACACAACAAGCAGGCAAGGTGGAAGTAGTGAACGGCAGAGAGAGCTGGGAGAATGAGTGATGCAAGGAGCAGAGAGATGACTGTGCTAGTGGAGGATGAGCACTGCAGGTTGAGCATCTACAGCGAGGGTCCTTTAAGACTTCTGCCAAACACACACACACACACACACACACACACACACACACACACAGCAGCAGAAGAGCAGCTTATAGCCGACTGCAGCCGGAACGGTTTTCCCCACTTAGATGCACTGCAACGTCTCCAACTGATAAAAACGAGGCATAGAAGGGAAGAGGCAGCATGGAAAAGAAAGATGACTCACAGGACGTTAGCTTAAGGACGGATCAAGCGCCCTTAAATAAAGAAGCACTTGAAGGAAATCAAACAAGAGTGTCTTCGGTAATCGTAGGGTGTGAGACATAAATGAAAGAGGAGGCTGAAAACATGGAGGAGAGGAGAAGGAAGCTCTGCTGCATTATCGGCTTGGATTTTGCCGGTCTCTGCGTCATGACGACGGTATCCACAGATGGTAAACAAACACACCTGCAGGATGTTTGATGCCATCAGATCTCCCCCCCAACTGGGTAGCACAAGTAGGTCGGGCGCTGTCGACGTCACAACTAATGATCATTGGCGGGTCAATTATTGCCTATCCGCTCTTCCTCTTAATGATGGAGGCTGATATTAGCCTGACAGGACCGTCATCTATGCTTCGTTTGATACAATGGGACACATTTGTATATAAGCATAGACTACTGCTAAAAACCTGACATGCACCACCAGTGAAACTAAAATCAATATTTTGAATTGTGTTGTAGTAAGATCTCTAGTTTTCAAATACAAAATGATTTGGAAAATCTTGAAGACACCCTAGATTATTCCTAAAAACATTTGCAGAGGCCAGTCAGGGGGGAACCGGAAGAGTCGGCTTTGAATTCAGGACACTCCGAGGTTTCTCTGATTTACTCTCGTCCCATCTCTGACAGGATGAGAGTGGGAGTGAGATGCGTCGAGGAGCAGATTTAATCCACTTCCAACCCTGCTCTGAAAGCATGTCCTGTTTACTGAACAGCTCTCCCAGCATCCACACTTCAACGTGAATGTTGCCACTGCAAGCAGGATGAGGGAATATCCCCAACAAGAAGAACAACCTTCTTCTGCATCACAGGGTTGCCATACAGAATGAGACAACATGTCCTACTTTATGGCAGAAAATGCCCTCTGGGATCTCACAAGATTCTTTACATACAGTTTCTTCTTTGGAGCGAATTTCAAATCTGCAGTTCTTTCAGGGTTTCCCCCAGCTTGTTATAAGCCTGGCGGGCCACCAGGCTAAGCATTGTTTGTTTGTTTGTTAGAGGGTTTCCTGTACAACAGTAACCGTGGTAGCAAAGACAGGTTCAAGAGTCTCTGGTGAAATGGTTGGAAGCAAGACATCAACATAGTATGGTCAGTACATGAACACATAGGGAGACTAGGTCAGGTGTCACTGGAACACCATAACAATTTTAACAAAGGGACAAGTCACCGATAAGGACAAAAATAATTGTGGACACTTTAATTAGGATGAAACAACTGCAGTGCAAATAAAAGATTTACTTTCAGGCCTGGTCAGAATATGCAGGTCTCCGTTTTCGGTCTGGACATTGTTGGGGTCATTCCAACCCATGAACTTATCTTGATTCCATCATTACATTGTAACTCGGAGGTTTAGGTATTTTTCCTTGCTGGAGGGTGAACTAGTCCTTTGCAGCCTCACTCAGCTTTATTCCAGGGTAGCTCTGGATTCCCATCAACTTCCATGAACTACATCTCTCATGGCAAACTGCAGATGGGATTTCTTCTTTCCACTCTTCTTGATTGCTTCTCTGATTAATGTCTACCCAAACCTGTCAGTCAGTTTCAGCTGACGGCAAAGTCTTGGAAGATCTATTAACTAATTAGGTGACTTCTGAAGGCAACTGATTGCACTTATTTGGAAATACGAACACTGGCATTTTCCGGCTGCATTATGCCATTCTAGCAGATAAAAACCAAAAACACAGTACAATTTGTACTATGAATGTCTTATTCCTTAATTAACCAGTATAATTTTTCTAAATCAAGCCTAATGTGATCATTGAAGTCACAGCAGTAGGTCCATTAGTCAAAGTGGATGAGCTTGCATGTACACCAGCTAAACAAGTCTGTCATAAATACACACACACGATTCTTCCCAGAACCATGTGGTGCAGATAGAGTTGTAAACCTTAAGGCATGTTTTAGTAAAATGACATGTATGTTTGATTGTGCGTGTCCCAGCAGAGTTGAGAGTCGGCTTCGTCTATTTTGGGGTGTAGAGTCTGACTCATCACTGCTCTGATGTGGGCGATGTCTTCCTGGTTGGCTAGTGCTTACAAAAGCAAATATTACTGCATATCTAGACAAAAAAACACTAGGTGACAGGCTCAGGGGTAGATATGAAAACACAGGAAAGTGGGAGGAAAGTGAGAAAATTTACGGATTTTATTTTTCCCCATTTCAAATTAAAAAATTTCGGAAACTTTTCTGTCCCTTCAGTGAACTAAAACTTTCAGGCCAATATGAGGTTCATTTGAAATTAAAGTGAAGCATTTCAAAAGGAGGACTCCAATTAGGTACTTTATAATTTTTTTACTCTGAATGCATTTTGCTATTAAGTGTATTACCAGAAAAGAGCAGAAAAAATTTCAGCCCATTATCTCTAACGGTCTCCGAGATTTTGGGGGGTAGGTGTACTTTGCCACAAACCCACCTTTGAGTAGAGAAAGATGGGGTTTTTGAAAGCCGGTTACTTAAACAATAAATAAATTTGACACTTATTTGTAATGACATCCTTTAAATATATATAAATCATATAGAAAAAACATGAATATGTACAGTACAAATAGCTTACTTTTAAAATGAAGGTTCTTTAAAATATGCAATTTTTAAAAATAAAACAAATTTCAATATTTACCCTGACAGCAGAGATGGCATGTTTGGGATACGATATTAAAAAATCTATGTTGAAACCAGGCCCCAAAAGCTATTTTGCCCGTCCTGCTATGTGGTCTTAACATGCTCAATTTTTTGTAGGAGTCTGGGACTGTTCAATAAAGATTTATTAGGCCGCAAAACTGCTTCCAAAGCTAATTTGACTGACAGAAAAAAATTTCAAAAATTGACAAAATTAAGTATTTTTTGACCACTCCCCAAACTTGTATTTTTCATCAGATTTCAATAAAACTTCTCTACTACAGATAAATTAGGCTGCTTAATAATGTAAAGGCATCTATTTTTGGCCATCTTTAATAGTTTCCTTTATATTGCTGGTAGGAAATAGAGATTTTTTGTTTGTTTTTTAAAAAGTCAAATTTTAGAGAATTTTGGACTTGCACCAAAATTTTTATTTTTTTTATGCATTTCACTGAAACTTCCTTCCTAAATGTCAATTAGGCTACAGCATCATATGAAAACATTAATTTACGGCTATCTTTAGTAGTTTTTTTCTATATTGTTAGCAGAAATTAGAGATTTTTTTTTTTTAGATTTCTTTCTTTACGGGAAAATTCCCTACTACCAACCACCTGAAAAATGCCAAAGAAAGTAGTTTTTCATAAAATGTCTAGAATTTATCATTTTAGTATAGATACAGTTACTTCATCATGCCGCCACCCTCATAATGATGTCCTGGGCGGTTGCCCATGCCTCCCATATCAGAAACCGCCACTGAGCACGTCTGCTAACGGCTTCATGTCCTTGTTGCACAAATCGCACGAAATCAGCAAAACCTAAACCACACAAATACAGGTCATCATGCATAATTCCCGTGGCCCATAAAAACAGCGGATCTAATTCCGCTTTTTTAATTATTATTAAATAATAAGGACAAGAAAGCAAAGCATACCAGTGGAAGAGGAGGAGGGGGAAGAGGAGGAGAATTAATAACCCCACGTTCAGGTGAGGAGGCGAAGGGACCATGTTTGCTTACGTTCTCCTCTTTTATAAAAGTTTAAACTAGATTTAACTCCTCCCGCAGTCTTTGTGCGGCGCTCCGGCAGATCGCGTTATAACGCTGTGGAGCTCGGCATAGCGCGGTAAATGTCATGATCCGTTCGTGTGTTGATATGCGTGGGGCACGCACATTGATTCAGTAAGTGTGGTTCCAGTATTATATTAAAGCCAACAAATTGATCTTTATTTTTATACCCGTTTTGTTGGGTTTATTTTTTATAATTCGTTCGCTATTTGACGAAGTTTTGATACTTTTATGATTTACAAAAAAACTAAAAAAATAACCCTTGGCAAACTGGGTATGTATAGAAAGCCTATAGTTTAAGGTTTAATATGATATCACTGTTGGCTCATTTGGTCATGTGTTCGTGACGCCCGAACCGATTTTCTTGGACAATGTTTCGGTGCCTTTCAGGAGGGGCGTTCGAATTAGCATAAATAATGAGGCTTTTCAAAAAATTATTAAAATTACTGGGAGATTGTAAGGTTTTATTAATTTCAACATACATAAAACTGGAAAATCAATGAATTTTAAGAAAGCAGCATTGCTTTTGGAAAAAAATTATTCTGAAAGGACTTTTGATGGTGGGAAGTTGGGGCATTTTCAGTGATCAGCATGCGTTCTCGAATTCCTGAGAGGAAAGAGCGCCGCTGCCGGTACCTACTCCAATCCACTTGGCTTCCAGTGAGCAAGTGACAAAAAAAAAAAAAAAAAAAGTACTTTCAATTTGAACATCTTTCTATCTGTGCAAGGACACGATGACGACAATGTCGGTAATTTTAGTCGCCAGCAGGGACAGTTTCTTCCACCCACCTAGATGAAAGAAGAGAGGACAGCCAGGAGTTCAAACCTCTGACGTTAAATTCAAGTCAGTCAAGTCTCCATGCCTCCTTCGCCCCTTTTTTCTGGTTTAATCTCAACTCTTATATTTTCCATCCCCTTCCTGCTTTCTGATATCTCCTCATCTCACAGCTGCTCCTCCTATTTCCTCTGTTCACATACTGACTAACAGATTGCCATCTTGGTGTCATGTCCACCATTAATCCTGACCACATTCATCTCTCTTTTTCCGCTTTAATTATGACGACCTCTTTTCATTCTCATTCATTTCATTCTTTATCTTTGAGGGACAAAAAACAACATCCCTCGGGTGAAAGAGCATATTTATCCTCTGGAGAGGAAATGCTCCATTATAAAAGATAGAAGCTTTGCTCCCATGGGATGTTATAAAAACAGCTTTTCTTTTGACTCCAGCCAGCTAAATAAAAAAAGGAAAAAAAAAAAAAAAAAAGCAAAATATTGCATAACGTTTTATCGTATAAAGATGAGAAACAGCCACTCACAGGGTCTCGCAGGACGTCCTCCGTGTCCCGCGAAGCCGCTCGGGGCTTCGGCGGCACATCATCGTTACATTCGGTGTCGGAGGCAGGTGGCGACTCGCCCAGATCCGGGAAGTCGTCTCTCGACCTGGGACCTCGGAAGCGGATCTTGTCCAGGCGCTTTAGCATGGTCAACACCGCGCACCTGGGCTTTACCTTAACATGGCGGACGGCAACCCTGTGGGTACGCAAAACGGAGGGAAATAGACCGTTAATGATCCTACTTTATTTTGTTGCACTTGTGAAGTAAACCATTACTGGGTTACAATAGTCAATCAGCAGTTTGATACTAAACATACAACATGATAAAAGGGAAAAAAACACAATGAAAGAATTATTGCCCGACTGAAGGAGGGCTTAGTAGCCCACTAGTGCTGGTCAATATGGCTCAGAAATAAAATCAGATTTTTTCACACCATATTTGATTTTAAAATCTTTTTTTTTTCTTGTTTTCATTATGAAAAAGAAATTACAAATGAAGTAGTTTTAAAAATTGGCTTTTATTTCAATCATCCCTGCAGTTATACCAGAAAGGAAATACAGGAATGTAGTCACAAAACTAGCAGAATAAAGATGCAGTTTAACCAGAACAATGTCTTAAAACTTACCAGAAAAAAACAACAAAAAAACGCACTGTTGTAGAGTTTATTTCAATTCAAAGACCAAATAAACAGAAGATGTAAAAAAGCTCACCGATGAAAAAACCCCCCAAAAAACCAAAAAGATCTTCCAAAAATGTAATTCTGAAGAACCTAAATTTTAATTGGTAATATCGTTTAATTACAAAGCCCTTATTAGCACCCTTTCAACATTTTTTTTTCACATTACAACCAAAATCGTCAAACATCTTAGTATTTCATGTGACAACATAATAGTGCATCATTTGTAAGTGGAAAGATATTGATACAGAGTACCATTTTCCCCTCAACTCCAATATCATGTTCTTCTACAGAATATAGGCCCCCAATCAAACCAACTCTACCAGGTGTGAAAAACCTTACACTACTTTGATAGTTTATCAAATAAAAATACATTAAAGTTTGGGGTTAATACTGTCCCAGAAACCATAATCACAGCAACCCTACAAATGCCAGCAGTTCACAGTGAGCAGCACTGTAAGCACTTTGAAACCCTTTTCACCTTTTCTAAAAAGGTCCAACGGGGTGACGTAGTGAACGCTGTAACCTTTAATGCTCTTTCGGTTTTAACCTCGTCCCTGTGGGGTTGGTTTCCCCCTTTAGCCCAGACAGAAACATGGGATGATTACATCTCGTTTCTCTTCTAGCTGCAGTGGATTTTATGACCTCAGATTGATTTAGCTTCCAAAGTAAAGCCTTGGCCAAAACGCTGTGCTGGTGTCTGGAGCCTGATGACACAAAGCTCACAGAGAGCGCGCAGGTAACTTTTAGATTGCAGAAGACAATTGTGCTTTCAAACATATTGTAAATGTGGCAATATAATGATGCAAATCGAATGCAGGTTTTCTTTAGTGAGGCTTAACAGCTATACGATGCTTTCCCAGATATGAGCAGACATCCGCGTTGTTTACCTAATGCTGGGATTTGTCGATTGGGTGACGGATTAGGAGTTGCTTTTTGTATAATCCTTTAAGATTACTTAATCTGCTTGATTGAGGACTGTCACACAACAAGATGACAAAGCTATACCTGAAGAAAAGTTCTGGAGTGAGAATAATGCTACAGAGGCCAGGCATTATATCTTGGCTTTTCTTTATTAACAAATTATTAAATAATTTAACCAAATTAATAGGACTGAAAACTTTTTCTATTAAGGAGAACAATTGAAATGATTTGAAGACCTGAGCAATGAAACCGTTTTAAGAAGTGAAATAAAAAAACTCAAAACTGCAGCGCTTTTCAAGATGATATGATTTCTTAGTCGAAATCTGAATATTTATGTTGCACAGGAACTTTTACAAATAAGCTTCCAATAGCTGTGAGAAAGAGATCAATAGAAACCGGAGGTGTGCTGAGAGTCATTTCCTTCATCGATATCCTTTGTTTTTTTATTACCTCCATGAATTCCCACCGGATTTTGCTTCACTCTGATTGATCTCCAACTTCTACAATCTTGGTCCGTTGCCAATTACAGTACTTATGACTAAAAGTAGTACCGCAATGATTAATCCACTGCTATTCTGTTCTGTTTCTAATTTATCTGCAGAGGAGCCAAAGCAGAAATGTTTGTTCAATACTCGATAGGAAAATTAAAAGAAAAAGAATCATTAAAAGTAGAATTAATCTCGTAAAACAAAGAAAATGGCATGTTTACAGAGGGTTACATTTGTAGTCTCATCTAATTGGCTTGTTCTAGGGCAGTCTGAAGTATTTGAAATATTTGAGCTGAAGTGTCTTGTTCACGGACAGATATGTAGAATTTATTTCCAAATATGAGTCTTTTTCAGAGCACAACCTTCTAAATAACCAGATTTCATTTAGGAAGTGGGCATTGAATCCAACAAATAACATTGGCCATTTGGGTGGATGCCCACTGCCTTCTACAGAGCTAAATTGGAGTAATAAAAAACAAAAAATTATAAACAAAAAAATTTAATCTCAAAAACAATTCTGAAACTGAACAAGATTTGAAACTGAAAAATTATTTTGAAACTGACGGAAAAGGTCAAAACTACTTTTCAGATTCAAAGTTATTCTCAGTTTTAGGAAAATTCTTTTATTCTATGCTTTATTTTTAAGCAAACTTTATGGCCCAGATTTAGCTTCATAAATGCACACTAAATAAGCTGAAAATTAGTTAAGTTTATTATTTAACAATGACAACACATCAAAAAAAACAACAAAAACAGCATAATAAAATCTTAACCTATTTTCCATTTGTAGGTCCTGAACAGGTCAGCTAATAGTTTAAAATCATACAAATTACATTCAATGTCCACACTTACTCTACTTCCAGTCTCTGTACAAATTCAGAAAATTTCCACAGTGAAACCAGCACTAAATGTTATGATTTCAGATCTGAATTTCAATGCCGACACAACCTTGCAGAGAAAAAAAAAAGTGGGAATAGGTTTCTATTTGACAATTTTTCACACAACTATTAAGTTTCCGTGCGCCACCCACGTGTATGCAGAAGTTACAGATGACTGGCGGGTTTGTGTTTCCTTTGTAGGGGGTCGAGTGGAAAGAGCGAGTGTCGGGTTAAGAAAGGCTCTCCAGCGGTTGTTTAGGACACCTGTCAAAATTAAACGCGTTCCCACGATAACGTTCGTCTCTTTCCATCTCTACATCAGCTCCGTCTACCTGTACTCAACTAAAATAAAAAAACTTACATTAAAAAGTAGTTTAACTGAAATATATTAAAATGCAACATTTGTTCCTTTAGAGAATGACGCATGTTTTCCACTCCCTCCTTTCCTTCAGGCCGCCTCCCGCCCATTTATTTTCTTTTCAAACATTTGTTCCGGGCTCCAGAACCATATCCCAAACAGAAGGCATGAATAGAAGTAAGGAGAGAACAGGAGTAGGAAGAAGAGTGGGTCTCTGCTCAAGGTCTGCTCACTCTGAATATGAGCAAATAAACAGCCCTCATGAGTCATTTCCTTCACCAAGTGCAAACACAAAAACCTTTTCCAAACACCTTCACCTCATCGTAAGTCGCTGCCGCTTGCACAGAAATGACATGCTTAGAAAATATACTAATAAATAAGCACATCAAAACAAAAAAGGGA
The DNA here is from genome assembly GCA_033032245.1 of Poecilia picta. NCBI lineage: Eukaryota > Metazoa > Chordata > Actinopteri > Cyprinodontiformes > Poeciliidae > Poecilia > Poecilia picta. Next base: position 14,244,136 of record CM065375.1, read on the forward strand.
AAAAAAACAAAACAAGTGTGAGCTGGTAATGTTTGTATCTGTGATCATTAGTCAGGGTTGAATAGCGGTACAAGCTCCCTCTGCATCACTGATACAAGCTTAATGTCCTGTAGCAGAGTGGAGATGTGCGAGTGTCTCCGAGTAATCTTCTGGCAATAAACCCTGAAGCTTGAGGTTACTCTCGGTCACAATCGCTACTATAGCCGATCGCGAGACGGTCACTGAGCCCTGGCCTGCTGACCTGGGATTAATGCTTCTTAGTTGTAGTTTTAGCAAAAATGTTTACATTTGGTGCAGGAATCTCGGAAAAACTTTCGAAACTGGTCTAAGTCTAGGTAGGTGTCGTTAAAGTGTGTATGTTTACTACAAATGTAGAGGGATTTTGGTAAATGAAAAATTAGATATTTCAATCACTGAATGCTGAAATTTTACATCAGAAAGATGATTTGACATAATACAGCCGAGTTACTCCGTTTCACCCTTTTATGATTGAAAAAGTTGGATATGAGAATATTTGCGGCCTTTCAGAAGGAACATTAGAAAATGTTATAATCTAGAGAAATCATATCACCTTTGGTCAATGTCTAAAATGTACCAAGAAATGTCCATAAAAACAGACAGAGAGGGTATAAGTAGAGCTGTCTTAGATTATGATGTGAATAGAAAGAAAATGTACATCCACGACTTCCATCCATGTATATTTTAACTAACATTTTGTTAAAATATAGTAACTAAATGTTTGTGCACTACATCATTTTTTGAAGGTAAGAAAGACTAAACCGAACAGTCATTTTGGAACATTTTGAAGATTCCAATACTTTGTGGTTGCTCTAAACGGAGACATTTGTTTCTTTTAGCATTGATAACCCACTCCGTTCACCGTGGAAAGAAACTTAGTTTTGAAATGAGGAAACTAAGTGAATAACCTTTGTATATGTGGTAAAAGTGTTCATTTCCATACAATATAGTAAATAAAAGCTCAGCTCCACTCCCACTAACATGAAGCCAAGTTTACAATTTCGGCTCTACGTCCATCTCAGCAGTGGCACCAATGCATTTTTAATGAGACCCATTATATTCACAGCCTCATGCTGCAGCTCATAAGAGAATGGACACTTTTCCTTTGGCTTAAAATTTCTAAATAATGTCATTATTATATAAAGATTTTTTTACTGCTTTGTGGCCTCGTTGATTACTTTTACAGCCCTTCCCAAAAATAACCAATCTCCTTTAAATTTTTCAATATTTAAAACATGAAATTTCTTGTAGTCCAAGACAAAAATAATTTGCATTTTTTTTCCCCAGCTGGATATCTACATTAAACATTAGAGCAAAGCATTTTCATGTGTTAGACAAAATGAGAAAAAGCTCAGAGTAAGAATATTTTTTCTTGCATTAAAAAAAGGATATAATGCTATATTCAACCATAATATCCCTGTTGTCATGGTTATCGATCAAGCAGGAGAAAAAGTGAAAGTAAAGAGAGTGAACCAGAGGATTTCTGTGAAAGCGGGCGTTATCCAGGACATTAGGCACTCATCTATAATAAGTGCCTGTTGATCAAAACGCCAATTGTAGCTTTTCTGCTTTCGCTAAATTACACAGATTCCACTTCCAGATATCAACTTATGTCATCATACCAATCATTTTTCGTCTTTGTCCGTGACGGCAGGTCTCTAACTGACACAGGCAGTGTCACATTAAGACAGTCGTCTGTGGAACCGCGCTCAACTTTTGCCCGGTTTCATAAGACACTAAGGCACACAGAGGGATTAGCATGACCTTTAAATACCTCAGCTGCCAGCATGGGCATGAAATGTTGTTTGATTCACTTATAATAATAATACAAAAGAGATAGAAAGCTGTAACAGATGGTCAGAGGGAGAATAAAACGGCTGCTGTCACGCTGATTAATAACTGAGATAAAGTGCGCTGCTTGTGGGAGAGCACAGGCATGAAGCAAGTGGTATTCTGTCATGTTGAATCAAAAATGTCAAAACGAGATTCAAATTGCACAAAAGTTTGTTTTTTAAAGTCCCCTCTACACATTTTTCGTGTTAAATTTTGAGTTTGTAAAGCGCATTTCAGCAGCAAGGCACCTCAAAGTGTTAAAATTACACCATAAAAACACAATACTAGAGGTGTGCCGATCGATCGGTCACCGATCATAATCGGCCGATTTCTGTGAAATCGGTGATGATCGGGATCGGCCGATCATTGGCTCTTGACCCGATACTGATCACCTGCATCTAATTTCTCAGCCCGTCTGTCCAGCTGGTCTCGTCTTTCCTTCACTGCGCAAACGCGCAGCAACAAATGCTAAGCGATGTGTAACTATAACGCACTGAGTGAATGAGGACCTTTGCGTGTTGCGGCGGAAAATAGAAGCAGGTCAAAATGCATCAACACAACGAAGCTAATAGACATAAAAACAATGACGGAGTTTGGCTACATCGAGGCTCAGTGCAGTAAAAAAGACACGGAGGATCAGACAGCAGGTAAAGCAGAGCAGCTACAACACTCACAGATAGCTGACGGTCAGAAAGATAAACAAATAACCTGGGAAAATGATTTAAGTCTTCGAGCTGCGATGTAAGAGCAAAGCATTTTGCTCTGCTGTTGAACCGCTGCTCTGCTACAGGTAGTTAATATTTAGTAATATTTGACACAGAGCCGCTTCTGCTCCACCCGGTAGTGATCTCACACCGAACCTGTTTAAAGCTGCAGCATCTAACCTAAAATAATACATTTTACATACGTATTAAAACTTTTGCTGTCCTAATATGAGACAGATAATCTCTAAAAAAATAATCGATCTCCTCCCTGTTCTGCATAATTACTCCGCTCAGTGAGAAACAGCCAATCAGAACTAGCAGTAACCAGCTAGCCGCCATGCTAACAGGAAGTTTTCATTCAGTAACTCTGGATTGTTTATTGTAATGGATCCTGTTTTTGCCTTTGAATGTTAAGTTTTATACTTGAATTTTTTTGTCAATGTTGAGGTTTTATTTTGGCTCTTGCATTATTTCTCTTCAGCCTTCTTGTTTCATCTGTAATGTATTATTGATAGCATTAATTTGCACAATGCTGTTTTGTTAGTTTTCTCTAAAAGTTATTAAACAAGTTTCTTAATTAAGGTGAATTCATGGTTCCTTTTTCACATAATGTAACGGTAGTGTTTATGATAAAAAAATAAATAAATAATAATTATGTGATCGGTATCGGGGATCGGAATCGGTGATCGACCCTCAGGGGTGATCGGTATCGGGAGAAAAAAAACCTGATCGGCACATCCCTACACAATACAGTAATTTACAGTAAATTATCAAACAAGCGTTATATATTTTTGGAGAAGCAACAAGGCTATGTATTTTAGTGCTAAGAAAAACAACATTTTAAAGTCTATTCTCTGCTGTGATGTCCTCCATTTTCCTGGATGTTAGTGAGAATACGAGTGCAACATTTCCAATCTTTCCAGAGTTCTCCAAACTGCAACTATTTAAAAGAAAAGAAAAAATCTAGTTCAATATGATTTTCAGATGAAAATCATATTATTTAGATGAAAATCTAAATAATTGACAGAAATGGACAGCTTGATGAATGGACAGAAGACTGAATGGGGGGACAAAACAAATGGAGGAAAAATTTGATGGAGGGATGGACAGAAAGGTGGACAAATCGATGGGTCCATTGCTAAGATTGATAACAAAATGGATAACATAAACTCCTGACCTACGATTATTGCCCCATCTTTCCCCCACATTTATCCAGACTTGGAACTCATAAACTTTCCAGACTGTGTGAGAACCCTGGTTTTCATACAAGGCATTAGGAGGTTGACCCAGGGCGATGAAGACAGGCTAAACTCATTCTGAATCAGTATTAATGGCATGAACAAGATGAATACTTCAGTTTTCCTCCAATATGATAATGTGAACCTCTGGGCAGAGTGTGCAGATGGCTGCTCAAACAGAAAACGGCTGGACATGAAAGCACATCCAGCCGTCTTTTGTTTTCTTAAACCACTTTTCAATGTTCAGAGCTGCGTTCTCGTGCACAAGGAATGACATCACTCCAGCAGATCGCTACATCGGTGCACAAGCAGGCAGACGAGAGCTGCTGAAGTGGGAGGGACTCCCACATGGTCACGATCCTCACCTCGCCTGGATGGAATGTGATATTTCTCCTGCGGGGACAGGCAGAGGGAGACGGAAGGACAGCAGACCGGTCCTTTCCAGTCCTGTCCTTCTCTGCACACACAGCTTCACCCTGCTGCTATTATCTCACTGCGCTGTTACATAAACAATCGATAGATCCTCGCCAATCAGCCCATCTGGCCTCTCGTGAAACCGGTGATCGACTTAAATCAAAAAGTAATCAAATTTGAACTCTTGCGTAAGGCGACTCGGGGACAGAAGGTAAACACAGTAATGGGCGTTTAGTTTTCTCTTGACCTTACTGATCAGAAACTTCTCTTTGTGGTCTTAATGCCGGAGTAAACACAACATTGGACAATTTGATATCGCCAACACTTCTTGTTTCATTCGTAATCCTGGCTCCTAGCAGTAGCTGTGTGACCTAAACCTTGCAAAGCAGAGGTAACCACAGACATACTGTCTGTTTACATAAACATAATGTGTGGCTCTGTTCCCCTCGCTCCATATTTGCATAGGTTTGTATTTGAACACAGTCTCTCTTTTCTTCCCGACCATTTTGTAGAAAGATGATGTAGGAAGTGCACAGTGTTGGCTACCTTTAAAACTTTTTCCCTTACTGACAACTCCTGTAGCCTCAGCTGCCAGCATCCTTACTGAAACACTGGCTGTGTTTCCATTGACCATAAAATTGCACAAAATGTAATTTAACAAATAAATTAACTCAACAGAAAACATTCATGTTTTTTGCTAAAAAGATTTTTTGCACAAGGCTGAGGTGGTTTTGAGCTGTAAACAGGGATCCTTGCCAAACCCGTTGCTCGTGGCTCTAGGACAGTCATCCAGCTGGCAGCCATGTTTTGAGTTAAAAAATATTTAAGCTTGACAGGAAATTTTAAAATATTACTTGATAGTTATGCATTTTTGGACAACTGGAAGATTAATACCTAAACACCAACTACAAAGACTTAAAAAAAAGGCAATAGTTAAAAAAACACCCAAGATAACAATGCTAAGCCTGGTGGCATTGTTAGTATTTTGCAAAACTGCAATAGAAGCACTTTTTTTTTGCCTCACGCTAGTTTGTATTTGGCATTTATTTTTACTCCACTAAAATGATCACAGTTCGAAAGTTTTGAATCAATAGCTCTTCTGTAAAAATTGCTTTACAGAAGAGCTATTTTTCCCAAAAATGCTGCATGTGTACGTAGCCAGTCCACATATAACAGACCTGTTGCTCCAACGACTGAAAACGTTGACATCTCCTCTGATGAGCTCTAGTTCTGCATATGAAATATGTATGCAAGTCTATACATCTGCCACCATGTTGTTTTATCAACTTATCACGTGAACAAGCTTTTCACATGTGATTTCATTTGCATTTCTGAATTAATGGAAACACCGTAATTAAAAAAAATGGGTTGTTTTTTTTAAGTAAAATATCGAAAATGTTTTGCATACATTTGTAATGGAAATGCAACTACTGACAAATAAGTTTCAGCTTCTGATACGCTACTTTGACAAAAGGAACCTGCTAATAAATTGTGACGATAGCAACTTTACTAAAAACAGTCATTTCTTAAGACTTAAATTTAATGAAATGAAATCTTATTTTTCATCCACAGTGCAATTATGTTACTGTAAATAAGGAAGTTAATTACAGTAACTTGAAATACTGTAATTATTTTAAGTTAATGCAACTTAAAAGAATTATAGTAATTATTTTAAGTTTGTTCTCAAATCTCCACTTTGAGCAAAAAAAGAATATAATTCCTGCCAGTTAGAATTCAGGTAGACCTCGAAGGTGTGAGTTACAAAAAGGTATTTTCTGCCCTACTTTTTCCTGTTTATTACAAAAAAAGGGTAAACACTTCAGCATCTGCCAGTAAAAGGAAATTGCATTGCTCAACTGCTGCTTTGAATCACTAGAAAAGATCACACGCAATTAAGAGGCTTTTAAGTCCCATCTCTTGCATCTTTTCTCTAAATATAATCCACATGTTGGCCTGTTAATCACCTAGCTATTGTTAAGCTTGAATAGATGTTTAATAGATTCGTGTTTGCATGGTTTCCTGAAAGGTTCGCTTCAGATGAGGTGGCAGGTGGTGTCGGATCAGGAGCATAATTATGTAGGTCATGCCCTATGAAATGCTACACTGGATATGATTTATATAAAGAGTAGGCGTTATGGGGAAACAAGAGTACAAGTGAAAAGATTAAGAGGCCAAACCACTTTGCTGTCTTTTATAGGTCTGCCTCTCTATGATCTTACAGCTTGAAAAAGGGTGTAAAGGTTTTAACTTTTTCTTAACTTAGCTACTTCTAACATGTGGCTATTTCCCCTGTTATTTCTGATGAAAAGCATCCCTACAGCATGATGCTGCCACCACAATGTTTCAGTGTATTCAAGGTGATTCTTCCACATATTTTCAGAGCTCCCTGAATGGCATATAGGGAAAACTGAACTTCGCGGCTTTCCGTCAACCACACAGAACAGTTGTATTTACGCTTAAATTAAACAACACACGGGTGGCTTCCGAAATAAAAGTGTCAACCGGAATAATTAGCCTCGTTGTGTCATTTTATCAATAAATTCCAATGAAGTTTCTAGCTGACAGAACGCTAAAACAGCAACAGTACTTTTGCCAGGAACTGTTTAAGTGACAATATCGTCTTTCACGTCGAATGAAGGCTTAATACGCCATAGACCCCTGGACCTGTGCCTGGTGGACCCGGTAGTCCCTGGAGGGCTACGGCTAACGGCGTTAGCTAGTCCGATATACCTGCACTGTATAAGGAAGAGAGTCACATCTGTATTTTTGCCTGTTGAGGCGGAAAATGAACTAAACACGACTTTGACGTTAGGCCCGAAGTTAATTGCTCACTGTTTATTGTTATTCGACTGCACGGGAGAATTTTATTTTTTTTTTTAATTTTGAAGACGCAGAAGAAGAGGCGATAACGCAAACACTCGGATATAGTTACATTTAAAAAATATATATATAGATATATATATTTTTTAAGCAAACTGGCTGTAGTGTCGCAGAGAGGTAAAATATATTTCCTTACCCAGCACGTAAATCGTAGCAAAGTTTCATGAACACTGAGATTCCCTCCGGTCCTGCTTTTATCCTTCCGTACACCTGCTGCTGCTCCAAATTAGAGTCCGTCTCTCAGCCTCACGACGACGACTGCTTTCTAGGTCCCTCCATCCCTGCAATGTCCGCCGCGCTCTCCGTTCAGCACCGTCCAAACGACTGTATCCTCCTTAGCTTGTTGCGGTTAGACGGACAGGCCGGTCATTAAAAGGAAGAAATACTTCCAATTTTTTTTTTTTTTTTTCTTTCAAAAATACCAGTTGCGCCCTTCTCCTGCGCGGAGAGCACCGTTAAGACCCGCTGCTTGCTGAGACAAGTCGTGCCCTGCTCTTTCTGGTAGATATCACAGAAACAAGCGGGGAGCTGGGCCGAGGAAATATCGTCAGTGCCGTTTTCTTAAAGAGGCCGCGACTTATTTACGGGCGTATCGGAGACGACAGGATGTGAGCAACGTTAGCTCTCTTTAGCACCACCTTGTGGTCGCTACCGTTATTTTGCTCAATCATAAAACAGGTGGTTAAGCAGAGGACAGCGATTAAACACTCAAAAGTCATTTAAAAAAACGTAATTACTATGATGATTCTCCCAGGATATGTTTTTTGTGGCAGGTCCCTTTTTAGTCTTTGGGAAATCATAATTACGTATTTACAGCAATAAATACATAAAGAACAGTATTTTTAATAATTATTAGAATCACCTTAGATTGGGGCAAACATAAAAACACAATGGGTAAAAAGGAAAGAAGATAAAAAGACCAGAACAATTGCACACTTATAAACTTAGAAAGATTATATTTAATTGCTTTGTGGGACAGTAACGGAGAAAGTGGGTCCATACAACAGATTCCTGGACGAACTACTGCTGGGAACAAACCTGTTCTGGCTATAATACAAAGTTCTTGTTTTCTTTTCTTTATAAACTTTCCATTTTGTATAATGATCCCTCTTCCCTGAAAGCACCCAGGGCGCCAAACAGGTTAGAACCACCTCTGGACCCAACAAATGGATTAAATGTAAATTTACTTGAGGGCAAGTAGCCTTGTTTATGTAGTAACCTCTTACCGACATGATTACTAATCCAACATATATATATACTATGCCTATGATACAAAATATACAGGTTTAAAGTTGTATGCTAGAAGAATACAATAATGTGGAAAGCTTTTTCAATAACATAATTTTGAGTTGGTATAAAATGCCCTTTTCAAGACTGTACAACATAAATAGCCAGTTATTTTCTTAAAACCTCAAACCAAATTGCCCCAGATGAATTAAGTCTACTTACGGTAATCTAATAGCAGTGCTTTTACATAACTACTTATTCTCACTTTCATTCAACTTATTTTATACAACCAAATTCAAACCTTGCCAACATCCAGGCTATAAATGTAGGCAAATTCCCTATTCCGCCAGTGTTCTTTGCGATACTAACCTTTGCGTGCTGGTTACGCCACGTTGTGTGATCTTCCGTGTGTTCTTCATGCGGCAGAATCCAAGGTAGATGTTTTACCGCTGATGTAATTACTCCGTTTTTTCTTAGAAAAAGCATAAATCAGCCTGGTTTTGAGGCCAACCGAGCAACCATGACACGGTGCTTAGACAGAGGGACGAGTCGAAGGAGGAGAAACAGTAGTCAACTGACCCCTGACCCCTGAGATGAGACTACAGATTAGAGGAAGGCAAGCACAAGTGCTTTCTGTGTCTGCTGTAAGAGTATCAATGAGCTCGGTAAGGATCACCCGAGTCCTGTGCTATCTAGAGTTTTCGCCCAGTTCTCCTGCAGCGACTCCTCTAAAACTTTAAACATACTGAAAGCCAGCCTACGCATCACATAAAGAGCAAACATTCATGTTCAGTACGGCTAACTTGTTCATTTAAACCAGTAAAACAGATGGCTCCGTGTGTGTGTTTGGTCTGCTGACAGCTGGAGAGATAGTGCGCATTGAAGTTAGCTCCACATTTGTGTACAGACAACTTTTAGAGGCAAAGTGATAGAAGATTTTGTGTGCTCTGATCCTAAGGGCGGGTGGTATTGTTACAAGAAAGCGAATCATATTTTAAATGGGTTTTTTTTTATGTTTTGGGATTTTGAGTTATCTGGTCTTTTTCAGCATCTAAAAGCAGTTATACCTGTAAAGGAGACAATACATGTCACTGGAGTTTGGTCGTTTATCACATACATGTGTGTATTAACACAGAGCCAAACAGGAAAAACATCAGAAATGTCTCTTTTTTTGCCATCTGTCTACTTTCAAAGGATTATATGATAATTTCCAATTAAGTTTAAGTCCATATTTTGAAGTGGGAGATATTATTCACCCAAATGGAAAATACTGAATATCAACATTTGTTTCAGTACTGTCAGAAAGATGTTGGAAAAGAATATCTTGTTTGGAAGGATTGCCAAGAAACAGCATGTTCGTTCTAAAAGGAATTTAGTAGCATTGCTTATGCTTGCAGTTGGCTTATGTTTGTTCAGTTGGCTTGAACAAAACATAAGACTTAAAAAAAAAAAAGTCTTTTGGACAATATGACCGAAGAAGAGTTGTTTGTTCATTTTCCACAGTGCCGTTAAATGACTTTCCACTTCGTTTCAATTCAAATTAAAAAATACTTTATCTATCCCAAAGGGAAATCAAATGTTCTCATAATCATATCCTCCACGTATCTTCAAAGAGTTGCTGTTAGTGGTGATGCTGTGGACAGGAAGGATCTGCAATAGTCTAGAAATGAATTGTGAGGAAGGCTCTGACTGAAGACGCTGTTGCTGTGTGACAGTCTACTACTTGCCAATATGTGGGCAACAGAAATGATATTCCACAGTAGCATGTGTTGGACGATACCATCAGTTGTTGGCAAACATTGCTAATACACCTCACTTGCTTCTTCTGCTTCTCTTTAAATCTCCATATGACTGTATGGTCATATGGAGAGAGAGATGTTGGAGTATGGAATGTCATCCTTGCCCTTTATGACTGCTGAAAGAAATGGCTTGAACTTCCACCTTCTCTCTTCCTTTGTATCTTTTGGCATTGTTTGCATGCTACCATGTTCCTATGGTCTTAAACCAAACTAAACCAAAGTTTTTGTGACCATAGAATGAAGACACTTTCCAGTCATTGAACATAAACCCATGCATGCACCAAGGTGTTCGACAGTCAAATGTTCAACCAGTGTTGATGTTCCCAAATAAAGCAGCAAAGGTATGAAAAAATGGCTAAACAAGAAAGAGTCTATGTGCTGTAAACGCCCAATCAAAGTCCATATCTGACCTTGACTTAAAATGCTGGGGTGGGACTGAAAGAGAGGTTTACTTATACCAGCAATGTTTTAAAGATCAGCTGGACAAAACTTGAAGTATTTGTTTAATTATTTTCCAAATATTTATTTCATTTTACTAAAACAATCTGATCTGTTTGTTTGGAAATGAATGTAGGATGTCAGATTAGATGGTTTTGACAGTAAGCACTAAGATAATTCCCAATAGTCAGTTGAGATTAATTTGGATTTATTTCTCGTAGATAACCCACTCGACATCTCTTAAGTATTTCACTACCTATGGAATCAGTTATGAGTTCTTGTTATGTGCCCTTGTTAAAACCCCAAATAATTACCCAAACCATCTTTGTTTGAACATGTTACTTTTTAAAAATCTGATTAAATCTGACTGTATGTCGCCTGATTTTGTGCTTTTCAGGAGATCATTAGCAGCTACAATCCTAGCCATGATCAGTGAATACTCCAAACGGGATTGGGCACCAAACGAGGGGACTAATGCATCTAGATTGGATTTCCTCTATTCGTTCAAACACACCACACACACACACACACACACACAGAGAAACTACTACTGCTGCTGCTGCTGAGGTTTTCCCAAATCCTCCCTCTGTGCTCATTTACAAACTCTATAATAAACCTCCTAATCCAAAACCAGCACATTTTCTGGCAGGTTGCACAACCACGCAAGTCTTACGCAACTGCCAGAGCCTCCAGAGTCAATTATAGAACAGTTGGGAGGAAGAGGAAAATGTGGATGGATGACGAGGCTGCTGACGAAAATCCCACGTTGATAAGATGGTTGATAAAATGCTAACATGTTGAAATGTGCTTTTGATTAAAAAGTATAAATAACAAGACAAGAAATCCACGATATGTTGCCGAAACCAACACTGTAGAGGTGGATTTCTTTTTTTTGTTATGCCGGTTTTGGAGCTTTGATATTATTTGAAAGCTACTTCTGCTTACTTTCCCGGCAACATTGCACATGTTGCTCAAGTCTGGGCAGACAGAATTGGGAAGTGGTACTTTAAAAGTAAAGAGGAGACACCTAACTGGCTGAAGATGAAACAAAATTTGGGTTCACCACACTACTACATCTACTTTGACTTGAAAAACCCAAGTTAGTCACGTCTTGTTTTGCCAGCTTGCCAACCATTCCTGGATTGCAGACTGTCGAGACACTCCAAAAATATGTCTGGATGAAGTCCATCTTGGCTTGGCTAATTAAAATCATTATGTCAAATGATGACTATAATCCAGATTTGCTGTTGCCCTTTTAATAAAAAGGGTGAGCGAAAACATCACACTAGGATTTCTTTAGATTTTTTGGGTTATTCCATAAGATTTCTACCCAAAAAAAGAAACCTTTCTTAACCATTAGCTATCTACCATTGTTTCACTTGGTTCCATTTGCTGAGAAGCTGAAAAGTTCTCAGGTTGAAGTTTGAAAATTAACAAGAAGGTCCGTAGAAGTGAGGGGTTTCTCACCAAGACAAGACTGGATGATAGATACTGGATGTTTGGTAGAAGGGGAAACAGTTCACGCCTAGACTATAGGCGTGAACAGGAGACCTATAGTCACATTTCTACAGATCATTGCTTATTCGAAATTAAATAATCAAAGGAACTACCTCAACCTTTTGTTAGGTTCTACAAAACATAATCAGTTTTTCTAATCCTATCTTAAATAGGTGCACTTTCGTTAGATGAACAATCTACTGTCATGGCCTAAAGATTTGGTAAAATTGGGTAAGTGGCTTTACCATTTTTGGACTTCTCTTTTATGGCTATATGGTATATTGAAAATCAATTAAAAACCTCACAGATAATATTATCTAAAAATAACTATTATTTGCTCTATTTCTGTGAATATTCCCCGGATTCAAAACTTCTGGCAAATACCTCCAACATACTGGATGGAAAACATAAATTTCACTTAACAACTCATTGTTGTCTTTTAATATTTCTGGCATTAGTGACCTTTCTTCACCTAATTCAAAAACTGTAAACATTTTTGAATTAGCGTTACCCTGTGACACCACCACCAAAATAGGCCAGAATCCAAACCGATGATTTCCCATATTAAACAGAAGGGTGATTAATTAAAGAATATTCTTGATGCCTTTCTGAGCCAGAAGTCGGTACTTGCCACAAGGCTGTTGTCCGCCTGCGAAACACCCACCTACTGCCAATAATGAGCAAGTTCCGCACAGGTGCCAACACAGTTTCATAGCCCAACACTCAGAGACGGACTTCTTAGTTATATAGTCATTACTTTGTAAGTTTTCTTCACTACTGACTTTCCAGATTTAGATAAGGAGGGTAAAAGTTTGCATGATGGTTGATGAAATTTGCTGAAGCACATCTTTTAAACAGCAACAGTATTTGATATGGTCTATACGGGCAGTTGCCCAGGGTGGCATTGTAAAGGAAGCACAAGATGGAAAAATGAGTCAGTGGAGAATGAGATTTAAAACAATATGGTTATAATTGATTGTTTCTGACCAATTGGTGTACTTCTGCAATTAGTACCTAGAGCATTTCATAGAGTATCTGTCTCATACTATACAGTCACAACATAGATTTAACAAATATATATAAATGTATAAAATAACAGATTTTAAAAAAAGTTACATACTCTAGCATTAAGTGTGACTACACTGCAGTTAGACTGTTTTAGGAGTGGCAGAAGGAAGAATTAACCCAGGGGGCCATCCATGCATTAACCCTCTACATTGAAGAATTGATTTTCTGGCCTAAAAACCTACCCTTACTTTTTTTAAAATTAATTACATTGAGTGTAAGTAAACAAGTCTACAATTGTCTTAGCCTATAAATGTTACTTATCAAACAAAAACGTTTACAGCCGTCGGTAAAAGAGGCGAACCCAATAGTGTGGATGTCAGTCCAGCTGAGTCTTCAGAACAATTTCCATGTCTTTATATTTTTTGTTTTTCTGTACGGTGATTGTCAAATAAACCCCATAAGTGCAAAAGAAGTAGAAGAAAAACAACGATATTCTACAACAGATCCCGTAACAGTGCTTTCCCCATTGTGGTTGTGAGTAGGCATTTTTCTACCAACAGATGGCAGCATTGCACCAGTAAACCACCGTCCTCGTGCGGTCGTGTTCCGGACGACACTCCAGCTTGATATCAGTAGCTGTGGCGCAGTGAATAATTTAGCTTGTTTGACCGTGATGGGACCGAGATAAAGAAAAACAGTGTCCCTTTGATAGCCCTCTGAGAGCAGCAACACCGTTCATACAGTGTCTCAGGTGTCAAGGAAGTTTATGAAAGTCGGCACATTACATTATCACAAAATGTCATCCTTACCTAACTATGAGCAAACTACCAAGTTTTAAGGTCGTTACAGCTAATCGAGCCACATATTTTGACAAAGTGGCTCTAGTAGTGTCAAACACGTCTCACTGTGTTTGACACTACAAATGAGGACCGACTACATAACAACTAGTCTCCTAACCAACTGGTGAAATTTGATTCTGCCGTCTAACGTTTCGCTCTGCTTGCTCTCACAATTATTTAGCAAGCAGTGCCCACGGGTAAGCCGTCCAAGAGTTTATGTAGCCAACTTTGACGAGACCTTTACACGGAAACTGTAAAATGCTCGACTGTATGACTACGGAGCTGAACTAAACCATAGAAAAAGATATTGCTAGTTTATGTATTACAAGCAGGCATAAATAAATCTGAAGCAAAAAAAAAAAAAAAAAAAGGAAAAAAGATAAAGGCAGTCAAGGTCTTCCTCGTCAACCTTTTCTCATGCTTACCTCTTTTACTCTCCACAGCCGCCATGTTTCATTCCACCCGACGGACGAAAGCGGGAACAAGAAAAGTTAAAAATTGATAAGGACGATTTTAATTTTACAATCACAATCATCTGTTGCTTCTTTTCTTTACTCCAGTGTTTAAAAACATGAAAAAATAAATATACATCATTTTACAAAACAATCTCCAGTGTTTCGGATCATACAAAAGCAAAAGGACAACAGCAGTGTAAAACATTGGGAGTGTGAAACATTGGGAGTGAGAGTTGCAAAAAGGCGGGCGGTAAACTGGCTGGATGCGTCGCCCCGTGTTTAGCTGCGAAATACCTATTGATTTAGGTCGCTGTATTTTGAAAAAACAAACAGAAAAAGGATATCAATTGGTTAAAAGTTGATGAATATGAGGCGGTGCGTGGTGTAGAGGTAGAGCAGCCGCCACATATACAGAGACTACTAGTCCTTGCTGGGATGGTTGGATCTGATGTAAATAAAGGCCACTAGTTCTGGGGAAACTTTTTTTTTTGTTGTTTAAAGATGATGCATTTAAAAGATTTGATTTCTTTTTGCAATGTAATGGACAAAAACCTGAAGCGACGGGATCCTTAACGATGTTTTTGTTACTGTGGCTAGTAACAAAAATACAAGGAGCTTGTATCGTCCATCAATCAAACCGGGAAGGTCCCAACAGATGGCAGGTTTCTGCTTCGTTGTAAAAAAATTATAATAATAATAGTAATAATATTTCTCCACTGCTTTCTCAGCCAGGCTACATCTTACTACACCATGAAAGCCTATAAGGTGTGAGTGAATAAGGCCTCTGTCCTAAATAAAGGCACAATCAAACAGTCTTCCCAATATTTTTCAAGGCATTTTTTTTTTCTTTTTTAGTTTACAAACTTGTTCTCTGCTTCAGCTGAAATAGAAAATACATTATTTCTTCTTCTTCTTCACTTAAAAAACAATATCTACACAATAATTACACTCTAAATACACCGCACCGAGAGGTTTCTGTAGAAAACTCAGAGCTGAAATGAAAACAGTTCTCGGTGCGCACGTCCTCCGCCGTTGGACTTAGCGGTCTGTTAGTGACGCTCGAAGAGGTTGTAGTCTTTGAAATCCTTCTTGGACTACACATGTACCAGCTTGAGATCATTTATCAGACGTTGTCAGGCAGATATTAGAAGCTGTCCTGGAGAGTCTTCAGCTCGTCGTAAGGCCTTCGTTTTAGACGTTTTTGGCACACGTGTCTCCGGCGAAGCATTCCCTTTATTCTTTCTCGCATCCTTGTCTCTGCCGTCCCAGGTAGTCCTAAAGACTGCCATTAATACTGCTCGCTAAAACATGACAGGGGGTGTGTGGCCCTTTACCAAAGTTCTACCCCCTGCGTGTTCTTCTCACTTTCATTTCTTCCTCTCTTCCCCACTGACTGGCTCCTCCTCTCACAAGGGCGGGCTGGTCTGGAATTGCCTGACGGGTCAGATTGAAGTCTCTTTACTGCCACTGATGAAGAAAGGAAAAGGTTGGTGGGGGAAGAGGGAAGGGATGCAGGGAGGAAGTGTGCAGGGAGAGAGAGGAGAACATGCAAGGTGAAAATGGATGCAGGGATGCAGGAGTTGCAGTGGCTGAGCAGGATGGGTGCATCATTTCATGCTAAACGGTGCCATTTTCTTAGATTACAACCACAAGTTTTTTCTGGGATTTCATGTGACAGATGGAGTAATGCGTTACTGTGAAGGGGAAGGATCATGACGATGCTAGCATTGTCATGGTTTTACGGTATAGCCGGTGTTTGTTTTCTAACTTGCAGTCTGGGTAGATTTGGTTTGATTGTGGAACAAAGTTGCAACATTTGTTACATTTTGAGCAGGCGCAGGTTGTTTTCACACCTCTCTGTGTCAAAACATTCAACCCTTCTCAAAAACCTGTTCACCCTCTGGCCTGTGGTGGCGCTGCACCAAGAAACACTGAAGGAAACAACATGGAAACCTCAGAAAAAGTCATGAGCGCTACTTCCTCCTTCACGAAAAGTGAACAAATATGGAGTGGCATCAGATTTTAGCAGATGTAGGATTTGTCTTTTGTAAAAGACCACGAGCCATTTCTCACTTGCGCATTTATTTTGGTTGTATTTACCCAGAATGCCCTGTACTCAATTCCAATTCTTGGCTATTGGTCGATCTCCATTCTGCTTGCATTCATATTTGTATTTAAACCACATCAGAGTTCACTTAAGCCGAACCAATACCTGGGTTTTTAGGCGGACCAGAGTTCGCTTTTTTGGTCCAAATCCCCAACCGCACTGAACTTTCTATGCAAATGAGGTAGAGTTCAATTGAAGTCAACTAAACATAGCTGCTGTGAATGGACTCTAGTTTGCTGTGTCCACTACTTCTTTGATCATGATTATGTGCAACCTTCTGTTGGTCCATCTCATAAAATCCCAAGAAAATAAAGCTTGTGGTTGTAATAGCATCATGTGAAAATGTCAGGGTTCTGTAAACAAGGTGCTGCAGTTAATATTTTCTCTATTTAACAAAAGGCAAATTACACTAAGGCAAATGGCAAGCCCTTCCAGTAGAAGGCTTTTACAGCATCATTCATTCCCTAAGTTTAATGAATGAGTCAACTTCATAATTACTACTACTACTTATGCCTTGTAACTCGTGCAAAGAGGCCAACGTCCAACCATGTTGCTACATGCCCGACGTCTTTTCTTACTCTGAGTCGGAGTCGTTTCCTCCGTTCACCGTCCCTGACTTTAAGTGCATTGCCACTCCGCCGTTTGTCTCCCGGTAGACGCCCCCGGTGGCGGCGCGACCGTAATCTGAGGACGGGGGGCGATGGGCGGCTTCACCAGAGAGCCATGGTCGTGGTTGCCGAGGCGACCCCCGCCGTCAGTGGAGGCCTGCGACGACGGCCTGGACGTAGGGGTTATGATGTTGACGGACGACGGAGGCGGGGCGGATGTGTGGTTGTTGTTGATGGGTGGAGGAGAGGTGATGGTCAGGGAGTTGTAGTCGCTCAGCTTCTCCCTTAGACGATTCTTCATATTCTTGTCCGTCAGCGGAGGAGGGTAGCTGATTTTGTTCTTTAAGATACCTGACCAGGAGGAGCGATGGGGTTAGAGGGGCTTCAGGTCAAATCGTCTACAGTTTTTACAGGTCAGTTCCTTCCCTTACCTTTCCTCTGCTCTGGCTGGTGGTTGCTGTTGCTGTTGCTGATGGGTTGGCTGGGAGGCGGCGCGTCTTTGGCGTTACCGGGCGCTGGCTTGTCTTTCTCCGGTGGAGCTTCCCTTTCTCTCTCACCGACGTGGTTAAGTTTATTTTCCGGATGCAGTTCCACGTTGACCTTGGTCTCCACCCTGAGCCGGTCTGTCACACTCAGGTCCTCGCTGTCACTGGCTGTGGTGCCATCTGTTGGCCAGTAAGGTCTCACGTGATTGGACACAGCGTCACCTAAGATGAGCAGAAAATAAGCCAAGTTAAAGTAACTCTATATAAGCTTAAGTTTAACAGGCAAAACAATCTGTTAGCTAAAATGCTACGTTAGCATGTTTTCTCTCTGTACTGGGATTTTGATAATTTTTGATGCTGTAGTTTGATGTCATAATCATTTATGTGCAGACAAAACTTATAAGTAAAGATTATTATTCAGAAAAGTAAATTTTGCATCTTTTTTGAAAGTTATAAAATGTGTTTCAGCCGCTTTCTGTGGCGTTCGAACTTTTCTAGCTGTGTTTCCACTGGAAATGTGCGCAAAACTGTTCTGCTATTGTCAACAAAAAAATAATTTCACGATCCTCCTACGACTTCCTGTCATCATTTCTTGTTTTCTGCCATTAGTAACATCAGGCTCTGAAAAACGTTTTCCATTGCAGTTTTGGAAACACACTAATTTCGTTAGTGCCGAAATATTTGCCTCAATGTGAATTGTTTTCAAAATTGACGCGTTTCAATTAGGCAAATTCATTTTTGTAGTTACTTTTGACAAAAACGATTTGGGTAATTATTTTAGGAAGTTTGATGTTACATTAGAATATCCTCATAAAGCTAATACACACATCAGTAATTCAAAACAAAAAGTGCAATTCATTAAGATTTAATACAAACAAATCTATATATTTAATGTTTTCATTCATTTTTGATGGATATAGATTACAAATACTGCCAACATTCAGTTCCTGAGGAGATTCAAACTATCCTGTCTGTTCCCCTTTTTTTGCAACTACACTTTGTCCCTCCACATTTCTGTTTTAAATTTTTAGGTTTTTTTTTATTGGTTCCATGTGATATTTTGATAACTTTCAATGGAACCAGCCTGATGGGTACCTTTTGGTGTGCTGTGAAGGGGCCTCTCGTTGTTCCATTTAGGCTTGACATCCAGATCGTCGTCTTCGCTATCAGAGGAGTGGGAGGAGGCGTAGGAGGAGCTGTGCTCATCCACAGACAACTCGCTGTCTGAGTCAGAGTCTGCTGGGAAACCAGACAGGAAGGGATATGACAAACTTCCTTCACTAAAATCCTGAGATAAAGGTGCCAAAACATTAAAAAAAAACATTAAAAAAAAAATAAAATTCCCCTCACCGTCTCCTTTGGTGCCATTTCGGTGGAAGAGAGGTCCGTCCAGATCTGTGTGTCCTTTAGCTGTTCTGAGGAGCTGGGCTTCTGACCCAACTCTTCCCTATGAGGATCCAGATGGATAAGGAAGGCAGACGAGGCAGGAGGTAACAGCAGGGGTGGAAAGTAGAGGTACGGAAGTATTTGTAGGAGACGGAGAGAGGGGAAGTACAGCGTTATTGGAAGTTAATTCGAGCCCCGACTTGTAGTTGTCGTCAACTAGCGTTCAAGGGCTGAGACATCAGACGTCTCTCATTACAAAACATCTGCCCCTGTTGTTTGCTTTGACAGAGCTAAAATGAAGAAGTCGTTAAAGAGTCCCCGGGTCAGGTGAAAGTAAATATGCTGCCACCTTAAACATTCGTAGAAATAAAATACTGCCACCGACGGAGGATTTATGGGTAACTCCTAAACCACGACTGGTGCCATTTTTACGCTAAGCAACCGGTTTGAGCTTTTTCAGCCAAAAAACATAAATTAGTGTTAGATTCCATCACCTGTTGATCGTAAATTACAAGCCGACGAGTCAGAGAAAGTAATTATTTTCTTTTTGTTCTCGTTAGCTGCAGTCGTTTGTTCCAGGATTGAGAAATTTGCTGCAGGGAAAATCTGCTACCGGAGACTCTGAGCTGTCTGAGGGACTGATCTGAGAGAAGCTTCTGGAAGCAGCTGAGGACTTGCAAACAGCTCCAGGGAGGAAATGGAAATGTCTACATCGCATTCCCACCTACATAGGTACAGTCAGTTTCTTCTCTTCGTAGCTTTTTCAATTTCTGTTCTTCCTGCTTCACGTCCCATTCCAAATGGGAATGGGAAATTAAAGCAGCCGATTCAA
This sequence comes from Poecilia picta, assembly GCA_033032245.1. Classification (NCBI taxonomy): domain Eukaryota; kingdom Metazoa; phylum Chordata; class Actinopteri; order Cyprinodontiformes; family Poeciliidae; genus Poecilia; species Poecilia picta. The sequence goes on from CM065375.1 coordinate 14,263,904, forward strand.
AAGGCTATTCTACTAATGCTAAATCAAGCAATGAATCAAATTTTATTTGTATAGCACATTTCAGCAGCAAGGCATTTCAAAGTACTTTACATGATTAAAGAAAAAAAAACAGCATGTGACATTGAATAAACAGTAAGAAAGACACAGAGATTTTGAAAAAAAAAAACAAAAAAAAAGATTTAAAGAAGATAAAAACATACTTTTGTTACGGAATTTAAGCGCCGGACTACACAGATTTTTGTGCACTATTTTTTATTTGTCTAGAATTTACAGGGTTTTTCTGTTACTTTTGTTACTAAACGCTCATAAAGATTTTTGTTTAGAATTATTGTGAGATACAACACCTCTGTCCATGCAAATGTATTCAATCACACAGAGCAGCATCTACATTTGGACAATTAAACCATTACTTTGAAAGTAAATTTTACCAAACTGTCAAACTCTAACAAGAACAGTAATAAAGAATGCTAACATTTGCGACAAGTTGAGGTTAAGTTTTTGGGATAAGACAGCAATAATTTACAAAAATAGTAACTAGACACAGTTGTGTGTGTGTGTGTGTGTGTATTTATTTATTTTTTGCCAAATATGTTTTATTAAGAACGGAAATTCTGTCCTTTGTGTGTGGAAATGAAATAAGCCACAAGCCATGCAATAGCAAATCTCAGCATGGTCATTTAACACAGGTGTCCTCATATAACAGTGAGAGAAACAGAAAAAAAAAGAGAAACCTTCAATAGTAAGAAGAATGTGACTAAATAGAAGTACGGATAAAGTAGACAATCATGAATAAAATGACAAACTGCCTACGAAGGACTTAGTGTGTGTTAGTAAGTGTGAGACGTTGATTGCTTCATCAAAAACTGGAATAGAGACAAACAGAAAAAAGCAGTGCTCATGCAGAACACTAGTGAAAGCAGCCATGCAGTGAGTGGGCGTGTACCTGAGTGTGTAAGCCAGGTAGCTGCTGCTGCGGCTCTTGCCTGACCTGAGCGTACTGTCCAGAGAGACGTTGGACTCGCCGATGGCTGTGCGATACAGCGGCGGCCCGTCTTCTGCGTATGTGTTGCAGTTCAGAGACCGCTGAGAAAAAACAATAATAGTAAATTGTTTTTTATGATTTTTTTTGTGTTGATTTTACAAGATTTCTTAACGACAATAAATCCACTTACAGTGAGTAAGGAGGCCCTCGTGGTGCTGGAGTCGTCCTGTACCGTCTTTTTACCTGTGAAGACGTTCTTGAGGTTTTTCCTCGCCTCTTTGTTGAAGATCACATGGAAGAAGAAGATGAAGACTCCCTGTTGAAAAAGCAAAAATATTGCTGTGACAAAAGGCCGTCGCTAATCATGAAGATGAATTTTAAATAAGAATATGTTTATGAATTCATTTTTGGATTAAGGTGCCACATGGGGTTTTTACCTGCAAGCAGCTGAAGATGGCAAACAGGTAGTGGAAAGTCATTACGTCGCTGTTTACCGCCATGAGGCCGAGCAGCCAGGTGGCGCTGATGAGCAGCAGGAGGAGGAAGGCCATACGCAGCGCAGGACTGAGTAGACATCAGTAAATAGTAGAGTTACAAGAATGTTATGACATGTGGGTATATGAATGTGACAGACACTTACATAGCTCCTGACTTCTCCACAATCTTCTGCCTGTGGCCACAGGAAGCCTTCGCTGCTAAAATGAAGATCACTATGTTCACCTTTAATAATAGCGAGGGAAAAAAAAAACAAAGAACAGTTAATAGTTTTCTTTTAATTTACTGTAGACTTAGAAAGCAGATTCTGGGTGCATTTTCAGACATCATCAATAACCTTAACAAGGGAAGGGAAATGAAAACATTCTCTGAGGATGCTGATCTTTTGGTTTAGCTTAAAAACAGGAAAATCTGCTGTTTGCACTCACTTCAGTACGTTTATACATCGTGTGATAAAAACGCTCCGTTTACCAGAGGTCTGATAAAAGGAGCTATTATCATGATAAAACTAGGAGATGATGTGGACATACGAGAACAACCACAAAGATGGGTCCTGCGAAGCTCCAGATGAGCGTGTCGTGCACAGAGAGCCAGCAGAAATCTGGGTTTCCATAACCCTGAGGATCGAGGCCGACCGCCAAACCTACACCACACACACACACACACACACACACACACACACACACCACACACACACACACACACACACACACACACACACACACACACACACACACACACACACACACACACACACACACACACAGACAAATGAATACATTTTCAAACATCAAAACGTTTGTAAAGTTCTCCTTTAGGTATTGCTTTTGGTGAATTGTTCTGAGATTTAGATTTACAGTGAGTTCTCACATACTGTAGCATTGCAGATATCGCTATGCTAACAATGAATCAACAAAATCTATGCTAAGCAGCTAATTAGCTAAACCTATGACTCAACTGCCAAAACCTTTAGCTAGTACTAACATTATTTTATTATATGTTTGGTTATATTAGTTAAAATAAAGTGTGCAAGATTTTAACTAACAACAGAAGAAGGAAGATTTAGTGTGCTGCTGGAATAAGCAAAGAAATGATTACAAGGCTTTTTGCACATCTTCACGATTGAAGCTAGTAATTGTTGAGGGCGTTGTCCCTAAATGCAGCCATCGGCCTCGTTTCTCACCAGTGATGATGGCCGGTATGCCCCAGCCGATGGCGTAGTAGAACCGCATGTGGCCATGGTTGATGTTCCGCAGCTCGGTCAGCATGCGGTAGATGTGCAGTCCCTCCACAAACATCCAGGCGAATGTACACATGTAGAAATAGTGGAGGAGGATGGCTATCACCGTACACACAAACTGGCAGGAGAAAGGGTCAGGCAAAAAAGAAAAACCCAACAGAAAGGGACAGTCAGTAAAGACATTCTTCAAAATTTGCAACAACTTTGTAATTTCCAGTAATTTCCCGGTTGGGATGAATAAAGTACTTCTATTCTAATATTCTATCTTAATAACTTCCAAATCCTTATTCTAGCTTTTGACATCTCACCAAATTGGATCCAGGATAATTACAAATATCCCTAAAATGAGCTGGATTTGCTCCACTACAACTAGGTTGTCTCTCCATTTCTTTTTTATTTTTACTCCCAACTTAATCATCTGTTGCCACATTACAGGAATGCGGTACATCAGTGAATATCCAAGCAGTTGCCATATAGTTTAGCTAGACGAGTGTGCAGAGATCAGAGAGAAAGAAAGAAAAAAAAGCTGCTTTGACAGATCTATAAATTTTGCAGCACACAGCCTCGGGCACGAACTGACAGCATTCCAATGGTCAGATCTGTGTGCTCATGCACAACATGCATGACTTCCACTAAATGTGAAAAATGAAGAGATTAAAGTTTCTAAGTTTTTAGCTGAATTCCAAAATGGTGGAGATAACATGTAAACTCAAAAACCTGTCAAAACCAAACAAAAAACTTGGGGAATTTTAGAAAAGAATTATGTGTTTAGTTAATCCAGTGGCTTTAACTACATGTGTAATTGTTGATCCTGCTGCATTAGTCTGCAGAGGTGGATAAGCTTTATGGCTTCTAGAACTCAAAGTACTAGGCAAAGAATAAAAAAATCAGTCAGAATAATCATCATATGAGAAGAGCATATTTTGCTATTCAGAATGATGTTTCTCAAAATGGCAAATATTCTCCATGTTTTGGCAATTGTCTGACGTATTTGAAACGGTAACCAATGATAAAGGATTTAATGTGACACCAAATGATAAGATTTTAGGCATCTGATTTAGCCAGACTAGCCAAAGCAGACAGTTTTGTTTCACTGTGGCATGTGGCTTAAAAGAAAACTTATTTTTTTACTTTTTCAGAGTTTATTGAAGGTTTCTCCAAGCCACTTTTCAAAATGGGAAAGACGAGACAATTAAAAGGTTTACAAGTGTAATTATGGAGAAAGAAAAAAGGTAGACTAGGACCCAAGTTTATCTTGCAGCCATAACCAGAATAGTAAGGGAGATAAAAATCTATCTAGGTTCACTGTTTGGAAACATGGTGTCACCAAACAACCACTGGATACAGTTGTTTGCCTTTGGAGGAATTTTTCTCCCATAACCCAAGAGCACACATTTTCATTTTGAAAGCAGGACGTCATGTCTTTCTTCTCAAAACATTCAACATTTACTCAAAACTTCTCCTTGCACTCACACTTAGTCTCTGCTCGGACTCTCTGCTCGCTTTTGAAAACTCCTTTTGGCCCAGTCGCCTAGCAATCTCTCAACCAATAAAATGGTTGAGAGATTGCACAGAAGTGTGCTGCCGATCGCTAATGGCTACTGATCTTAGGCAGGATTTTGTTCACCCAACCAAAGACAACATTCTCGTGATATGATATGTATCTATAAGTCTTGAGTACAATCATTACAAGTTTTGGGAAGAAAAACATGAAGTCCTGCTTTCAAAATAAAAATGTAAGCAAACGTATTAAAAGTTTTGAGAACAAAAGACATGAAATCCTGCTTTCAGACTGAAAATGTGTACTCTTGGATTAAGGCAGAAAAATTCCTCCGTATTTGCCAACTGATTGCCAAGAAATGGCTCATTTGTCCTACAATCACATACATAAATGTCCTAAGTTTTGCATGAACGCTTTGATTGAGGGTTTCAACAATAACAACACCAGCTTGGCCTCAAGAATGAAGAATAATTACATGGGAAATCTCCTTATAACCAAGGTTAAAGTACTGTGGAGGATCTGTGACAATGTGGGACTAGGAACCTTGTTGGACTGTGTGGCCTGTGTGACTCTTTGAAATACAAGAAGATTTAATGAAAATCTGGCAGGCTCTACCAGAAAACTGAGAATGATTTATCATTGGATCTGTAGGCAGGATAACAATTCAAACGTTTGGCCAAATCAACACAGACATGATTCAACAGACTACAGAAATCCTGACGAAGGGAGTTAAGAAGATAGTTCAAACACAATGAATGATCATGAATGTACTCGAATGAAGTTGCCTAGATTCTCCCACATAAGTGTGGAGAGCAATGCACATTATTCCTTTAAGCCTGTCCTTTGATGCAAACCCAGATTTTCTAACCCCACAACTGCTTGCATTTAACACCAGAATGACTCAGTACTTGTATTTCTGCACTGCAGACATGCAAAAGATGTATCCAGTTAAAACCAAAATGATTTTTTGGAAAATCTTAGCCAGGACCTACCACCCTTGAGGCCTTTGCAGACAGGTACCAGCATGCCCACACCCACTGGTGTGTGTGTATGTGCTTGACTTGAAAGACACCTCCTCAATGCTCAGCTGTGCATAAATGTGTGTGTGAATAGATAATAAATGATGCCCTTAAATCAATATGTGGAATGACTGTCAGAGGTTCCCTTAATAGTATAATTCACACTCACAAACATGCACAATTTCCCATCATATCCCAGTAAAATCCATTGACATCAGTGGTTATAAGGCAACAGAGTCTGAGAAAGTTCAAAGGCTGTCATACGTGTGAAATGAAACTTTACTGACCATGTTGTCCGTCTGATTGATGCCGAGTAGGAAGACCAGCTCACAGAAGAAGAGCGTCGCCACCAGGTTCCTGTGGATGGCGTGCAGGTTGGAGCGCAGCCGGTGCAGGAGGCACAACAGGACGAAGGTGAGGAGAAGGAGGAACAGAGAGACGGACACCGTGGCGTAAGTGACTATCTTCAGCGGAGGGACATCGCCGTGCTGCGTTGGAGGAGAATTCAAAGACGTCAGGTCGAGCGGTGGAAACGTGTCGAGCTGCGTGGTTGGGATGAACCTTTTGACTCTACCTCTCTCTTCGAAATGTCCATCAGCACAGCAAAGCTGGTCATGTGGTTGCACTGGCAGCTGATGTGGCTGTTGTTCCGATTGAGCACTTCGCAGCCTCTGGAGGACCAACCGCCTTTGTTTCCGTTCCTAAAGGTATCGACGAACAGATTTTATGTGAAAACTGATCGGAGCATTTCAGCCACTCGACAGTGACATGCAGGTGTAACTCACGAGGAGGAGGAGTGGTCCCAGAAAACGCAGACGGGTTTTGTCCGCTCCTCCGTCTCCAGCAGGGTGTATTCCAAGGTGATGGGAGGGTCCAGGATGGGAGGAAGGGGAGGACCCTCACTGTGGACGGTGGCGCTCACGATTGCTGTGTTGATCACTGGACGGTTGGGGAGTCTTAAAGGAACGGCATAGTTACAAGTGTTATTGAAACCGTTGGTGTTTTTGCAGTTTTTTTCTACTTTAGACAACTGCTACTGCTGTAGTTGGTGTGAATTGAGTTATCCGCTGGTGATCAAAACTCAAAACTCCAGGCTTTCCTATCAGTAAATGCACTGTACCCAAGCAGCACCAGGTCAAGCTAACAACATCCTTTGGTGTGGATGTTGTCACTGAGTTATGAAGAGATTTCAGTAATGATTACTGTGAAAAAGCGGAATTATATGTAATTTGTAGCCATCTTGGAAACGCTTGTAAAATTAGTCGTAGCTTCAGTAAACAGCAGAAAGACAATGCAGAAAGTTTTTTTTTTTAACCTCTTTGTACTAGAAAATTGTTGGCAACTATTTTGGTAACTTCAGAGTTGAGCTAATTCTTAACTAATACAGAAGGAGATGGATGTTTTAGTACGTCTAGCTATGTTAGCTATGCAACGTTTAGAATTTTATGTATGCAATTATTTTCTATCTGAAGAATATCTGAGAACTTTGGTGTACCATGAATATTTTCTTTGGTATTGTGTTTAAGATATAACCCTCACAAACATTTAGCTTGAGTCAAACTCAGGTGAAATCATGATATTTTACCCTAGGTTTTACAAACTGTACCTCAGAATCCTCCTGTCAGAATCATATCTTTCCGGGAGGAGCTGACCCAGCGACTTGTACACTATGACCACGGCAACCGGCTTAGGTGCAGGCAGCTCAAGGTGGCGTCGTTTCCTGTCAGACACCGTGTGCTCCTCTTCCTCGGGATGGTCGGTCTGGGTCGGAGGTTCTGGAGTTGGCTCCTCTGCGTGCGAAAGAAGAGGGCTGAAAGATCAGAATTAAAATAAAAGTGGAGGAGCGGTTCTGATTTAGACGACGCAATTACCTTTCTGGACTCGATCTCGTAAGTTAAAAAGTGGAAAGTGGACAGAAGACCCGAGTTCTCTGGGGTAGGACTCTTGGATGTCCTTAAAGCGAGGTAATGTCGCCTTCTCTGGGTCTGACACATCCAAGTAGTCCACAGTTAGGACTGTGGAGTAGAAAAAAAGAGAACAGATAGGAAAATAAGCCGAGGATAAGAAAACATGGCGCGTGTACATGTATACGATCTGAACATGGTTCCAGCACTCACTCATGTTTTCAGTGACAATGGTAAAGGGTTTGAGGTAGGTCTTCCTGACGTTTTGGGCCAACGTGTTGGCATAGTCCTCAAAGTTGCGAAGCAGGTGTGCGGTGCCGCCTTCTGTCCTCTGGATTTGCTCCCAGTGGTCTTTGGTGCCGGGGTCCAGAATGGCACTGCCAGCTCGCACCAAGTTCTGAACAAAACCAAAAACAAAAGAGAAAAACAATAAGATAGAACTGGACACTCGGATGAGGTTGATTTGTGTGTGTGTGTGTAGCTCCACAACTCGGTGAAAAGACTGCAAAGAAACAGCAACTTGCCTAAAAATTGGAGTTGTAGACCGGCCAGATGGGCAGTTTTCCATGGTGACAATAGAAAGGGGGAAACACAATCTGATGCGCACTAAAGAACTTTTCTATTACTTTACTTACATATACATTCAATGAGGAATGTGTTCTAAACTGCTAAAATAGATGTCTCTACAGTCGATGAGTACTTTTTAAACTTAATGCAGAACATCTTTTCACACTGGTGTAATTTGGTAGCATAAGAAATGCTTTGATTTGATTAATGAAATAATATTTAAGCATACCACTGTTGTCTTCCAGGTTCTATTTATGCGTCTTGAGTTTAGTTCTGCCTTATAAAGAGTTGCGGCTCTCGAGTTTGACACATACGCAGCACCAGAATCATCGCGTTTTGATTGGATGAAGGGGCTCGCCCAGAGGGTCATTAATGTAAAACCAGCCACTGTTATCATTGAATATTACTCCCATATGTTGTCAGAGTACATTAAGTTTGGGCCTTCTAGCAACCAAAAAATTGGATTTGGTGTGACAGAAAGGTATATAAAGAAAACACCATGTCAGCTGTTAACTACAGTGAAGGATCTGTTTCTTCCAAAAGTCCTGGAAGACTGGGAAGTGTGTGTTTTATGAATTCTTCCCAACACCGAGACACATTAAATTAACCTCCGGCGGTAGGTTAATTTAATATGGAGGCTCATTCCTAGATCTTAATTAGCTCCAAGTTTTTCATTTGAATAAATTCTCAGAAATGTTTAACAGAAGGCTACATAGAAGACAACAAAACAAGAAGACTCTTGTCTTTTGCACCTCGTTGAACTCTGCGTCCTTCATGGCGGTCAGATCGAAGCCGGACTGCTGGCTCTCGTACTTCAGCACGTGGTTCAGCAGCTGGGAAGCCATCTTGACGTCGTTGCCGTAGAAGTGCGACTTCCTGTTTGTGGCGCTGTGCAGCAAGCGGACGATGGTCTTGGACTGTTCGCTGTTCATCCGGGAGCTGTTGCGGCGCAGCTCCTCGTTCTGGAAAGGCAGGCGCGTGAAATACATTCAAAAATTTGAGTTTTAAACTTTTCGTTTAAAAAATAGCACTCACCATTTTCTTCAAATTGGAGAAAGTTGCTGTGGTGCAGTTGAAAAGTTCAGGAGACAACCAGCCCTTCTCGTCGTTGCAGTGGCGAATTGCAGTACCTGAAAAAAAAAAAAAATCTGATAAGAAAAACTCAGCTTTCATTTATATTGAGCTGTCTCTTCAAATGTCGCAAAGACAAAACACAGCATATTCAACATAACTAAGTCTCTCTAACAATAGAGCGAACAACAGTGAAGCAGCTCTAGAGTACCTGGTGTTTTTCCAGGAGTCTTAAGGAGCAAACCTGTACATGACTCCCTGGTGTGAAAGCTCTGCTGGATTAACGGATTAATAAAAGATCCTTATTACTGTGTTTTGTATATCGTGTAGGTGTGCTTACGTGCCTTAAAAAGACTAACAAAAGAACAGCTGCACACACGGTTTAACTGACACGAGATAAATTGAAATCTCCACTTTGAGGTAGCTGTGATTCATTTATATTTATACAGTCTATGTCAAGGCTATGAAGTCTTGAGTCATTTCTCACGTCTTTGTGCTTCGCTTACACACAGCCAGAGTTATTGCTACAGCTTGATAAGCGGCATTTATCCACATCAATTGTTCCTTCTCTGCATATTCCAACGTCTCCAGTCTATACCAAACGTTTGCACCGTATTCTAAAGGCATAGAGCTGGGTTAGCAATATCAAGGTTTATTGACACTGTTATAGAAAGCACTATAACTAATACTTAAAATATTATTATGTTGTTTGCCATCTTACTTTTGTAGCGTTCAGAGTTAATATCCCTTGAGAACACTTAAAAGGGGTTATGAAGTTACACACCACTGGATCCTTTGGGGCACCCCATGGCAGCAGGGCGTCCAAATTTGGTCTTTGGCCACCAGATGCCAGCGTCAAACGCCTTTGGGCAGCCTTCATACACAACTGTAAAGAAAGCACGAGTTATTTAAGGCGAGACCAATATTTGCAATGTTGAGCCACATATATTTTTTAAAGGCATTTCCTTTTAACATGACATGGTGAAAGCTCTGCTACATGATTACATGCTGCATCAAATCTGAGTTAAGAGCAAAAAATGACTGGAATGTTATAGCTTGTTGGGCACGCCGACTTTTATGGTTATAATACAAAATATTAAAGAATGTCTGTACTGCGTAAAATGTGGGATGCTCAGATTTGAATCTCTGCTTCCTGTCAGCTAAGAAACAGTTTGTTACGAGTGAATGCAGCAGTAACCCTGACAGCAAAAGTACTCTCTGCGAGGCCACGAGGCTGCATTACGAGTACAGATGACAGATCGACGTACGGCAAGTCAAGGGTGGACACATCTCTGTGACAGCCAGAGCAGAAGAAAAACAAACATTAGGCTTTATTTGTTCTTTAATATCATCACTAGATCAGAATCCTCTTTCAATAAGAGATCATTTTTAAAAAGAGAACCACAGCATGTGTTAAAAAGTCTGAGCAAGTCCCACCAGCTCTGAAAAGCTTCATGTTAGATCAGACTGTGACATTTATTTTTTGTTTTCCATTCATCTGCACTGTATTGTGTATGTGCAGTGCTGCCGCCAAGTCAGCCCAATGGCCAGACTTGCCTCTTCTGCTTCACTGCTCTGTGACAAAGACGCCAAGTTAGCTCGACTGCAGCACCGGCGGATGTGAGTGGCAGCGTTTGTTTCCGTCGGGACATTTCAGTGATTCGTCCAGGCCAGCTTTGTGAACCACGAACATCTCATGCTCGATTTGAAGAGCCAGACCTGATGTTTTTCTTTACTATTATGTTTATAAAAAAAAAAATCAGTCACCTACCTTCACATCCAATGGGGGTCACTTCAGCAAAGGGGTTATCGCAGCGGTTGCACTGACGGCCGATGACTCCTCCCTTGCAGGGGCACTGGCCGGTGACTGGGTCGCAGGTTCGAGACTCGGAGCCGATGGGGAAACAGTCACAGGGGTAGCAGGTGTCCTCGCCCTCAGGACGATAGTAGTTGTCCTGGAGGAAAGAGAAAAGGTCAAATGGAACTGATAATGACAACTGAGGGTAAGTAGATATTTACAATCTGATGTTTTTTTGGGACCAAATGTCTTAAACTCTGTTCGAAGGACATTATTTCAGAAGTCTACGATACACAAAGCAGACATTTTTTCTTCAGAGTAATTTGGTTTTCTCCTAACTGTTAGGTTTCTAGTCATGAAGGTTTCCATTTAAAATGCTAACAAAGGCCTGTAAAATCTAGGTTGGAGGTTTTGGTGTTTTGTAATTCTCTCAACGTTGCACCAAGCCATACTGGGTTGATGGTGTTGCGTCCTGTCACATCCGATGGTGATGACGCCACAGTTGGGAGGGGCTCAGCAGCTAACGCTAGCAGCTGCCACCAGCTAAAGGAAGAGTGAACGGTGGTAAACAGTAAAAATAATACTGCTACAGATGACAGCTACAGATGACATGGATGTTTTGTTGAGTATTTTTTTTATGTCTTTTTATGCATTTGAAATATGTCTGTAATAGTCTTCTGAGTTTAGTTCAGATATAAGGTTATACTTCTTTCATTCACGATTTCTTTCTTATGTTATTGAGTGAACAAAATAAAAAATAAATTAAAATGAACAAAAAATAAAATTTGCTCAAACTCATCAGTTGCTTCTCTAAAGTCATAGCTGTTGGTGGTTCAGGCAGAACTTTATCAGCTGAACCAGTTTTTCTATTTTTCTCTTCTTTCATCTTGCAAGATAGATTCTACTAATTCTTTAAATGAAACCAAAACACCCATAAAGAAAAGCAGACACACGTCATGAACAACTTGTAAAGGTGTGTGTGTGTGTGTGTGTGTGTGTGTGTGTGCATACCTTGCAGCGACACTCTCCAGTGGTTTTGTTGCAGTCTTTATAAAATCCTTTGCTTGTATCACAGTCACAGGGCCCACACACTGGGCTGCCCCACCAACCCTGAGGACACGGCTTCCCCACTCTGCTGTGAAAGAATCAGACAAGTGTGCAAAATCAATTAAGACACCAAACCAGTTCTTCTTTTTAAAAAGGCATTCGTCAAGGTCAAAGGGAAAACATCAATGGCTGATTATCTACTCAATTTATCTCAAAATATGTTATTTCAGAGTAAACTTCCTCCCCACTTAACAAGTGTTATCACTGTTATATGATCTTGATGGGGGACAAGTGGCAGTATGAGGGCAGCAGAGACTAAACACCTGCAGAGGATCAGTAGAGCAAACAGAGATTGGGGGTGGGAATCCCACATCCTGCTTTAGACAGGAAGTGATGCGTGGCGGCTGGGCCGAGGTTCCAGAAGGAAATGAGTGCCGTCTGATCCGGGCCGGCTACTTCACGTCAACTCTTTCATCAAAACATTACAAGTAGACTAAGAGCGTAACAGCAAAAGAAGATGAGGGAACTTAATGGGAGTCTGGATTCAGAGACTGAACTTTGAAATGCTTCCTGACCTTTTTTTTTGGGGGGGGGGGAGACATGAGGATAAAAGCTTACATGTTTTCGCAGTACTGGCCGTAGTAGTTCTGTTTGCATTCGCAGGTGTACCCGTGGGACGAACTGGGCTTGCGGACGCAACTGGAGTTGTTCTCACAGGGATTGAAATGACAGGCGTCCATGCATTCCTCACCAAAGTAACCTAGAAGGCAGACCATCAACAAGAAATAGGAGATGAATCTGAGTATATGTGCTTTTACATACCTGGCCCCAGAAAGGACACTGAAGGTAACTCGAGATCTGACAAAGTCATTGCAGGATTTTACAAAAGCAACTCCAGATCTGACGATCTTTTCAAGATCTGGCAGAAGTACCCCCCATTTGCCTTTCTTCAAAGTCCATCGTTGGGCTCAGAATTGACATTTGTGGACTACCTGGGTCACAGACGCAGGTGTGTGTGCTCCAATCGTCGCTGCAGTGGCTGTTTTTAGGGCAGATGTTGGAGTCGCAAGGGTCCTCCAGATCGCAGCCGTCCTCCACGTGGATTTTCAGGCCCTGAGCCATGTTCACGTTGGCCACATTGGTGGCCGTCTCCCCTGCCCGGACACCCTGATGGAGAGAGATCCGGTTGGAGAAGACGATTGGGAGAAAAACAAGATCTTCTGCAGATCTTAAGATCTGCTGAAGGATTCAACAGGCGCACCCCCACCTGTATGCAGCCGACAAATCCTTTGTTAACGACGTTTCCCTCTCCGGGCAGGCCTCCGACGTGAAGAGTCCTCACCTTCAGACCTGGGAGGTCATTGCCGATCTCCACAGACTTCTGCTTAGAAACACAAACAGGAAGATGAGAACTTCTTCCTCCAAAGAAATCTCAACTCTAGAAGCAAACCTTGTACCTGGTACATGCCGTAATCCAAGGAAACCGTCGCCATGTATTTAATCTCTTTGCCATCTTTAATGCTTTTCAGTTCGACCAGCAAGTGGTGCCACTCCCCGTCGCTGACGCGGACCTGCGGGAAGCCCAGCGTCGCCAACAGCTGCTCCCTCAGCAGCACTTCCATGCGGATCTGCTGCTCCCTCAACTGGAGATGGAGAAAGTGATCTAGCTAATATCTTGAATTTTTTGTTTTTTTTTTTTGTAAAGACCATATTTTACTTTGTTGAAGCCCGTGTTCTCACCATGAGATTTATAGTCGAGGATGATCCGGCATTGACCTGCATCAGGGACCCAGCTGGCTGCCGGGTCCGGAACATGAGACCCACGTACCAGGGTACAGCAATGGTGATGTCCGTATCACTCCAGGACACCAACGCCTGGCCGTCAAAGAACTGAGGCGAAGGCATTTCTGCAGCAGAAACAAGTCAGAATCAGACTGTTATAACACAGGTGAAACATCTCAGTTTAGAGGACCTCAAAGAATCAAACGTGTGTGGAACTTCATTATTCTCACTACATGACGCAATGGCTAGTTCTTCTGTACAACAAACAATTTTCTTTAGTGTTTTCGCTACACACGCTTCAGCCATAGCCGACAGATTCACAAGTTTAATCAGATGGAAACCCTAACAAGAGAGAAAAAAAATCTTTGTATGTTCCTGGAACCAACTAATGGATTTTACCTCTGTGTTGCTAGAGCAGAAAGAAAAACCTTACTTTGTAATGGGAAAGATTTATCAGGAGCAAATATTTGATAAGGTAAGCTTCATAGCTCAGTAAGGTTATTAACAGCTGTACAAAACCACAAACTACATCACCTCTTACTTCACACACCATCACTGTGGCATTGATGGTGTGGCATTTGCTGTCATGAGATTGACAGCTTAACAGGTGTCGAGATAAATGGCAAAAAGATGTGGTGGTTTGTTTCTCCTTTTCGCCATGTTGTACTTTTGACGTTTTGATCGAGTTGTATTTTTTCATTGTATTTCAATCGTGAGCTTGCATCAATTTGTACCTGAAGTACAGATAATTAAGTGAATTTCTATGTTCGACATTCTAAACAGAGTACACTTTGTGGTAGTTGTATGACTCCAATAAATCTGATCTATCAGAAGGTGGCTTCAAGTCAGAAACAATTGCCATTGCTGAAAAAAAAAAGAAACTACAAGAACTACAAAAGCTTCTGTTGGGACAGAATATGTTTTTAATTTCGTAAATGGAGAGGTCAAATGTCTCCAGTGGAGATGTTATGGCATGATCTGCAAAATCCCAAAACGCTTTCACTGGATCTTATCAAAAGTAACATTCAATCTTGCGAACCTTTTTGTCAGATCTCTAAAACCTAATTTGGGAGTCTTCAAAACATTTGTAGAATCCCAGCCTTTGTGCCAACACCAATCAAGCATCATGTGAAGCATTTTCAGCGCATCTTACATCCATATTTAGGACGTATTTAGTAGGTCATATTCTCCTACATTGATCAGTTACCTGAAATGTGATATAACAGACGCCGACCACAAAAGAGCCTGGTGGGCGACTCCCGGCGGGTCTTCACATCATTCCAGCGTGAAAGCCCGACTGGAACGTCTCTTATTTCCAATGTGGCCGCAGAGAGTGTTAAGAATCAGAGCTGACGTGTCAACAAGCAATAGAGCGGCCAAAAAAACAACATCCAACTCGCTGTGATCCCGGCCCAGTTCTGATATCGGATACCGAGGCCTGGCACTATAGTTGGCCCACTATCTCATTGGAGAGCGTGAAAGGTGGGGTATTCACACCTTTCTTTTGGAATCATGCCTTGAAGGAAGACATTAGTGTTCTCACCTTACTATAGAAGAAAACAAAAAGTGGTATGGAGTATAGACAACACTAGTTTGAATCAGTTATCAGAGGTAAAGAGGAGATTTTATGACTATAAATGCTGTAAATAGACATAATTTGAAGAAGCACACAGACAGTAGAGAGTTCTGCAAATGTGGGAATATCTTTAGTTTTAGCCCTTTAGTCTGGGTTTTGTTGTGAGTCACAGGTATCTTTGTCCTGAAAGTCCAAACCTGAGGCAATGCTTAGTGGCTCTACAATAGCGAGCAGAGGCTTCACTGTGACTCTATTGTGATGGCCGCATGAGTCACGCTGAGCCAAAGGTGTTCCTCATCACATCTGATCTCATATCTAGAAGCTCGCCGCATAAGTAAATAAACATGTCCGTACAGAAGCTAACCGATGAGCAAGTGGACACACGAATCGTTCTCATGCTCCAAATGCAAGAGATTATGAACTTGCAGTTTGTTTTTCTTACATTTATTCCTGGATATTGTTGTTGCATTGTTGTTGCTTTTTCTTTTAGAAGAAAAGAGAACAGAGAAAAACATTTCTGACCTTGTTCACAGTTTTTGCCCCCATAACCAGTAGGGCAGTCGCAACTGTAGGTGTTCCACCTGCTGACACACACGCCCCCGTTCAGACACATGTCGTTTGTGCAGAAGTTCTTCTTGGCTGGACAACCTGGGGGGATTAAGACCAGGACGAATAAATCAATTCTGCAGATATGCCTAAAGACGCGAGGTCTGAAATGTTGGTGTCTTTTTAGATTCTGTAGGAAATGATCGGGATCTGGAGTGAAACTCGGCTGAGCGAACGTCGATTCCAACCTGCGGCGGTGCCGTTGTTGGCGATGTAGCTGGCCATGTCGATGGGTTTGCTGTCGATTGTTAGGTTTCTCATGCAGCCCACAAAGTTTCGGTTCCTGACCGGGAAGGCCTCGGGCAAATTGGGAACTCCGCCTAGCAACAGCGGACCCGTCAAGTCCAACGATCTGGAAACGATAGAGGAAACTGATTAGAGCAGAACCAAAAAACATCGACATCAGAGTGTCTACAAGCTATTTCTTCTTACATAACTTGACCGAGGAAAGCCATACTTTACAGGCCGTTTCTAAAAACACACTGTTGTCGTTACATATTTAAGAAGGCCACAGGAAAAACATGCATTCTTTACAACCAGGTCCGATTTTACCAGCTGGACCATGTAGGAAGCTGCTTAAACCTAAAGCTTCTGAAATGCTTAACATCAATCAGCGGACGGCTTCAGCGTACTTAAAGTGGTGCAATGCTGCATGAAGAGCTGGAGAAAAAAAATACAACGGAAAATGCTCTAGACTTATTGCGCAGAGAGATCTAAAATTTGCCATTGCTTACTGAGATACAGCACCTTGCAAATATATTTACCCTCCCACCCCCACCGTACCCCCCTGATGGTTTTGTTTCACATTTTCCTACATTAAAACCAGGGTTTGTTCCAGCAGGGAATCACCTGAAACATGCAGGACTCTAACCCTGACCCCTAAGGAATGAAACTGCCTGTTCGACCCAAACTGACAGGACAGACAGTTAGAGCATTAATCAGAGAAGCTGCCAAAACAGCCACATTTCTGGCATTTATACTGCAGGGCCAAAAAAAAAAAGTCCCATAAATTTTCCCATAAGATACGTTGGCAACAAATGTAAAACAATACGTTCTGGTGAGATTTAGACCAAAGTTTAGGGGTTTTTTGGCCTTCAAGGTGAGACGCAGCAGTGGCAACACAGTCAGAACAGTAGTCAACCAAAACTGTTCAAAAATACAAACATACATATATGCATTCTTGGCAATCCCTTTTTTCTTATTTTAAAAAAATGAATTGAGCCTGTTAATTTGCATCTTTTAATGCTTCTATAATATTGTATAAACAAGGTATAAGTGGTTAAATGAAAAATCTGCAGCTTATGTGTGGAATAGATTACTAAAATATTCATTCAATACAGCCCTCATGGAAAGACGGAGGGAGTTAAACAAAGGGGAATCTGGGAAGTAAACCAGTTGGGGGCTGCTAGATGTGCATCAATGGCTACATATAAATGAGATAGAATAGCCCAGACAAAGTACCGACAATAAATCCAATCTACAACCTGTGACAAGATCTAGAACTAAGAAATAAAAGGAAAATATTTGCTGTTATGATTTTTTTATTTGTTTTATTGTTTGTTTTGTGTTATTTCTGGTTGGGATAGGGATTAGTTATAAGCTGATGCTTCAAACCGATGACTTGATTTATTTGTTTTATTGAAAAAAACAACAACTTGTGTCAAACTACTATTCAAAATTCATTTAAAAATATAATTGGGAATCGGATGTGGTAAGAAAACCCCCAATAGAACAGATTAAAGTTTGCGGTTGTAACTAAATCGATGTTCGTCGATCAAATTTGAAAGCAGAACCTTTTACTGCCTGTGCAGCTTTTCACTGCAGCGAGCCCCGTCCACATCCACTGAGTGTCTGCAACCTGCGTAACATGTTTCTGAAGGAATGCAACGTCGTGGCCTGTTCTTTGAAGCTTCTCTCTCCGTCCCCACCCTCTGCATTTCAGATGCGTCCCAGCATGCACGCTCTGCGAGTGACTCAGTCAAAAACGTCTCGCCGTTCCAAGAAGAAGAAACCGACGGATAAGTCCTCTGACGGTTGGCCTGAGAAGCTGCAGCTCAGATGAGCTTTGGGGGTGGGGGGGAGTTTGTTTGACAGGAACTGATTCAAAACTCACTCGACAGAGTGGAGTCGAGTGAGTTGTGATTTGATTGCAACTTTTTTTTTTTAAAGACCTTGACGACGTTTTCAGTCTGGCTTGATTCTCTGGGTTTAAGGATGGCAAAAACGAAAAGTGTGTGTCGGGAGTTTCTCACTTCTTCAGTCCGATCTGGGTGCCCTGGGCGGCGCATGAGTAGTTACTGATCCGGTTCCCGAAGCGGATCGCCATGGAGATGTCGCAGTCGTCCACGGCGACCACTGCCACCTTTTCTGCAGAGGGTCCGTGAGGGTTGCCGTCCTCGATGTTAGGCTGCGAAAACACAACAAAGACACGTTTTTTTTTTGTTACTTTTTCCAACAAAACAAAAATCACTTTTTCAGTTTCCCCTCCTTTGCCTGTGTGTGTATGTTTGTCTGTGTGTGTGTTTGAAATAGACTGTATTTTACTTTTAATTTCCTCAAACGGCTTCATGCATTCAAAAAAAAAGTGGCTTAATGCTTGATTTCTCTCTTTGTTTCTTTCAGGGATTCCTGAGAAACTTGGCAGAGACGGCAACTCCATCAGTGCAGGTCAGCGATCCTCGAACAATGTTTGGCTGACTTCAGCCACAAGTGCTCAGGCCTCTCTTGGCTTAATGTGACAAAAAATGCCTTTGTGTGTTTGGCTCGCACCTTTCAAAGTAGGCTAATTCTTCCATCAAGGATCCTGGCCGACAAATGTTGATCTGAGAAAATGCGGATCAGCTTAGGAGGAGGGAAAAGAAAAAAAATCAGGCCACCAATACTTTTTAGTTGCGCTGAAATTGGACCTGAGAATGACTTTTAGGGTATTCCTTCTTTAAAACCAATTTGGCTTCATATAAACTGTATATTTATTTATTTTTATGGGCGTTTGAGTGAAATACCAACTAACGTGGACAAATTGTTGCACAAATTTGAGAAGAAGTTCGTAACAGAAGAGCTGGAACAAGCACGGATTGAAAACTAATGCATCACAAAATAAACGGGATTAACGTAACGAGATACTGGTGGGGCTGGAGCTCAGCAGGGAAAAGAAGCAAGAATAAAACCAAAAAAAAAGGAGGGTGAAAAATAAGAAAAGAAAGAGCAACAAACAACACAGGGGAAGTGGACTGAGCAGACAAAAGGATAAGCGCAACAGAAAAGAAAACAAAGGGGAAAATGTGCAACAGAAAAACGTGCTGTCCTCGATTTTCTCTTTTTTTCCTTAGCATGGCTCCGGATCGGGCATAGTTTAAACCCACAGGGAGTTTTATCGCAGCTTTCGCACACATCCATCAAAAATGACCAGTATTTAAAGCTTGTTTATTGTTTTAATAGGTTTATCTTAATTATAAATATTCAAATATGCAATGTAAAATATTAGGTCGAAATTCATTTCAATTTACTGCAAAGATTAATGACCCTCATTGGGTCACTCTTGACCCCGGTTGTGGAATAAAGGGAAATTTTTTGTCTTAGAATTGTTCCTTCTATTTCATGAATCCATTGGATTGAAGTAACTGTGTGATAATTACAGAGTGAAGCCACTGTGAAAAAATAATGAGTTAATATAAAATTTTTATTCATTTTTATTCATTTTGCTCAGGCATGCAGCGGGCTACTTCAGAGGACAACTCTCTCAGAGTTAGCGGATGCATTTTGCATATCGAAGGCCGGTGCACAAAACAGTTCCTAATTACTCTGGTTCAGAGTAATTAGTTACTAGGGTAAACGTGATAAAACACAAACTATAGTTAAAAGAATCTAATTTAATTTTCACGACCGTTTGAAATCTGAACCAGGAACAAACAAACAAACAAAACATTATTACTTTCCAGAAAAGGAACTGTATAATTTTTTTTTTAATTTGTGCTTCAAAAACCAGGGAAAGATTTGCAGATTCACATCAGATTGTTAATTTCTTAAAAAAAAAAAGAAGCATTGTGGTTTATTGCCAAACTAAAAATCTCGATAGGATTAAATCAAATTCTCACAAAGTTTGGAATCAAATTATCAAATTTGGAAGTTGCTGGGCCACAAACTTCAGGGTTTCCCCCAGTGTATTATAAGCCTGGTGGCCTGCCATGCTTTACTAGCCCCATCGCCAGGCTAAGCGTTGCTTGTTTACTTCTAGGAAAAAAAAACTCTACTTAGAATTAATGCGTGCAGCTGTGCGGAGATCTGAGAAACTCGTCCCATAAACTCGGCCAACCAGAATAGTCTCTGTGACGATTAAAAACTCAACAGACATGAAATGAAAGAGCTATTAAAGCCACATTAGCAGCATTGAATTAAATCTCCCATTTGTTGCACATCTTTGCGCAGTGCAGCAGATTTACCTCATCATGCAGGGCCGGTCCAAGGCTGTAATAGGCCTTGAGCAGAATTTGATTTAGAGGTCCCTTTTTTTTCTAAAAATATCAGCACCTCTAACAGCTTCTGTGTTAGATTTGGTGAAATATAGGAGAAGGGAGTAGTTTAATTGGCCAGCCTAAAAAGCAATAAGTTATAATCACAGTTTACTAATTTGTATTTGTAAATTCAAAGATTAAACTCACAGCATCAGATTATTGCTATGGTAACAAGACAATCTAACTATGAACATTGTTCTTTGAAGTTTTACAAAGTAAACTTGCCAACTCCTTAAAATCTTGTATTTAAATGTTAAACAATTTAAAATCATTTAATTTATGTATTCCTAAACAATTTAATAAAATTTAACAGCATTGATAATCTCAAACAAATGTTACATTTATGTATCTGGGGTCTGTTTTAAAATATTAGCATTTATGGGGCCCCTGAAGCCCTTGGGGGCCTGATGGACCTCCTGACTTAATTTGGATTAAACAGAAGTGCAAATGTGTTGTTTTTAGACTAGTTGTGGGTTTAAATAGCATTCCACTGGAGATCTTTTCCCGTAACATATAGTAATACTTTTACATTTCCTGTCAACTTAACATCTTTTAATACAAAAACATGGTGGACCACCGGTGGACAGCCACTAGACCGCCTCAACGCCCCGATCACCGGGCTTAGCAAGTTTTCTGGGGGAAACCCTGAACTTAGTTAGCAATGTTACTGAAACAGCGTGTCTAACCTGATTATTAAAACATGCCGTTATGGAGAATTAATCTTTAATTACTTCATATGCTTGTAACCGCATCGCTGTCCCTAGCAACCAGCCGGTCGGGTATTTTAGCATCCATTGGTACAAAGAGATTTTATTCATGCCCAAATGTCAGGATTAAAATGGTGCTGCCCTGGATTCTATTATGGGTTTTGAGCCAAACATGATGGAAAGCTACAGGGAGACAACTTTAAACCCCCCCCCCTACCCAAAGTATCAAAGAGAAGATCCTCGAGGTTGCAGAAAACGTTGAAAACAAGTGGTTAAGGAACAAATATGAAACGGACTGAATATTTAGTACAGCAACACAAGCTTCAAGAGGCGCAGTTTGATTGCACATTGTAAATGCATTACTGTGGCATGTAGTGAATCAGAACTCCTCATGAGACGGATCAAGTTCCTGCTAAATCAGATTAGCGAGTCCAAAAAAAAAAGGTTAGGGAACTGCTTCAAATTTCTAATGGCTGAATTTTTTTCTTGGTGAAACCTGACTGAAACCTTCTGGAACACGGTCATGAGCAATTTTTACTTGCATTATGGTGACAGAAAAAGAAAATCATGGGAGCTCATTGTTTAGACAATTATAACTTCGATTGGGACGCAGTTCGAAAACCAAACTGTGACAGAGCGATAGCAAGGCTGTGTAAACTGCCTTCAGGGATGACAATAGGTAGTAACACGGATTTCTGTCTTATCGCTTTTGAGCTCAGTCAAGCAGAGCGATAAGAACCAGAAGCGAGACAGACAAGAGGGAGACAGAGATTCCCGGATAATGGACTCAGAAATTCTCAAAGCAACTGCTACTCCAGCTGATAATGAACGGACGCAAACAACCTCATTTTGTCTGTTTTTTTTTAAGGGGGGAATCAGAAACTATCATTTAAAACCACTGATTCACTCCAGTCTCTCAGTCAACATTAGAAATATTCACTAACATAGAAATAAGTAAATATATTTCTATAGCTGCTGTCAATCACTGTAATAACTATACTCCCCCAGTAGGTGGTTAAAACTTCTATGTCAACATCTTTAAAGATATATATATTTAACACAAAGAAATATTATATATTTAAACACACAGAAATTCCAACCAAGACGCTGTAATGTTTGGTTCAGCAGAAACAGTGACGGACGTATCTACGTATCTAACCAGGAACAAGTTGTGATCCACTTTTAAATTTGAACATTGGTGGGAACAGTTGAGTCATCAGCTAATGACTGTTCACAAAACAAGCTAACTACAAGGTTTTTCCGTTAAAGCTAACTACAATATTAGCTTGAATGTTTTTCTGTTCAAGCTAACTACAACGTTTTTTCCGTTCAAGCTAACTACAATGTTTTTCGCAAGGGACATATAACTAACAAAAGCAGAAGAGAAATATCAACAGGTTTTCACATCTCCCACTATGTTTTGGATACTGAAGACAAGGATGGTAAGAAATCTCCTTTCCTGACCTCTAGGGACCTCTCTGTTAATTATTTTTCCAAACTTAAACTTTTGAGTTTCCAAATAAAATCGAGGGCATGGTTATATGGTATCCCTTAACAAGCCCTTATTTTTCTGAACTAACACAGCAAACTCGAAAGCTCAACTTCTCTTGTGATAGTTTTTAACATATGCCATAAGATGGTGGTAATTGGACAACTTCATTCTTCTCATGCCCTCAAATAAATCCCACCTGACCCTTGACTGTACTCACTATTTCTCGGTGAGTTGAAACACATTTTTTGGCTTACATACAGCAACAACAGGAGCGAAAACAACTTGGTCTTTCCACCTTCTATTTAGAATAGAAAAAGAAGATTATTTTTCATGAATTAGCCTCAAAGAGATGTAAAAAGGCACATACGGTAGAGATTCTTGACACACATTTTGTCTCTATTCTTTCACATCCTTCTAAAACACTCTAAAATATAAATATTTTTGTGTATTTTATTGGACATTTATTTCAGCTGAAACCAGTTAGCTGAGCAATGAGATTCTGCTTTACATCATCATAGCTGGTTGGTTTCATTCCTCTTTTTGACCTTCTTGTTTTAAACAACACTTGGCCCCCCACTTTCAGGAGGGGCCCCAGAAGAGCGTCTTTTTCTGGAGTCTGAAGAGGATTCCCTCTCTCTCAGGAGTCGTCTCCAGGGGTGATAGGCG
Source organism: Poecilia picta (assembly GCA_033032245.1). Classification (NCBI taxonomy): domain Eukaryota; kingdom Metazoa; phylum Chordata; class Actinopteri; order Cyprinodontiformes; family Poeciliidae; genus Poecilia; species Poecilia picta. Next base: position 14,286,868 of record CM065375.1, read on the forward strand.
TGCCGCGGCCATGGCGACGAGCTTGATCCCTGGAGATCGCCGTGCAGACAAAGAGGGCGGCAAAAGACATGGCTGACGACAAAGTCGCTGCATTTGTCAAAATGCAGAAAATTTCACGCGTTACCACAAAAACACACGCTCATGTCATAGCAAATGCCAGGAAGGAAGAACACGTTCAAGAATAAACACCCGCTTCCTTCTACCACTCCAAACCCACACACACAAAATGAAGGTAGATATTGAACTAAATGACAGGAAATGTTTGCGCGAGAAAGTAGAAACTTTGATTGTGTGATTGGGAAGCATGGGAAGGAGGTCTGCAGACTGTGTTTAAGCATGTGTGCGTGTGTGTGTGTAGCCATCAGGAAGCAGTTAGCAGAGCAGCAGACGGCCACGCAGTTCAGTTCAATCATAAAGGAAGAGGGAGCCCACCGTCTTTCACCCAATCTGTGTTGGCTTCAGGAAGTGCCATTGTTGCGCTCACTGCTGCATGAAAAAGTGACCTAATGGAGACTGGTGTACACTGAACTTTGCGAGTCACAATTAAAGAAAGGTTTCAGCGCTGCCACATAAAGCAAATTAATGGTTTCCGTACAAGTACGGATTCTTTATTCTTAGGTCTGAAGCTCAGGGTTCGTCAGTAGCAGCAACAAGCTGTCGGGTCCGCATTACTTCATCGCCTTCAGGCTGTGTAAACCTAGAAGTGTGAATTACACAACAAGACACACACGGGATTTTTTAGAGGCCCAACAAAATGCTACAATGTCCTGTCTTCAAGCATATATGTTACTGCTGTCTTTGGCGTCTCATCACGGTCCCGTCTTTCGATGTGGGTCGTAAACAGCTGCGTCTGACGGTGTGGAGCTTTCATTGGTGTGAAACAAACGAGCAGATGACACACAGAGTAAGCGGAGAAACTGAATCCCAGTAAGAGCGACTGGAGAAAAGTCATAAAAAGTCAGTATAGAATTCCTGTTTTGCTTTATAGAGAATGATTTTTACATTGTAAAATTTCCTTAAAATACATAACAAAGCAAATAGTCTCTCTGTACTATTGCATATAGATTATTCATTTTGTATTAATTACTTATTTTGAAAAAAAAAAGTCTTCACAAATTTTTATTTGTAAAGAGGCACCTAATTGTCAAAGACCAGCTGTGTTTGTAACATGATGTTAGTGCAAAAATTCAATTGAAATATTATGTCAACTATTTCCAACAAATAAACCTGCAATAAATTATTAGTTCTATTCTATTCCTTTGCTGCTGTAATTGTAACCTCCAGAACTCGGCATGCCCTCTGGTACCACATTTACCTTTGCAGAGAAAAAAGTAGCTGCAAACGCCTAAAACTAGCAGCGCTGGTAAAAGCTTCAATCTCTAATTATCATTTGAGGTGACAAGCGGATTAAGGAAACACATCCTGTACACACGAGCTGTCAGTCAACTCAAAAGCACGAGAGCTAGCTCACATTAGCCGTCCATAGTTATTACAAGAGACGTGCCAATTGGTGAGGATAATCCACTCTGACAGAAACTACCCGTCTACCTGCTGAGTCTCGACAACGCTCGATTCACCTGAGCAGTTACTGAAGAAATCAACGAAAGCTGACTAATGAAGAAAGAGAAAGCTACCGTGTCCTTTTTAGTTTCTTTAGAAGTAAGGGAATTCACGCCGGGCTCTCAAGGCACCTTTATTCAAAAATACCTTTGTTAAATTAAAAAATATATATATTTTACCTTCTGTGTGTTAATAAGGACACTGTCTGGATGGGAAAACACCAAAAATCATACCCATAGTTTGCATTTACCATCTGCTTGAGTTGCTTAAATCAGCTAAAATGAGGAATGTTCATCCCTGTTTCCCACCTTTCAGAAGACTTGTTCACTTATTGACAAACTCGGTTCAACATCTTTCCACTGCGTCTTCAACCACTGCTACAGACAATACCGTACAAAGCAACATTTCTCAAAAACAAAGCAATCCTTCCAATGTAAGAGCTTAAAAAATGTAATTAGGAAACTACTTGTGAAATGAAATATTTAAGCAGTTCATTGAAGGTTGATTACCAGAGAAGATAGTCTGACTAATTTGCCAGCTAATGTTTGCCTGTTAGAGAACAGAACAGCAAAAGGCCAACACAACAAACACTTGTAAAGTTTCTCTAAATTCACCAGTTCATTTGAATTATGTGTTCACGTCTATGTTTTAAAATAAAAATGAAAAAAGATAAGATATTATTACATATAGTTTCCTTTGTCTCCGAAGACAGAGTTCAGATCTGTGAACTAACATTTACTAAGATTCATATGCGTGACAACCATGTTGGATAGTGAACTTTTTCTATTTTAATAAAGAAAGGTAGATTATATTTTTCATATTTGTGATGCAAACCCATGCTTTTTCTTACTCAAAGTCACAGAAAAGAAGAACTTTTTTTTCCATAAGAACTTTATAAAACACAACATGAATTGTGTTTAAAGCAAAGCTGAGGAGACGCTAAAGATATCTACAGGTGCGACTCGAATCTAACGCTTCACGTGTGTACATGTGAACATAATTTGTGTTTCTCCTACATTTTGAAGGAATTCGATAGAAAATCTTTGTGCCTTTTAGCACGCATACTTAATTTGGCAGAAACTTACTTGATAAAAACAACATAACAGGAGAGACAGAAGGAAACCCAGTCCCACAAGACCAACAGCTTCTACATCCAAACCCTCATGCCGATTCTACTCCAGCATCTCTCTACAGTCTGGACTAGAAAAAAACTGGACTATTCAATCACTTACACCCAACTTTAAAACTCATATTCCCTTTGTGTATATGAGTTAATTAGTGACAGCAGAGTTGGTCACGAAGACTCAACTAGAGGCAGAAATCAGACCACTAAATCAGACCACAGGCGGGAAAGAAGCACCAGTAACTAGGCTAGAGGTCAGAGGTTACCTCTTTATGAATGAGCTCCAGCCAGGCAGTATAAAGCGCCAGTATATGCAGACCCCCTCTGGAGTCCGCCAGACCCCACCCTTCCTGGGAGAGAGACACCATAAGAGAGAGAGACACCGTATTAGACCTGCAGCCCAGAACCGAGCAACATACAGAGCCTGGCAATATGCCAGAGTATCCTCCATAACAGCCACAAGCGCCAGCGTCTTTTCTGTGAAAGGCCAACACAAAGCAGCACCACAAATATAAAATGGAAGGTAGTACATTCGTTTCCATCCCTCCTGAGAGACTACTTGATACACTGTAGGGCTGTAACGACTCATCAAAAGATTCAAGGATTTTTAAATTCCTCAAGGTAAATTGTCTGCCTTGAAGCTTTGTTAAATTATGTTTTACTATTTAGTGTGCTCTGTTCCGGCCGGATGATTATTTCTGTTGCGCAACGCTCTCATTAATTCCGCCAATGAGACGTTGACGAATGCTAAGTGCTATTCACGGCTACGGAGGGAGAAGGCGAGGGACAGAAAGAAGCGCCGTCAAAAAATGTCCAAGGGTTACTTTAAACTAAATAGAACAGATAACTCAGTTCAGTGTGTGTGCTGCAAAACGGAACTGGCATTTGACAACGGCACAATCCTTGATGCTCTGTCCTCAAACATCCACTACATCCATCAAACTCTTTCACAGCCGCAAGCAGGTGATATTTTTGTTCCTTCCGCAAAAGACTAACTTTATCTGTAATAGTTGATGCAGAATATACAAGAAAATATAATTTGGCTAGCACTCCATGTGGTTGGTAATAAAGAAAGTGAGATCTGAAGTCAATTTTTACTTGATTTTATTAGGAGTGTCAGTGAAACGCTGTACATCACAGTTTTACATTTTCAATTAATCCTGAAAACCATGTATTACCATTGCTTCCACAGCATCCACCACCTTTTTTTGGCCAATCATAAAATTCAAAATACCAACATTGATGTCTGTGGTTGTAAGAAAACAAGTGATAGGAATGCTCTTGCATGTCACTACGTCAAACTCTGGGTAAAGTGACCTCATGTACAGAAAAAACAAAACAAGTCTGCAAGAAAATTTCAAAAAGGTATTCATAACCTTGGGTGTTGCGGTGTTTTGTGCTTATCCGTGTCAACAGGAATTGTAAACTACCCCAGGTGTCCGCAGTTAGCCAAGAATACCACCAAACACAGGCACAACATCGTTTCCCTCTTTCTTTGCCACTTGAAAAACAAGTCTCCCACCGCCTTGTACAATAGGCTACAACTCTTGCACTGCCAACTTCAGACAAATGTGTCCCTAGCAGATCCATATCATCACACTGTGAAGCTCTGAGCTGTGTGCAAAAAGGAGGTCAAACTTACAGCAGGAAAAACGGGAGGCATGTTTCAGGTGTGACAGCCCCAACATCAGGTACATGCCACAAAACAAAACCTGAGTTTTTTGTTTTGTTTTTTTCTCAGCTAGCTGACATTCTGATGGCTGAACAAAACAACCAAGCATCGCTTCTTTTGTTAGAGGGTTTACTCTGTTCAAACAGAGAGAAAGAGTGTTTCATGTGCTGGAAATCTGGAGTCCGGTCACAAGTAGTTTCTGTTTATGTAGCGATAACCTCAGCTGTCTGAGGTGTGTGGAAACATTCGTCAAGAAGAACAAGCACACAAAAAATAAAAAAACAACATGGCCTCTTCCTTTGAAAACACGCCCTGCTTGGGAATTTAGAGTTTGGGGTTTCACCTCAGAAAAAAATGAGCACTTAACCTTTAATGAGGGGCACTTTGCAGAGAAAACACATCACAGACATCGCTCGTGTCTGTGCGAAATGTGGCAGCCCCTGTTCTCACACACGCACACACACAGTTTAAGAGTGAGACTGCATCTGCCTCTTTAGCAAATAACGATCACCCAGTAAAGCACTGGTGATGAACCTTTAACTTAACAGAGGGATAAAACGTAAAAAACTAAACTTTACGGTCCAAATAATCATTAAATATGGTTCTCAAACTGGCACATTTTCAAACTACTTTTAGGCCAGTTAAACACTGTCAACTTACAGCAATGCAGTTACAACTTCAACCTCATAGGGGGCGATAACACGCTGGTTTGTGTGCTGTCTACTCAGAGAAGAAGAGACTAATTTAGAACAGAAAGTAGAGATTTTGTTGTGCCGTTTCAGAGCGGTTTGTTGCCCTAGTGGTTCCTGAGAGATAAAGGACTCAAATGTAAAAATGTTTTCCAATGAAATGTGAAATATCTCATACCAATAAAAGTAAAAAAAAAAAGAAAATTAAAAATATCATGATCTTGGGTTGAGTTTTTGGGTGTGTTTCTAGTTTTTGATCATTTCTATGTTCCCCTAAACCCCATCTGAACGGGTTCTCTACGGTCTTAAGTAAACTATTATATTTTCTATCTTTATTCTCCCAATAAACAATCATGTTGCTGGATAAAATACTACTAGAAATGCAACACTGCAAAAACCCCACAAAATATCAAGTATTGTTGGTCTAATTAGTAGTGTAAATATCTTTGTACACTTTAAATAAGACAAAACTGACTTACAAGTAAATCCAAAGCAAGATAGAGGAACTTGTTTTAGGTCAATATTTCCTCAAGATTGATGAAAAAGTACTAATTCAACTGGCAGATTATTTCACTTCTAACATGGGGAAAATGTCTCGCTGTGAATGAAATAATAAGCGCATACATCTTCCTGAAAAGTTACTTTTAAGTTAGTTTTGTCTTATTTCAACTGTACTAATATTTGCACTATAACGAGACCAAAACTACTTTGTAAGATTTTGTGGTTTTTGCAGTTGAATAAGCAGATTTACTGAAGCAATCACCATATTTTAGGCACAGGTCAGCCCTGCTAGATTTTTGAGGCTAACCACTGGGAACTGTTCTCCTTGTTTCTCCATTTTTAGGTTAAAAACCACACACAGTAACAATGAATAAAACCTGTTTTTTATGTCTTGCCAGTACTTGGAAACCTCAGCATTCAATAGGTGGTCCAAGGTTTGTTTTAAGGTTTAATAGCACAGTTTGATTTAGAGCTACCCAGTAAACCCTGACACACCAACAAAACATAAGAAGATTATTTTACAAAGAGCGCCACTCTATTTATAATAAGTCTCACTGTTGAGATCAACAGAACTAGCTCTGAATGGCTCTGATTTAACAACAGTAGAAGACCTTCGGTGAATGACGGCCTTAAAAAGACAGCTGAGCGGCTTCAGTTACTCTCTCCACAGGCAGGAGCCTTATGCAAAAATAGCATGTCGCACTACACTGAGAAACAATTTACACGTATGTCCTGATGAGGAAACTCCAGCCACGAAAACCGCACTTATTAGAAAGAGAGAGAGAGAGAAGAAGAGAGATAGAAGACCCGCCGGAGCAGAAGTGGTAAAAGCCAGCTCGGCCTGTCTAGGAATGCTGCTTACACGTCTCAGGTGGAAATATCACCGGCAATGTTTTTCCTAATGAGAAATGATTAACATGTTTTAAAAAAATGCAGGCCTGAAAAGAAACAAACAGAAAATGCTGCAGGCAGGCAGACAAGCGCAATGTACCTTCAGCTGTGTTTAAAAAAGATCACACAAATGGTAATACGAAGTTATGGGGGTTTTTATACTTTATTGTGTTTAAAGACAGAAACATGTAAGTTATGATTATTTTTTCAGGACTATATGTTGAAATAGGAACACAACAAATACCAAACAGGGTTCTGCTTAGTAAAATTTATGTAAAAAAAAAAAAAAAGAAGAAAAAAATCTTTAAAAAAACTGGTTCTTCCTTCTGGTCATTTAGAAGTCAATGCTAGTGTGGCAAAAGTTTTTTTTTTTTTTTAGCTTTCCCACCAGTCAGTCAAAACAAAACAAAGTCTCCCACAGTGACTCCTTAGGTTTTTTTTTTTTTCTCAATGTTTGACAGGTTCACCTTGAAGCAACGCTGCGAGAAAATGTGTCTGCACCCAAAAAAACAAATGTTTGCCAGTCATATTCTGCCAGGGGATTTATGAAACATGAACTCCCTGAACAATCAGTTCCCACGCTGCCGAGAGACGGATGTCAGTTCACTGTAATTTCATAACGAGGTTTTACTTACGTCTTGCAGCCTTTATGTGAAAAACACAATTTGCTACCTAAACGTTGTGAAGAATTTGGAGCTTTAACCTGCAAAATGGAGCAGTGAAAGTCTGACCAAATGAATTAGTTTTTGCCTTGCGGTCAGTAGGAACATCCACGCAAAGTAGACGTGAAGCGCACAGTTACGACACATCTGACATCCTGCCCAGTGGGCTTCTGAATTACATCATTTCCTGCGTTGAGAACGACCACTTCCTGCGGAGAGCAACCTCTTCTCCTGCGGCTTCAAGGAAACCCCTTCGACGCTCGTCATCTGTGCTTCCTGTTTGGATTTGCTCTGCTGACACACTCAACTATCCTTGAGATGTTATTTTGTGGAATTTGAAAAATGTCTCCCTCCTTCCGTTCTCTATTGTGCTCCTCTAATATCATTCACTGTCACACAAACATATATGTAACTTTCCAACCGACCAAGAAGATCAAAAGAACAATGAGAAGGGCAGGACGGTCACTATGGTAACCTCAGTGTTAACTTTGAACTGCGTTTTTTCTACCAGAGGAGCTTCATACGGATAAAAAGAGCAACTGCGGCTTTGAAAAAGACACTTTATAAAAGTTAAATTCTGCCCAGGCCTAATCATCTTGCGCAGTAAATCACTGAGTGTGTATGCATGTGTGTATGTTCGGTTTTTACGACTATTAACAAATGACGGTTCACGTTTGGTAAAGTGAGTAAAATTGCTGCAGAATGTAAGGATGTAAAGGTTTCACTAAAACTCACCATGAATAAACTGAGAATAATGAAATTAAATACTTATCGAATGCAGAGACAGCCATTTATTAACATTTCTACAATTTGTTAATGTATTTTATACAATACATTCTAACACAACCAGCCCTCCGAGAACGTTCATGCTGTTGCTCCGGTCCAAAATAAAATTGGCTTCGATGCTCCTGCTGTAAGAATTTAGCATCAAGCAGGATGACATCATATCATCTTAAGTTTTGTCACTCTGGGCTGTGTAAGCAATACTACCTTCAGATAGACGTCTCTATGCGTGAGTAGCAAACGTGGAATTCATTCATGTCCAACATTCACATGTCAACAGGCCTAATCTATTGTGAGAATGTCGCTGCTTTCTGCCAGATACATTTTCACTAATCTCCCCCCCGGCGGCCGGATTAAATTACCATGAGTCAATTCTGACTTCTGATCGTTCAGCTGACAAAGAAAATCTGACCCCCCGTGTCAGCGCCACATCCAGCCTTGGGCTGGTTTAACAGAATTTGGCACCGGGTCTACAAATCACTGGTGGTACACACCCACCCACCACTTCACCGGCTCGTAACACCACGACGCCAGTGTAAAACAACAAAAAAAGTGCGTCTCCGTGTGTGGACGTCCTGCGTCTGCACGTCAGTGTGGCAAAAAAAAAAGAAAGAAAAACGGAAGCCTACAGGATCAGCGGAGCTAAATAAATAAGAAAAAGCAAAGTAAACAGAACTGGATTGAAGCAGCAATCAATCTCTCGTTTCCAAGGGCGATGTGCTAGCAAACTCTCAACGCCGCAAAGGGCAAACAAAACAGAAGATTTCAGATCCAACAGCCTGTATCCTGCAAATCATCTCTGCAGAAGCACTACTGCAAGTTTAGACAACAGATTATACCTGCTCTGTGGCATCTGCACACTCTGCAAGAAGCTCACGAGAAAGACAAACGCACCTCAAACAAGAGTTACAGATGTGACAACTGCAGCTAACGTCATGAAGTACAGCAACCCGATTCATCAGCTTTGATGAACCGTTCTCTGTCGGGACAGCGTAGTACAGACCAGACAAGAGAAAAGAGGTGAGCAGCCTGTGAAACGTGATAGTGCAACAACAACAACACGAGTCATCCCTTTAATTTTAGGTTGCAAACCATGGGTGTCACTGAAACACAATGGTGTAGCTGATAGGGGTTTCCCAACAAGTTCGAAAAGTGCAGGGACGCCAATGAAATGTCATGCAAAAGCAAAACTCGTCCTTGAATTTTTTCCCCCACATTTTGTCGAATCTAAGCCGGGATCTTGACTTGCAGGTCAACAAAATCAAGGTGAAGGTGGGAGAAATTGTTCAAAACGTGTTTTATAAATGCAAACTGTGCGATGCATTTATATCCAGCAGCACCTCGGAAGAAACCGGTTAGCTTCTTCTGCAAAAAGAACAACAAAACAAAACTTTATTCTCAGGCTTGAGAATCGAGCGTGGTTCCACCTGATTTATGTTTTCATGAAGGACAGAGTGACATTATGCACATTGTGGCACTCACCACTTGATTTTGAGTTTTTCTCAAAACTGATGTGAAAATATTTGAACTCATCTCACTTGAGCCATTTCTTTTATTTTGAATCTGTCTTTTGTGCTTCCTTTTAATTTAATTTGGACAATTTATATTGTGCAAGGTAAAGGAAGGTTGACTAAATAAAAAAAAAACCCATCTAGTCAGAGCTATTAGGAATGGTTGGAGTTTGAGCCATTTTGTCACTAGTTTAAGAGTCTATGTGAATAGCTGGTAGAGGCATGCCACAACTCTAACTGCAGAAATATGCACAAAGTACTGAGTCAGGGTGAGCTGAAAGTAAATGTTCACCACACTTCGTCAGAGCTTCGTCAGAGCTGAAGAGGAGCTTCAGAGCTCCTCTTCAGAAACGTAATTAAATGACAGAAATTAAATTGTAAAGTATTTTTAAGCCATGAATGTTTGAGGAGCCTGTGTCAAATTCTGTGTCATAGAATTTGACACGGGGTGCTGATGTGTCATTTAATTGACCTAGTAGAAAAGCTTCCATCTTTGGAGTTGGGGTCAAATGTGAAAAAGTTCAAGAAGTATCGACACATTAGCGAGGCCTTGTAAAACTACTAATCCCATCTATTTCTAGAGCTACGTGGGATAGAGTGCACTGGGGTTGTCTAAAATGGTCATAATTGAAAAGTCTTGTTCCGACAACTGTAGAGCAAACAGCCAGGCGTCACACAATAGCTTGTGTCCTCTTCAAAGGTGACACTTATCTTATCGCCCTTCACGGTTTAACGTTTAATGCCTGTGGGTTGTGGAAGTTTGCTGTAAATGAATATCATCTAAACCCGAACAGTATAATACCAAAGGACATATGAGACAGCTTGCAGAATGATCACAGCCTATTTTCTGATCAAGAAGCAAGAAGACCATCGTGGGAACATCTTAAAACTCAACTTCCAAACTCTGATGTACCTATCCAGATGTCCTGTGATTATGTCTGTGACAATGATCCGCCGGTATTACATGAAGTCGAGCAGATCTCAACTCGAGCACAATTAGTGAGAGTTTGACCTTTGAAGCCCAGGGCTCCGGGGCCTTCTGCGCTGGCATCCACAGCGGGAGTTTGAGGCGGAGATGTCACAAATCAAACCCTCTCCGTTAAGATTATCTCCGCAGTCAAGGTCAGCTGCTTTGGTAGCGTCAAAGAGAGCCCTCTTTTCACACGCTCCGCTCCCACACTCGCTTATTTACAGCACATTTCCTCTCAGCGGTATGGGCAAAGCCCTTCGGTAAGATCCAATTCCGTTACTTCTATATTCCTTATTTTGTAGAATGTTAGTGTTGCTAACAATACCTAGTTAGGATGTGATTGAAGGGCTTCAAAGGACATTTTAATCGACCCATTCAAACTTAAAGAGGAAGGAGGGGAAGAGGAGAAGGAAACAGAGGAGGAGCAGCTGATAGCATTCTTTACCTTGTTGTAGTAATGGAGCTGGACAGAGTGCCATTGGCCGTCGCTGACTCCACCGGGGATGTAGGGAGACACCGTGGTTTTTGTTTCACCTGGGTGATCAATGAAAGACAAAATAAAACAATGATTCATAAACCTTAATGTGCTTTTCTTCTCCCCATAACCAAAAGGTGATTCTTTACACCTAACTTTGGTAGGTAGGGCTGGGTGTACTCCTGGCTTTACCCTGAATCTTTGAGTCGAGGTGAGAGAGTTTAAGACTGAAAGAGCTTAACCTCATAAATAGTTCTTATTTTCTCCCAGCATTAACAATTAATTTGGACACAAGACTCATCATGCAACACAAGAAAGACAAAAGGCCAGGGAGTGTGTACTTTTGTTTGCCAAGGGCAGAAGCAACTTGCACACGACAATCAATCCAGCTACAAATTAGCAAACACCACAGAAACGCAATGTATCTGCATGTTTTTGTATGTATGACTAAACAGGGATGATCTCGTGACCTAAAGAAATCGACAATCTACCTTGATATTCCTCCGTCTTAAAGGTGACACGTAATTCTGATGATTCATGCACCTAGCGTTTAGTCGTTTTATGGTTCTGAAGTAGGGCACAAGGACTTGGCCCGTCTCCCAAACCGGCTCCAACCCAAGATAATCATATTAGACTGGATTCCTCCTCCGTACGGTGCCATGGGAAAGTGGCCCGAAAGGGAAAACAACAGTTGCCGATACAAAGCCAGCGTGTTTGATCTGCAGTTCAACAGTTACCGACATTAACAATGACTCTGGGCGTATGTCTGACTGCACTTCAATGAGAGCTTGGCTTCAACGCATCACTCTGTCAAAGCTGTAAACGTTAATCAAAAGCAAGCACACAATGCTAGTATTTATTTATGAGAGTCCGTTTAGATCATGAGCATTCATAAATGAATTAATGTGGCAGAAAAACACATAAACAGTTCGGAAGATACGCAGTATTAAAAAAAAAGCCTTACCTCCGGAGAAGGTAAGGTGAATCTGTTCGTCAATGATCTCCAGGGCAATGAAGTCGTGTTTCTCATTGAACCTGCCGTTGTAGAGAAGCAGAGCATTTCTTTCTCGGGTAGCAAACCTGCAAAAAGAGTGATTCTTAGATATTTGGCAAGTGTCACACCTAAAATTTTCAGAGATGCACCAACAAATCATCGAACAATATTCCACTTGATCGGTTGGTTGTAAACTCAACAGATTAGTGAATGCACTCCAGGGTTTTCCCCAGAAAACGTGGGGGGGGGGTGCAAGTCCTACAAAAGGGGGGGGGGGGTGCAATTCAATCAGGGGCTTTCCCCGTCTGGGAGCTTAACGCTGAATGTGACAGGCAGCCAATCGGAAAATGCGGATTCTCCGCCTGGTTTCTGAGGGGAAATTACCGAGGGGAATCCCAAACAGCTGAAACGTTGTAATGCTAAGACTGGCGGCGGGGCTAGCAAAGCATGGCGGGCCGCCATGCTTATAATACTTTGGGGGAAACCCTGCACTCTGCGTAAGAGCTGAACTAGAGCATGCTTACAACAACAGTTTTTGGTGTGGAAGTTGCTACTGTGGGAAGACGTCTCAAAGTTAACCACTTTCAGTATCTGCTGGATGTTTTAAAGACGTTGTCAGAGGAAGCACAAAAGTTGTGAGAGGCAGTTTCAAAGGACGTTACATTTTCTGTTGAGGCTCTTGGTCATTTCTTTATTTGCCATTTTGCCTTTTTACAGATTCGGGTATAAAATTGTGCCTTCTGCTTGAAGGGGAAAGTTGGCTTTGGAAATGTCTGCAAGCTTTTGGAAAATTATTTTTAACAGAGTGCTGTTGATAATGATAAAAATGTGTTACTTTCTACCATAAAGTTAAAAGGATGATGTCAAATGTCTATTTTATAATTTTATAAGTATACTTACTAGTAACAAAAAATGACTGCTCAGTCTCACAGATGGGTTTATGACTAGAATGGCAAAAGGAGAAACCATTTCCAATACATTACCATGAACTTTAATTTGAGAAAAGACATTTTGGAAATTTATATATATTGAATTGGAAACTTTTCAACACCCCATTAAAGCTCACCTTCAGTATCTGAAATCAGAACCAGTATTGATGCAAAACTGAGACACTTTTGATTGGTGTGTCTGGACTGGTGACCTGTCTGAATTTTTGCTTTATCTTCAAACTTAAGTTTCCTGTTAAACTATCGGTATCATTTCCAAGTCAAACAGACTGGGGCCGTGAGACTAAAGACTTTAAAGACCTTAAAGATGGCTTTACGATAAAAAAAAGATCTCCTGAGAAAAAGGTCCTCTTGCCAAGGAAAGTATACAAAGGATTTGTTGCTCAGTGATGAAACCCTTTCCGTGCCTTAAAAGATTCACGAGTTGTATTATCCGGGCACTCGTGTGTTTTAGGCGGGTACAGAGTTCAGAGGCGAAGCTGAGTTTTGGACTGGAAGGTGAGGGCAGCGGAGTCAGACAACAGATGCCAGCGAGTCCAGGAGGGCAGGAAGTCAGGATGGCTGCAGCCAAGTACTGATAAGGAAAAACATCACACAGCCTTTCCTGTTTTCACCGCACTGTAAACCTTTTCTAGCCCTCACGCTGTCGATGAATTCAAAAATATAGGTCTCACCTTTATTATCAGTGGCAACAAAACACTAGGGTTATAATTTACCTATTCGTATTCATATTTACTGTGAGAGAATAAGAAAACTTGCGCAACCAGCTGTTGTTTGTCCTCCAGCACTTTCAGGTATGTGGAGAGTGTGAGAAACAAACTTCATTAAGTTGCAAATTCAGATGTGGTGTGTCTCACTACAATGGATAAGCGTGTACACGTCTGGGCCTGCCCAAGCTATACTTTAGCTCATTGAACTCTTTATGTTACCATTTACTACACAACTGCTTAGACAGGATTGCACTCTGTTACCATTAGATGTAGAATTTCAGTGGTTAAGAAAACGGAAGTTGTAGAGCAACACTCATAACTATGCTAACTGGCATATCAAGCTATTTAGCAAATAAAAGGCTCTAAATCAACTTTACATGTTGAACATTCTAGATAAATACTGCTTTTCATAGCATCTCTCTGACTTTATATGGAGTTTTACATATTTCAGTTGCATTTAATTGAAAGAAACAAACTAGTTAGGCAGTTTGAGGATACCAAGCTAATGTTAGCTTATTGAACTACAGTTAGCAGCCCAAGCTACACTCATTAGCTGTTTCTGGAGATGAGGAACAGCTTTGATAACACAATTTTTTTAAAAGAATCTGCATTCAGGTATGTAGACAATGTTAAACTATTGAACTAGAACTGCTATTACATTATTTGTTGCCGTCAGAATTCAAGTCAAAAATAATTAAATTTAACTGTAACAGGTGGAGTTACAGCAGGCCATGCTTTTCTAATTGAACATAAAGACAGGCGTCTTCGTTTCTTTCACTGAAAATTTTCCATGTTTAGTTTGTTGTTGTGGATGTAAAAGTAAAAAATAATACATAAATAAATACACTAAAATTATTACTTTTGTTCTTTTATTTTAAAAATATTAGTTTTGTAGCTCATGTATTTTAAGCCCCATATGGCAAACAGTTTCGATACCACTGAGTTTTATAAATAAACTTTAGTTGCCCTTTTTTAATGCATCTTACAATTTTGTGTATTTTCTAATTAAGTTGCACACAGGAAAGTGGTTATTTGTTTGAAACTTAACCTGAAAAACTCATTAAAGAAAGAAAAAATTACTTATTATCATCATGTAACGACATAGTGAAAAAAGGTACATACATGAAGGAAACGGTGAAGTGGAACCTTTGTCGGAGACCCCTGAACGTTACGAACGACTGGCCGGGGAAGCTGCGGGTGGTCATTTCACAGTAAGGCTTCTCGAACTCCCCTGGCGGACACTCGCACATGAAACCTCCAGCAAGCCGGTTGACACATTTCCCACCGTTCTTACAAACACCGGGAACACAGCGGCCCGACGATGCATTCACCTCACAATGCTCGCCTAAAAGGAAAAAAAAGCAGACTTCAGTTAGGCAGCATTTATATATTGCTTCTGTGAGCTCTTTTGAGATAATGTGAAGTGCAATGGCAGATGATTAATGACCATGTTGTCTTATTAGATTATCGTTAGTTTAGCCTTTCTCTGAAGCATTCTGTGCACCCTTGACTTAAATCCAGACTAGTGTAATCAGTCTGGAATTCAATTCTTTTAAAAAAAGTCTTTGATTGAGAGAAGCTTATGTAGCCGCTGCAGCGCCTTGCAAAAGTATGCCGCTTGAACATTTTTATATTTTACGATGGTAGAATTAGAAACTTCTGAGTACTTTATTGGGAGGTTTTGTTATAGACCAACACAAAGGAGTTTGTCATTGAGTAGCTGAAGGAAAATGATGCAGAACTTTCACATTTTTTACTTTCACTTTTAGTCATTTCAATAAAAAAAAAGTGGTAGTAAGTCCCATTTTGAGTACTTGTGTATAATTTAATCTTAATATAAATCCAGGTGTTCTGCAAAGTTTGCAAAAAAAAATAAAAATAAAAAATACAGTCAGATCAGGGAAAAAGTTATGGGGCAATTCAAAGCAAAGTTAAGTTATAAAACAATATCAATGCAAAAACACAAAATGTTAAATGAAATAATCTGCCATTGAACTAGAACTTCCTTTGTTAAATCAATATTAAAGAATTATTGACCTAAAATAACTTTCTACATTCTGTTGAAAAGTTATTTGTAAGTTTGTTTTGGCTTATTTCAAGTGTACTAAGATATTTGCCGTAGAAACTGTACAAAAAAAATACTTGGTAACATTTTGTGTTTTTGAAGTGCTTCTTTTAACTCGTCTGTCAAAATGTTGTTTGCATCCTGGCATGACTCACTTCCCGGCTAAACAGATTGATTCAAGTGTGGGAATGATCAAATCTGTTATAAGAGATTTCCTAAATTTCAGTCCTATCATGGGAAATTCCTCTTTAATGAACACACCAAGGTAGCATAGTTCAAAATCGGCAAACTGAGCCAGCTTCCTGGCCCTATTAATTTAAATTCCTGACACAAATATCCTCTGCTAGATGTCTCCTGTGCGGTACGTCCACCTGCCATCATCCAGGTGGACGCTATCATCCAGACATGATCTCCCCACCCCGGGTGCATACAGACCCCCATCACATCACAGCTTGGAACCAGCTAATGGCCCTTCTATCCTCAACATAATCCTTTTTTCCGAAATGGGGGAATTATAAGGATCCGTTTCCCCGTAATGTAGGAAACCCAAGGAGAACAGATCAACTCCCGCCCCTGCTGTCATCAAGCCCATAATGGGCCCTGATGGTCCCGACTATCCAGAGTTGAACTGTGACCTTCAAAGAGGGGACACTGAGATGTAGGAAAGAGAAATATGGAGGCTGAGTGGACAAGATGACATGGGAGAGGCAGGCGTAAAAGCCCTGTGAGTGACAAAGGCGGGTATAATCAGGTAATTGCATCAGATATGAGGAAGAGAAAGAAGAGGGGGAGGCAGAGCGTTGGAAGAGATGGACGAAGATGAGGCATGAGGACTATCGGAGGCCGCCACAGCTCTATTAGGGGGAGACAGCGGCACGGAGAGGACCAGGTATCGAATGTACGAGAGGGAAGTAGAGCAGGAAGATCACAGACACCAGGAAATATTTCACTAAGTGTTTCTAGAGGGAAGAATGGACCCGTCCGAGTCTTCCACAACTTCTACCACATAAACTCTGGGTTGAGTCAGAATCAATCCCACCAACCAGATGAATACCGGTTGGGATTATTTTTATCACACCAGCCATTAGCTTAAATAAAACAAACTTTAAAGTTCTCTTAGTGTGATCATTACATGCAAACAGCAAATTTTAACCAAGTGCAGTTTCAGAATTTCTTCTAAAAAAGCTATCCTAAAAGCCAACTGTGCACTGTTTGTGTTTACATGTAGAAAAATTAGACATAACAATAAGCACAGATTAACAATATTTAATCTGCTGCCAAGCTATGCAGATGCTCCATCTGTGCCAAAAAAGATTCATCCACCTCATTATGCTGAATGTTTAGAGTGACTCCAACTGATGGCAGCCTGACCTACTTTCTGATTAATTAAACTAATAATTATTTGACACCCCTGCCCCCAAGTGCAATAAGCATTTGATGTAATACACTACAAACTAAAACCAGACGATTTTATCTATGGAAATCTCAAATTATGAGGCCAAAATAATGTTTTAAACCTTTATGGGAATTTATCAGAAAATAATTCCTTTCTTTTCATTTTCACTACTGACTGCTTTGACTTGTCATTAGTGTCAAATAAGAAGAAAAGAGTTTAAAAATTCTTCATTACCAAACTTGCATGTCAGGGTTAAAGTAGTTTTGGACCTTCGGCTAAACATTATTTGATACAAGATCTTAGCATTCCACACACCTTTTGACAGTGATAAATCTTCACATCCACCTGCATTGGATGTGTGCAGGTGGCTATGCATTCAGGATTACAAAACATTGTTTTTCTTTTCTGCAGTGGGGTCAAACACGTTTCAACATTTGCTCCAAAAACTAGTCAGAGCAGTTTGGCTGTTCTGCTGTACACATGTAAACCACTGTCACGAGAGAAAATAACTGGATTAGCGGGCGATTACACCAAGTTAGTAAATCCGAAATGTTGATTACCTGTGAAGTCTTCCAGGCACTCGCAGGTGTACCCGCCCTCTCGGCTGCGGCACCTTCCGTTGTTCTTGCATGGCCCCGAGTAGCAAAGGTCAATCTCGGTTTCGCAGTAGTCCCCGGTGAAGCCCACCGGGCAGCGGCACCGGAGCCCGTTGATGGGATGGATGGGCCGGAAAAGGACCGTGTTGGAGGCGATGAACGGCGGCGAGCTGTCGAACTTCAGCACCGAGACGCACTTCATGTAGTTCTCGCAGGGCTCTCGCAGACAGATGTTGTCATCGAACGGCAACACCTGGAGAAAGGACATCATCGGAGTTACGTCGACATTGTGCACCTCTTTTCTGTTTCGTACCCAGCTTTCTCTTGTGGGCTACCTCCTGAGAGGAAATCAGCCTCAGCAGCGTCCTGTTCAGGTAGATCTGCTCCTGGAGGTCCTCAGAGGGGAAGAACGTTCCTTTACCCGGCGTGCCTCCGGGCTGGAGCGCCGAAAAAGTGACGTTCAGGATGGAGCCCTGCACGTCGGTGTCGTTCTGGATGTTGAACACGAACACGGCCTCCCGCTTGGTGGACAGAACGGCCGCCACTCCTTCCAGGAAGAGGCTGAGGAGGGGAGACAGGAAGCGCTCCTGCGACATGTTCTCCAGGCGCACCGTGATACTGTTGGTCAGCATGTCGTCGGTGATGATGGTGACACGTAGCGTACACGTGGCTTTGACTGTATGGAGGCCATCTGGAAGAAACAGACATTGGGCTAGTTAGTGACAAGACTTTTACTTTTCAGATAAAGGATCATATCTAACTATCCTAGATATCGGAGGATATCTCATCATTCTGTTTCATTTTTTTTTTGTGCGTATATGGAGGATGCTGTGAAACAGAGTTGACCCTCCTTCAATTGTTACCATACTCCAACATTTTACCTACAGTAGGAACAACTTTTGCTTTTATGTCACAGATAAACAAATTCAGATCAAGTTCCATTACATGGTCATTGGGCGAGAGGTTGGGGTATAACCTGGACAGGTCACCAATCCATCACAGCTGGATCAAATTATTCATTTTAACTATAGAGTAATACTTTCTCTAGTGTTTGTTTTGTTTTCACGTTAGCCTAAAAGATTCATCCCCTGTGGGGAAAAACAACAGTCTCTACAGTCACTTTTTAAGTGTGATGAAGTTATGAGTCACCGCCAGCAGACATTCTAAAAACAGAGATCATAAACAAATCTGCTCCTGTAGCTGTAACAACAAAAGCTTTAGTGTGTGCGTTGTGAAGCGCTTCTTATGTCGAGAAGTTATTGACATCAAATACTGGAAAAATCCAGCTATATATATATAATTTTTCTGCCAAAAAAAACAATCATAGGGCAGTTTTGAATCCTTGCATTTCTGTCCTCAGTTAGAGTCATTGCAGCTGTTAAATTATGAGTTTCTATATTTTTGCTACCATCATGCTCATTTGTTGATTGGTTCTGTCTGGTTCCATGCATGACAAGTTTGGTTTATGGGTTAAAATCCCCCCCAATGTTCCCAGTTTAATAGATAAAAACAAGTATGTGCTGCTTGTTTTGAAATCCGATGAGCTCTGTTGGCCAACTTATGAGCAAAGAATAATAAACAGAGGGAATAAATATTTTTATTGGTCCCTGGCAGCTCAGCAAAGTATTAATACGCAAATACTGCTTTAATAGGAAAACACATAAATGTGTCAATCAGGTCCTTCAAAATCAAAAATGTATTTTGAAATTTGTTCTCTTTCTGACTCCATATGATGTGGAGGCTGAATTTTTATTTTCCTAAGCATAAAGCTCTATATTATAAAATTTTGGAAAATTGCTGTTTGTAAATAGGCGGGTCATTGTTTGACCTTCTGAAATGTTTATGGGGCTAAAGAAGACTTGTCTAATGGATTTCACTTGTTCAAGAAAAACAAATCAATTATTGACAAGACCAAGTGAGTTAAAAACTCTTCTATTTTTTCCACACAATACATGTTTAACGTGTAGAAAAGAACGATGAAGATCAATTAACACAGTTCAGAATTAGCTTAAAGAAGAATTGAGAAAAATCTGTTGACAGGACATTATTAGCCATGGAAACTGTTAAAGTAATGTCAGAATCACCGACAGCATGAGGGGACCCAGTAGATGTGCGGAAAAACCTCTTCCTCATCAAGAGAAACAAAAATGTAACTTTCACCTACAGCTAATAATTTGTGGGAAAAACTTTTATATTGCCCTCCAAGTTACTTGAGCTACTATTTGATTTGGTCTATCACAAAAACTACAGATAAATACTACTACTGCAACACATTTCCAAGTTCTGGTGCCTTTGGTGTCGTCCAGACTGGAGAGATCTCAGTCTGGGTGACATACAGCTGAGGACAGCTGGTGAGGCCAGATGAAACCCCACAGAGGGGGGATAATACTGTTGAAGCTACACTGTTAAAAGGGTCCGATTGCACTGCTTTGCAGTCATATATATGTGAAATGTGTGTGTGTGAATGTGTGCATGTGGTGGTAGCTGAGCTTTAAGATTGAAAGGGTCGTGCTGATGCTCAACCACAGGTGCCCTGTCACCATTACAAATGACATCATTCCTCAAAACTAGTAAAAACTCGCTGGTGGCCAGACACTCGGTCTGCAGAAGTCGAGTGTGGACAGGTCAGTCAATCAGCTCCGGCTAACAGCTAATTCATCCACAATCGAATAGCTCACATCAGCAAATGCCAGGAGGAGAACTAGTTACTACAAATAAGTAGAGCCTTTATGACACATACTACCCCGATCACTCACCGAGACCGCAAAATTATCCAGCAGTCGTGATGGATTGAGCCGCTGTAATGTGGTGGAGTCTAGGTGCTCATTTCACACAACCTGCTAACAGACAGACTACTCTACACCTGTCTCTTCCCAAAGCATCTGGGACTGCTCCATTATCCCACTTGCCGCCAGAGATCCATCACCTGTCCCTCTTTAAGACACACTTCCTGCGTTGAGTCCATTACGCTGCATACACAGTCGTGATTAAGGAAATAACAGTCCTTGATCTTCCACACACATAGGGGCGCATACCTGCTCAGTGCCAAGTCAAACATTAGACCAGCATCGTCACACTGCTGTGTAACAAAGTAGGTCCTGACACAATCTGTTACCGGCATGCAGAAATACAGTCACATTAATGTGACCACCACGTACTTTCCACTTCAGAGTAAAATAACCAATCACAGAAGGCAGGTGGCAGCACAGTGCAGTTGAGCGTATATAAAGGGTGTGTGTGGGCTTCGGAAAACATTTCAATCGTTGGCGTAATGCAGAAACGAAGCGATTTATCCGACGTCCAAAAGGGCATGATCATTGGCTTTCGGGCCAAGGGTGGAAGCATTTCCGAAACGGCTGAGTTTGTGAACTGTTCGCGTGCCGCCGTGGTAAAAGTGTACCGTGCATGGCAAAATGGGACTGTCCAAAATCAACGACGTGGCAAATGTGGTGCACCACGGGCCATAGATGACAGAGGCGAACGACGGTTGCGGAGATGCGTTCGGGCAGATAGACGGGCTACCGTTGAGCAACTGACCACTAAAATGAACCAAGGGGCTACCACAAGTGTCTCCCAAACCACTATTCAGCGAACATTGCTGCGTCTGGGCCTCCGAAGCAGACGCCTGGTTCGTGCACCTATGCTGACTGGTGTTCATCGACGACGAAGGCTAGAATTTGCACGCCAGTACAGCAGCTGGACGTCCACTGAGTGGCGACAGGTAGCGTTTTCAGATGAATCGCGTTTTATGCTCCATCGGACAGATGGACGTTGGCGTATAAGGCGTGAAACCTCTGAAAGGAACCACCCTGCAACCATTGCAGGAACGGTCCAAGCTGGAGGCGGGAGCATTATGGTCTGGGGAATGTTTTCCTGGCATTCTCTGGGTTCACTGATTATTGTGGAAGGCACGATGGATCAATACAAGTACGCATCTGTCCTTGCGGACCATGTCCACCCCTACATGCGCATTGTTTTTCCTCAGGATGATGGCATCTTCCAGCAGGACAATGCGAGGTGCCATACAGCTGCCAGTGTACGTGCGTGGTTCGAAGAGCACCAGGATGAGTTTACCGTCCTCCCCTGGCCAGCAAACTCACCTGACTTAAACCCAATCGAGCATCTGTGGGACCATCTCGATCGAGTTGTTCGCGCCATGGATCCTCAACCGCGTAATCTAGCGCAGCTGGCCACGGCATTAGAGTCGGCATGGCTCAACATCCCAGAGAAGACCTTCAGGGACCTAAGTGACTCTCTTCCTGCACGTCTCGTAGCAGTTCGCTCTGCGAAAGGTGGTTATTCTGGCTTTTGACAGATGGTCACATTAATGTGACTGGACTGTGTACGTGCAATCACAGAGCTCCATACAACTGCCATTTACACTTTAATTTGTATTTATACCCTCTGCTTCCGCAGCAAAACACTGAAAACTATCTGTGTCCTTCAAATAATGCTACTAATTTCCTTCCAAAGTGGGAGGGGAGATCGGCACCATTGAGGTGCAGTGATTATAGCCCTGGGAGCAGTAATGTAAGCCACTGAAGAACTGTGGGAACGCCAGTAAATGGAAGATACATGATAAAGATGCTGTAAAGAAGGAATTCATGAGGCAACATTTCGTCTTTCCAAAGCATCCCGACCAAGACTATTTATAGGAGCCCACCAGCTGCTAGCATCATACATGTATGGAGAGGATGGGTTGGACACTGGAAAGTGTGTGATGGGGACATATGCCAGGATAAACAGAGTCCTGTGCGCTTTAAAATGCCATCATTACATACACACCGATGTCGTGGAGCAACAGTTGCGGGAACGGGATGCTAGCAAAAAAAAATTCTGAGAGCAAACTCTTGCTTGAGTTCATTTAATATGCACATCTTCTTATCTTAGCTGACAAAAACTTGGATTGTTCTTCCCTTGCAATTTGGTATTTTCCACCAAACCAGGTGGTTCAACAATTTACAATAGCAAAACATAATATGTTTACACAAAACCTTGTGCAGTACTACCACAAAGTGGATCATCTCTGCTGTACTCAACACACTTTGGGTGGCTTTCCATTACAACTGAGTAACAATCCTAGAGGGTGAGGTCACCATATAGTGGGGTGGCCTCAGAGTCCGAAAAATAGCCCAACATAATCTTTATGCGACACAGACATGAGATAACAAAACAATGGACAACATGGAAGCTATGTTGAACATTTGAACATTAGACCAACTCTGTGCTTGGAACCCCAGTGAAGTTAGTTTAAAAAAAAAAGGACTGGTATCATTTAGGTGATACTGGTTGATGACGGTATAACCGTGCATAGCGGAGTCAAGAAGCATTGAGAAGGTGTTGGACGGAGCTGCTTTGTGAACAACTTCAGCCAGATCTTGGTGAGCTATCTAGTACCAAGAATTTGGTTTTAACTTGGCACTAAACATTTATTTTGATCATCAGACCATCTACCTGAACTTTTTTTTACCATTGCAGAGATACACCAAGATCTTGGATGGTGACTTAACCGGTCACTAGGTACCAAACATCGGTTGGGCTTGATAGTCTCAGTTAGAGCACCAAACTAAGTATTCCCAGATCATCTCAACAACAACACTCTTCAGTGTGGCTGCCTTTACTGTATGAAGAAAACTCAAATGTATATTTTGTCAGAATTAGTGAGGTGTTCAAGTCAAAGGAAGCTGCACGGTTAGCATGACGCTGCCTCTACTACACCTAATATAAAACAGCTTATGACTCCTCATGTCATCAAGGAGAAAAGTAAATGTGCTTTGAACACTTTTTTACATATTAAAGTTCTTAAAGAGAAAAGTCAAAGCTTCAAACAAAATTGCACAAAATCTTGAGAAAACGTTTTAGGAAAACCCTGAACTAAATCTCTCTGAAATGTGGTTGGACACAGAAATTCAGAAAACATGTAATGTTTTCGTGGTATACTGATGTGGCTTCACACTGGTTTTACAAGGGTAGAAAAACAAAGTCAGGACTTTGCTGCATTCATTATGAACTAGCCTTGGCTTAGGCCATGTAGGAGTCTCCACTGCAACTGGTGAAGGAGACACAGGTGATCAGACCAATGTAAGACAAATCACACCAGTGACACATTAGTGTCTATCTGAAAGGACAAATGACCAGGCACTGAGGAACACACATGGAGACACACACAGGGGAAAAAAAGCTGCTAAATCTGTCTATCAAGTGTCAGTGTGCCTCTCTAAACATATAGACTGGCTTTACCACAAAACCACACACAGATTCTACACATGGCTCGAGCTCGTCACGTCCAACAGGTGTCGACACACGCTGTTGCCAGCTGTCACCGTCCCTGACAAGCCACAGGGATTTCAGAAACCCACAAGTATGTAAAAAAAAAAAAACACACAAAGAGAGTGCGTGCACATTGAAGGAGAGTGGATAGAGTTGTCAAATAGTCACA
The DNA here is from genome assembly GCA_033032245.1 of Poecilia picta. Lineage (NCBI taxonomy): Eukaryota > Metazoa > Chordata > Actinopteri > Cyprinodontiformes > Poeciliidae > Poecilia > Poecilia picta. The sequence continues at coordinate 14,310,852 of CM065375.1, forward strand.
TGAATGCCACAATCAGGCCAACAGAAAGTGATAGTTAGAGTTGGGTTTATGTTACAGGACATTTTGAGACAGCTTTGCGGATAACTGAAGGGGTGCAGCCATTTTCTACTCTGGTGGCCGAACTCCTCCCCTCCCCAACTCCTTGGTGTAAAAGCTAACAGGGGTGTTTAGTCAGCTAGTTAGCGGCAGGGTTAATAAAACAACAGAGGACCAACAGCACATTTGTAACCCTGACAGTTGCTGCAGAGAAGCAGCAAGACCACCACAAATTCCCCAGTCAGCACTAAGAGTACTGATACCTTAAAGTGTGGCATTAACGTGTAGGCCTAATAGAAAGCAGCAGGAGGGATGGCTATTTTCAACTATATATTTTTCTGCCCGGCAACCCTTTTAAAACATGGTTAAACATTTTACAGTAAAGCATCCAATAAAAAGTGAGCTCAGGTGATTTAAAATTCCCAGAGAGCGCTCCAGGAAACACTTCCTCTATTCAACGCCCCCTCATCCTTCCGCTTTAGAAAAAAAATAGCTTTTAAATATGTGACACAAGACAAAGTCTGAAACCCGAGTTCCTTTCAGCCAGTGGCAGAGCAGAATTTATTTGAAAGCTCTGGTTCAGTTGGACGGACCCGGACATGTTCAGGACAAAGAAACACCAGGGATTCAACTCTCTAGACTGTAAGATGGCAGAATTTCCTTTTGTTGTTTAATAATTGCCAAAAAAAACACACACACAAACAACAGCACAACACTCTCTGGAATTATTAGCATCCCTGGTAAAGATTTACATGTGTTTAAGTTTGAAATAAATTGTGAAATCCCAAGATGCAACTACCTGATATAAACTTTTCAGATTTATATATCTGGAAAACAGGAAGTCATCGATCACTGATTAAATTAAAAACAAAACAGATATGAAAAAGTTAAAAGAATTTCATTCATACTTAACTTTTTTTTTCAGGAGGAAATAAAACCTTGTTTCTACATTTTGTTACTTTGTACCATTGCTACTCAATGCTACACTAACTTTCAACTGTCTCCACCAGATGTCATAAATCTCTTTTTGTTACTCCTCTCATCTTTTTATTTCTTTGTAACCATATGCTGTTTCAACATTTTCATTTTTAACAAAGAAAATTGTTTCAGTAACCAGCATTGTGTGTGTGTGTGTGTGTGTGTGTGTGTGTGTGTGTGTGTGTGTGTGTGTGTGTGTGTGTGTGTGTGAGACTGACAAAATGTCCACTCGTATCTCCATTTTTTCCATTCTACTATTGAATGCCAACCAGTGCCATCATCAGATTGTGTATCTGCAGGCGCACCGACAGACATCCTGTTTGCCCAATGCAGAGGGAAACCGACAGGAAAAAAAAGAGAGAAAGAAAGACAGCAACTCAATTAAAGTATCATTAATCAAAAGACATACAGCCAGCTTTGGAAAATACTAAAAGACAGGAAATTGAATGGGAGGTAGATCTGTCTCTGCAAAACTTGAGGGTTAAAATGGAAACAATTAAAAAAAAAAATGCACAGGAAAATAAAAATGTAGGTAGTTGAGAGGTGATGGCTAGAAATTTACAAAATGTTGTGAAATAATAAAAATTAATAAAAAGCAAGAAAAAGCATCATCTCCCTTCCTACGGTGTCATGCTTTTAAGGTAGCAGCTTGCACTTTTTCAGAGTACTTTTTAATGTCTCTGTGAGTTAGATACAGAGACTAAAACCAATCAATTAATTAGATACTATCTATTATTTTCTGCCAATATGTTATTAATGCCGATAGGAAATAATAAAAGTTTAAAATTCTTCTGCTTTTAGCCTAAAGCTAACAGGTTGTGCTAATTATTTTTCTTTTGTTACATAAACATAATGTTACATAATGGAAAAGAAATGTATAAAGTATCTTTGGATGCGTTTAAATTGACCCCTTTTCTAGTCAAATCCCGCTTCCCACTTTTATACTCAAGTGAAAGTTGACCAATTAAAACTCAATAAATTTCACATAATTAAAAACAACAAATAAAATGGAAAACTTTGCTAATTTCCAACTGCCACTATGAGAATATACCAAGATCTGGGAAGAACCAGATAAACTAGATTCCAGTCTGTTGTGTCTCATAGACCACACCTTTAATCAAATTAAAGCTAAATTATGTTTTATTAACCATCACTGGGTCCCTAGCAACTTTATTATAAGTTAATTAAGCTAATTATATGAAAAACTGCAACATTTTAATCATATTTACAGTCACCTTGATGTCGTGACGGAGCATCTTATGGCTGTGCGTTAGCAAAATGACAACGTCCCGTTCAACAAGCGCTTGAAAACAAAACTACTGAAACTGACCTTGGGTTAATAATCCCTCTGAATGAGATAAGTTCCAGGAAATAAAATTCCCTCTCAAACACGACTGCTTCATATTTGTCATTAATATGAGTCAGTTTTTAGGCTGTAATCATTACTCCTCTGAGGCTCCCAACACAAACATGAGCTAACCAAGTGTAGATGATTAACCACAGGAATGTTGGAGGCAGCAGGTGAACAGACGCAAAAACGAACAATGTATTACTTCAAAGACGGGAAGCTACGAGACCAGGCTCCTACTGTACTTCACTCCAATTCATCAAAAACAACTTTTTGGCATCAAAAGACCAAAGTCTCATCAATCTGTCCACACCTGCACAAGTACAGTCACATCTGAAGGCTGCTCTGTTCTTCAGCACCAAGCGAACCCTCAACAAGCATTAGGGGTCTTGACAAGAGAGCAGGTCATTTGCATGCTTATATATATATATATATATATAATATATATATATATATATATATATATATATATAATATATATAAAAAAGGATTTAGTGAAAGCTCTCTCTCATCTCTCTCCACGAGCTGTCGGTCATATATTTTTTGCAGGTATGCCTCTCTCTGACAGATCAAAGTGTTTAGGAAAGAGAGCAAGCTTTGAACGCTCATTCAGACATTTGGAAAGAAATCTAAAAGGCACGCGGGAAGTCAGATGGTGGTGAAATCTTAGAAACCGATGAACAGAGGAAGGCAGCAAAGTGTACGGAGTAGGAAAATGGCAATAAATAGGAGGGAGAAACTTGGTGAGATTTATTTTAAGTTGGTGTGAGACAAAAAGGCAAACCGTCATCAGACATTCCAAAATAAAGCAACAGCCTAAGGAAACAGGATAGAAATACTCGACATGGCTTAAAGGCAATAATAGAAGACTGATAATTGCAGTTGTTACTGGGTGATTTCTCTACAACACCTGCAGGCTGTCAGAATGAGCCTAATGGGTCTTTCCCCCCTGCCAACCCCTATTTCTTCCTCCACTCTCTTGCAGTAATCGCAGTAGTAGGATTAGCCCTTTCTTTTCCACGTTCCTTATAAGCTTTCATAAATTAAAAACTCAAAACAGGCTACACAATGGACCCCTTTCTCTTCTGGACTCAGCCGGGGAGCGGGTAAGGCCCAGTTGTTGGGTCAGTGGATAGCAGGCCGGCTGTCAGGGGGATAACATCCGAACCACAGCCGGAGAACAGGTGGTAACACACCGAGACAAGCCGCCTGAACCAGAATCAGTCGTTCAATCAGTTCAGAGGAGAAAAAACAGGTGGGCTGACAGGCTTACGGATGATGAGTCAAGAAGGAGCAAAGGACTAAGACTCCAGGTTTGAAAAGCAGAAAATCTCCTGCTCATACATGTCATGCTATCGAAGCAGCTTTACGTCAATATTCAAACAAGCAACCCTCATTTGGCCTAATCTAATCAGCTGATTTCTTAAAGGTGACAACACTTTTCTCTAGGTTTTCAAGGGTTATCACGATACAAGTAGCGTTGTCCAGAATAATACCAACTCTGATAAATTATCTCTCCTATCTACAACTGTTTTTGGATGTGTTTCAATTGTACTTCAATTTGCTGATTTTGTCATCTCTGTGTGCAACTTCCTTACAATCTTTGTAGCAAAGTACAGAGTGGGTCAGAAATTTTCAAACAAGCAAATGATCAGTTTGACATCTGCTTGGAATCACTGTCTGGTTTGAGAACCAAACTGTGTTCAACTTTCAATCACTTGACAAAAAAAATGTCCACGTCAGAAGAAAGCAAGAACCCTTGTGAAGATGTTCAGGAACAACCCAACAACCACTAGACTACAATAAACTTGAATAACTAGTGTCACTGTCCTCAATGAGGCTAGATAAGGCAAACTAAAAGGTTAAAACCGAGAAAGAAGGGTCTACTTCAAAGTCAACATCCCAAGGTTTGACTGCAATGTGCAGCAGCCTACTTGAACAAGAAAAAGGTTTTACAATCAGATGATCATGAGCCTTTTTTGTGCACAATGACAAGAAAAGTGGGTAGGCTTTCAAACTGTAGTACTCTGAAAGTCTTATTCTTACAAGATAAAGAGTCGATGGATTGCATTCATTTGTAAAACTGCTCAAAACTTTGCCTGCGTCTTCCTGCCTCTGACTGCATGAATTAATAGTCAGGTTTTCCGTCAGAAAATCAGCTAAGACCAGTGGTAGGGGAGTCCACTGGCAGTCTCTGGTGTTTTTGGGTTGAAGAAAAACTGAAGTTACAAAAATCTGTAGGTGTACAAGCAGGCGTCATAATTTGGAAATAATAGCGAGTGAGACCTATGGGCAGGTGCAGGGAGCGCCCTAGTGCCCAGTTCAAGGTCTCAACTGTAAACCTAGCTTAATCAGTCTTTAGTATCACTATTACTGATGTATTAAAAAAAATCCCTAATTGAAACAAACAAACAAACAACACTTAGACTGTTGGCCAGTTGGGCTTACCATACACTGGGGGAAACTCTGATGCATAACATATTAAACAAACTGCATACCATATCCCACATCCTGTAGACCAGCTTCTTTATTGATCAGCTAAACGACTGAGTCGCACTTTGACGTGACTCGAGGAGTTCTGAAGCCTGTATCATGTCTGCAACGTCTTCCCTCCCCAGTACTTAGCTTAAAACACAATGAACTTTCATACAGCCTTCCACCTCCGCCCTTAGTGGACGTACTTAAGCAGAGCGCTGAGGGGCATCGGGTGCCAAGCCAAGAACCGGCCCAGCTTGGGTATCTATGTCCCATTTAGGATCCCTGGGAGAGAGTGGTGAGAAGAATAGAAGCACTGTTTGAGATCAGACAATACTAAACCAAACCCTGGACGAGGAGACCAGACAACGAGAAATGGCAGCAGTGAACGGCTGGCTTATTTTAGTGCCCGATGGTTGACTGGTGTCAGTGCCTTTGATCAATTCTTCCACTAACACTGACATTTGGATGGCATCAGCTGAGTGGCTGTAAACTGGATTAGGGTTTTGATGAAAACCTAGAGGCTGAAGGAGTTTAAGAAGAAAATGTGGAGAATGGGGAAAAAAGGAAGCATAAGAGAGAGGAAGTCTCAGAAAAACAAATTAAGTCTGTTTAAAACACTCATGGAAACACTCTGTATTCTAAAGTAATCAGGCGTCATGCGGTGTTTGCCTTGCCTGCCTCATGCAAACTCAATTATAAGATTTCAGAGCACAGAAGCAACAACACAGAGTTAGAGACACTTTAAGCTCTATTAGTGGAGAACCCAGCCATCTCAGTTTGAACTGTGTCTCCAAGCGTCCCTTTCTCACGTCTGTCTGCCTTTCCCTTGAGCTAACTAATAAAATTAAAGCCTCCACATCCCCTTATTAAAGGTTCAGAGTTCACAGCTTCCAGGTGTCATCTGGCTCTGTTTTCACAAAATAATACCGTGCCAGAAGAGCAAAAAAAATAAATAAAAGGGGCTTTATGCCATTCAGGAAGACGACAGAAGAGCTACAATAGAGTATCGTGTTGTGAATTGCATATCACAACACGAGTCACTATTTTTGCAAATATAATTTAGCGTATTTCAGAGTCCAAGAGGTAAATTGAAGTAGGTTTTTTTTTGTACAGATTAATTAAAATGACCAAAAAGCTGAGTGAGAGACCACCGTGTCGCACTTCACCCACAAGTCTCGGCCTGCAAACTGCAAATTACCACCAGTTCACGACATCATGTAAAAACTATAATGAGCATCATTATGGCTTGTCAGGAGCTGGAAGATGAGAAGAAGAAAACCGTGTGTGCCGTGGTCAAAAGTTCATGTTGTTACAAATTTCGCTCTTTGTGAACATCTTCAATATGTCTTTTTTTTTTTTTTGCCACTGTCTTAAAAAAAAAAACATACCAAGCAAACTCGCATAAATGCAATCCAAGTCACCAAATCACGCCTATAAAAGTAATAGCACAACAGGTACGGTTAATTCAGCAATTTTTAGAGGAAAAACCGAAGCCAAAAGCAGCTGCTGGTGTATGGTGAATCATGTAGGGAGGAAACCTTTCGTCAGAATCAACCAGGAAGCCTTGAGGGAAATAAATGGAGCAAAAAAAAAAAGGATTCCTCCTATTTTAAAGGTTTAAGACTTTACCAGACTGAACTTTCCAGACGGTTTAGAACCTATTCCTTCATTTTAAAATAAAACACCCAGGGTTGCTAGAAATTTATAGCAGAAAGTTTTATGACAAGTCGGGCTTAAAAGCAGAGATGAGAGTTAGACTCCCAAGAAAGAAGGACACAAGGAGGGAAAAGGCAGAAAGGAGGACAGAAAAATGAGCGCATGGGTGGAAGATACCAAGGAGATAAAGAAGTAAAGATGGATGCAGGATAGAAGAATGAAATGGGGGTTAGGCAATAAAGTCTGGGGAAATAAATCTTGTTCCATCCTAAAAAAGCAACAATGGAATAGTTTAGAGCAAAACACTTGAATGCGTTTGAGCGGTCCATTCAAAGTCCACACCTAAATCAAGTCCAAAATCTACGGCAAGACCTGAAAATTAAAATTTACAGAAGTTTTCCATCCAGTCTGATTGATCTTAAAAACGCTGCATAATACAGGTCAAGATTGCTACATTAATCAAAAAAAATATCCATGGTAAGAACACTGTTAGACATTTTCCTTTGACTTTGCATTTGCTTATCGCATAACACTGAAAAGAAATGCAATCATGTTTTTTTTTGTTTTTTTTTTGGTTACAAACTATGGAGTTAGATTTGTTTCACAATTATTCAATCAAAAAAAAAATAATCTCAACCAAAAAAAAAGTTTCAACCAAAAAAAATACACTCAACCAAAAACAAAAGTTTCAACCAAAAAAAAAAATACTCAACCAAAAAAAGAATTCAATCAAAAAATTAGTTACTTCAATAAAAAAAAAATCTTTAAAAATGTTTTTGTTTCGTAAAAAAATATTTTTATGATTAAATAGTTTTTATGACTTTTTTTTTGTTTGAGATGATTTTTTTTTTGATTGAATACTTGTGAAACAAATCTAACTCCATAACAAACCAACTAAGCATGAAAAAAACTCAAGGGGAGTGAATACTTTGGCTTGGCACCGAATCAGCTTCTTCGTGTGGTGTGGCAGATTGGTAGCAGAATTAGCTCACTCGTAAGTCCTTATTTAACCAATTGCAGAGAGGTGAAGAGTCAAAAAGGCCTTTCTCCATTTTGTAAAGAGAGATCACTCAACTTTAACCAAGAATGCACACACACACGCAAACACACACACATTCTTCCACTGACAGCCGGCCGTGCTCTCCACTCTGGATATCCCTAACAGGACACAAGCACCAACATATTACTGCAACCACACAAACAAACCCACTTCTAACACTAATTTGCACATGCACTTAAAACACAGACCCCTTCTTACATGCTGGCATGTGCACAAAGCCTCTCTTTTTCCCTGTACTATCAAACCATCGATCCCATTTGATAAGCTAACTGGACAAATAGTTGCTTTAGAGGAGGAGGGAGTGCACAGCGATCAAAAGAATCCTCACAGGTTGGTCCACACCGCTCTCTTAAGAGCTACCCAGCCATGAATGGTCTAATCGGGCCCAAGTATCCATTACACCGATACCAGATCTTTCTCCCAGTCTCCGTCGCTGGTCGCCTACTTCTCATGCATCTGCGCTCTGTTCCTGCATTCTTGTGCTTACAACGTAATTCAGGTGAGCTTCATTGCAGCGGCTATAGCATGTCAAGCTACACCCAAAAGAGATCAAACCAAGAAAGTAAGTTTAATACTTCACTCAGAATTAGGAAAATGTAAAGAAAAGTATATTTCTCTGTAGAAGTTTTCACTTTGTAAACACCTCACTTTCCTATTCTTCTGTTGCTGCTTCATTCCAACTCTAGCCTGTTCCCCTCAAAGGAGGTGTCGGGTTACACTTATTGTTGGTGCTGGTTACTGATAAATAGGGTGCCTAGTTACCATCTGACACGCGATTGGCTCCTTTTGACAAAGCAGAGACAAAATAAAAGCAAGGCGGGGAGAATGGGGGGTAGGGGAAGTTACGAGGCTGGGGGGAGGAGGTTGCCCAGGGAAACCATGAGGCTTGTGTCAATTTAGGGCAAATCTTTCAAGGATTGGTGTTTGCATCTCTGTGTGTGTTAGCAAGTTTTAGCAGGGCTCCAAAGGACAAAGCTCGGGAGACTCGGTCCCATCACATATACCCAGACGCGGTATGAGACGGGGCACCCATCGACATCTGCTCAGCGCCTGCTGTGTTGCCCCAACCTGCTACCACCCCTGCTGAGTTTTTCAGTGGCCCTCTGCCAGGGTCCGCCCACTCCCAAAGACACAGCTTGTCCAAACAGATGATGTCACCAACAAGTCTGCCACTTGAACGGCCTCCTCTAATAGAAATCTGCGCACAGAACCATCTTCTTAATAGCGGGTCACATTCTTGGAGCGGATTCCACGCCAGGGACAAAGTCTTGTTTTGCGTCTGCAAAGACGTCTAACATTCTAACTCTGTAAGAAACGTACATCTAAGAGTAGCATCTGCAACGATACAGCAGTGTGAATTATGTCTGAACAGTTTTAGATGTGGTTCCCATATATTTTTTTACGTTTAATTCACGTAAACGTAAAAAATATATAATTTACGTAAACGTTTAATTTTTCAGGTATATCTTGTCAAAGTTATGTAAAAAAAAAAAGTTCCAACTTTTTCCAAAAATTTGTGGAGTCTTGGTATGATGAATTAATCAGTTATTGGGAGGGCATAGAGATACATCCAGTTTATGAGATGAGACGAAACATGCTTTTGGTTTTTTGAGACCATGTGGCATTTTTAGGAAAAGTAAAATCAAAGTTCCTTAAATCCCAAACTGTGTTTTTTGGCACTGTTAATTCAACTGGTTTAAATTCACCTACTTATAGCCCACAAGGTTTTAAGTGAATTAGGCAAAACCTAAGTTCAGCATGTAGAAACTGTACATGCTTTTGTACTCACTGCTCAAAGCAGTACCAGTCAATAACAACATATTTCTTCTTTTGTCTTTTAATTTGGGCATTCCTGTTTTCTCCACTCTACAGGGAATCAGTCATGCCCTCTCTTATTCTGGCTAACCACATCCCCTGCAATTGGCACGTCCGCTTTTAACAAGTGCTGAAAGAATAACTCCCTTTTCACCACTGACAACCAATGAAGACAAGCAAAAGTAAATCAAACACAAACGTATGAAGTGACTTTTCTTTTTTCTGCTGCTGTAATTGTTGGTTTTCATTCCCAATTAGCCACGGCAAAGCTCCTTTGCCTGCTTCACCGTCTGTGATCCTGTCGAGTATTTGGAGCCTGAAGGCTTGCTTTCAGTCCCGCTGTCAACTTCAGGAAGTCAACAGAAACACTATAAATTGTTAATGGATTAGATGGATCTGTTTGGGTGTCGAAGAAAAAGTGAAGGCTAGCAATTATACGAAGGCAGCATTGCAAATTGTGAGCCGTCTTGCTGCATTTACTTAATAGCACGAGTTGTACATCAAATATATTTTGACGCTTTGATGCCACATCTGGTTTTGTAGTATTTGTATAAATGCAATATGCATTGTGGTTTTCAACTAGAGTGACTTAATCCACCAACTTCTACAGAAAGAGTTGCACATCAACAACAGCAGCTTGTTCAATTATGGATTAAGCTCAAAGTGCTTCGGAAAAAAAAGCTGCAAAAAACAAAAGCAAGTTGAAAACCTTGCTACACAACCATCCTCGTGTGTATGTTTGATTCGTTATGTGTATACACTCCCAAATGTTTGGCTAATTGCCTCGGATGATGAACGAGATTGACAAATGTAGCATATCAGCTGTTCCAAGGCTGCTGGCCAGTTGGTCTCCGAGCTCAACATTTGCTCAATCAATGACAATCCACTCAGTATGTTAGCAAGCAGTAAAGCGCCAACATACACTCAATTCATTCAAGGATTTAATCTGATAATTGACTAGTGAGAAAACAGGCAAGATATCTTTCCAAATGTTATTATTAAAGCAGATTATAGTAATGACACAGCCTGGTAAAGCTGTGTCTCTAGTGTGCTAATTTTGGAAAACATGAGTTGAAAGGCAGAAGTGGATTTGCTGATGTGCTTTGTATCTCTGTCCTTCAGCATTTCCAAAGCGTGCTTAATAGATCGACATCTGTGGTTCTATCAGTGATGGCAGGTAGCTTGAATCCTCGGGGAGCCACGCAACTCTAACCTTTCACTCTACGACCACTGTGTTTGGCAGTCTTTTTCCAAAATGCTGTGTTAAGTTTTACGCCCAATGTAATTGTAAGCACAAATTCCATAGTCTTCTACTTGTGTCTCGCCATTCCACAGACCATTTTCCCCAAAAGCCTTTGCAATCATTAAGATGTTATTTAGGAACTGTGAGATGGGGGTTAGCATTCTTTTTGGTTAGAAAACATAATTTGGAATTCTTTCATAGACGCCATATTTGCCAAGTCTCTCTCTTTTTTTAATGGCTGAATCACAAACATTGACCTTACCTCAGGCTTGTGAGGTCTGCATTACTTTAGATGTTGTTCTGGGTTATTTAATGACATCCTAGAGGAGTCATTGATGTTCTCTTTGAGTTATTTTGGCAGGTCACCCACTCCTGAACAGGTCCACCACTGTAACATGTTTTCTCCACTTGTGGTTCCTAGCTCTGTCTGTGGTTCAGAGATGCCGTAGCCTTAGAAATGGCATTATAACCCTTTGAAGATTGATAGATACCAATAGCTTTGCTTCTCATTTGTTCTCAAAATTCCTTATGCAGGAAATTTGAGACAGGGGTCTTGGAGATCTTTGCTGTGGCTAAGAAAATTGGTCCTAAAATGTGGCTAATCACAATTAATTTTCAACAGTTATATCCATTATCATTAATTTAACATAGAGACATGTTGTATTGGATGTCTTTTCCTCTTAATGTGTGAAATCATCATTGGAACACCGCTTTGTGCGTCCGTATTTGATGCCTCGAAACACTGAAGGGTGACAAAAGCAAAAAAAAAAAAAGAAAAAAGAAGAGGGCAAACATTTTTTTCACAGCACTGTAGCTGATGACAGTTTGATAGAGGCTTTTTGTCCTCCAAGAATTTTATGAGCTCACTGAAAGCCACTCAGCTGGCCTTCATCCTGCCTATCTCTAGTGATCCTTAAAGCGCCCGGAACTGCATGAGAGAGGAAAGCAGAAGATTAGAAAACCACCAACAAAAGTGGAAAATACAGCAGGAATCTCTGCCTTCAAGACCTCAACAGAACAAGCAGATATACAGAAAACAAAAGCCCCAATAAAATCTATTCACTAGACACCATTTACGTCCCTATTGTCAGTGGAAGCAATGGGTAAATGTGGTCCGAATGGGGTTGGCAAGGGAGGAAGCCTATCAGGGTGGAAACAGGGTTGTAACAAAGCCATACGGTTGAGTGGAGAGGAATACTTTCTTCTCACTGCCAGTTTCTTTGAAGTCAGAAAGAGGCTAAAAAAGAAAGGATAGCCTCTAGCCCTACTTCTTTCCTATTCTTGGTCTGCTATTTCACCATTTCTCCTTTGATATGTTTTATTAAAGATATTCTTTTCCTCTACTTGGGACCTTTCCAAAGGTATAGCTCCCATTGCCGTACCGTGTATCTTTCTCTCTCTGCTCACTCTTTTATGTTTATTTCTTCCTGACCCTCATCGTCTCCTTCACAGGGTCAGGTAAATGTCACTGCATTGTGTGCTGGATGACATGGATGACAAGAAGGGTGCGTGACAATGAGTTGGCCTCCGGAAAGATAAGAAAGGGAGGGCACAGAAACATATCGGTTTCTGTCTGTTTACCCATTTCTCTAAGAAAACTCGATAAGTGGAACTTCTTACATGCTGCATTTGAATTATTATAATTGGAAAAATGCCCTGCCCAAAAAAAAATTATATTGTCTTTGTAAATTTTGGATAATGGGTAAATTTTTAGCCCTGATGTTCTTTACTACTCAAGATGGCCTTCCTTCGAATGTTTACATGCTTTTTACGTCGATGCTACTACCACCTACTGGGGAAACGGGCATTTCCACATTATTATTTTTTGTGATGCTAAAACAAAGAACCTAATCTAATTCTGAAAACACTTTACTGAATTATCAAATAAAATGTTTGTAACACTCCAGTGCATATGTGAAAATGGCTTATACTTATAGTTGTATGGTATGTTTTTAATTGAAAGTAACACTAAAAGTAAACCATAGAAGATTGAACAAACCCCCCTAAAAAAAGAACATCTTTCATCTTGTCCTATAAGACTTGGACACTGCTGCAAAACCAGTAATCACACCACAACAACGTGGTACCAAACGCTCCAAATAGTGGGTTGCACTACGATTCGCTACTTGTTGGACCCAATATGTCCTGTCACCTCAAAATGTTGTTTTTTTTCTTTCTCCCCATCCTCTGTCCTGTCTCTAATAACTGAAGGGGATTTATTAGGGCTGGAAAGCAGTCAATTTCAGCTTCGGCTACACCTCGGGGGGACGTGTCCCAGCATCACACAGATATTTTGTCTAGCCTCAAATAGACTAATTCTAATAGTTTTATGAATTACGGTTTCAGAACCCCTCCCTCAGTCAACACTTTTGAAGAAATTAGGGTCATCGAGTTTTTTTTTTTTTTGGGTTGTGCTGCGACATGTTTTGAGGATCTCAGCAGCAGAGAAGAATGAGTGGATTGCGGAGAACAGTCGACCAAAGGCTCTCCTGGTTGTTGGACGTGCATCTAAAAGTCACTGATTTAACAATAAAAATCAATTGAAATATATCCTTTGTCTTATTTTGAAAATGACTGCGTAAGTGTGAGTATGCAAGTTAAGCTGTTTCATCCAAAGCAAAGCACACACTTAGATAAGCATGTTGGCTAGCATGACTGCACATGCACGCATTCTGACAAGCAGCAAAATACATACTAATTATGAGAATGTTTCTTGGATTCTGCTCAGAGGTGAAATCATTCCTGCGGTTCCGACTGGAATACAGACATTTGATACCTGGTTTGTAGAAAATATGAACTCGCAATGAGGCACAAACAAGAGTCATTAATCTGTTGTTGTGGACCATTTTTCAGCAGCTACACACTCAAATCAGCTTCTACATTGAGGTGGTCTGTTGCATCTTTTCCAAAGTTAAGATGAGACTAAACCAACATTTGCACTGTAAATTTTTCAGTATAATTCTCCAGCTTAATCAGTTCAGTTTATTTATATAGTAATTCACAATAAAAGTTATATCAAGGTACTGTACAAGGCAAAAAGGTTGAATTCATACCATATCTGTTCAATGCCATCATATTTAAATGAGAAAAGATGTTCAATTTTGGTGTCTTGATTAATTTTCAACAAAAGTAACATCGGATGTTAATCAAGACACCAACATTTTATTGAGGAACAAAAAATGACAGTATCAATTACAAAGGTAGGTTTTGAAATTCAATAAAGCAGGCAAAATACAGGGTATGTCACTTTTACATGCTTTCCTCTGGAATAGTTTTCTTTGGAAATGTTTCCTCAATTTCCAGTAAGTTTTGCAGGTTGGTGCAAGACAAAGCATAGACTACGTGGTTCACAATGTGTAAATTAAAAAGTGGCAAACATTTTGAAACTTCACTGTAATACAGTACAACACGAGACACCTCGGCTTACGCACGTCCAAAGGTATGCCAGTGTGTGATACAAGCCCAAAGCGGCTGTCATCGCTTTCGTAATAACAGGGCATTTCCACGTTATCAGCCCTGCAGCGCTCCATCGTCTCCTAACTTAGCGTGTTACACATGGATGTGTGTGTGTGGCAAATGACGATCAGCGCAGGTGCAAACCAGTGCGGCCCTGGAGCAAAACCGCAACAACTAACCACATCGCTCCACTCTCGTCTTATAAAGCCTGTCTCAGAGGGCTTGATTCATGTTAGCATGTTCTCAGAATACACAGAGTGTAGGGAATGTGGCAGCTTAATCAATCAATTATTGTTTTGAATTATACTTTAAGCTACTTCCATCACCATAAAAGTAAGTTAAACCATTAATCCTAAACAGCCTCCCTTCAGCCAATATTTCCCCAGAAATATTGAAACATGGTGAAACATGACTTTTGTTCAACAATCTCTGTAATTTAAAAATTATAAAAGGAATAACAGAAAAAAGTGGCAGTAAGTACCAAATTATTCACTTTCCTTTAATTAAGCTTAATACCTAGACCTTGATCCCACAACTAAAGAATTTATAATGTCTCCTCAATAAAACATTTGTCACATTGAGACATTAAAAAACATAAATCACTACTTTTTGGACTTTTCTAGCCAAGAAGCACCTTTAAACCATATCTCCAACTTTCATTTATACATGGAGGCTGCGACAGATTTCTGAGTGGGAAAGTTTTTAGATTCTCACCAACTCTGACCTTTAATCCAATATGGCACCCAATCAGTTCAAAATGCAGCATTAGCTTTTAGCAATTAACTGCTTATTTGCATTCCTTGATGTGTGTTTTTCACTAAAGAGTGCCACCCGTGTTAGTAAATGTTTCCCTTTGATGAATGAATGCATAAAATGCGTTGAAACAACCAATATCATCATTGGCACAGTCCTGACTAGCTAGAGACGTGTGTCCACGTGTCTTCCTTTCAGCATTTACATTAATGAAAAACTAACAAAACGACCACTGTGTCTCTGGAAAACATTTTACATATTGCAGAATTTGTCCTCCAACCTTCCATAACAACTGGAAGCCCTGGACTGCGACTCTCTACTTAAATATGAGCGTAAAGGCTTGGCGGTGGTTGTGATTGAGGGCAACTGGGAGTATGTCAGATATGAGCGGCAGCTGTCCGCCCGGGATCAGCAGCAAATCTCTAAACACTGAAACGTGGAACTGAACCGACTCATTCCTAACATCTTTCTCATGACTGAGCTTAGAAAGTATTCTGCCTGAACCTCTGGGTATCTCAGCTGTACGCAAGTGTTGACCATAAACAACACATTCAGCATCAGTTCTACTGCCGAGAACCAAGATCACTGAAACACCAAACTGAGCAAAATGGGCTGCAAACAAATAACAGTAAGAGCTTAAGTCACAAACTTACTGTAGCTGCTTAAATCAGGAGCTACGATAATCCCACAAGAAAGAAGAGCAAAGAGGAAATAAATATCTTCTGAAATCAATTGACATCACATTGGATTATGTAAGAGAGTACATAGAAAGTTTAAAAAGCAAAGTACTAATATTAACCACCAGCCTTTTGATGGTACTTTAGCTAGGTTTCCATCCATTTGAACAAACTTTTAAAAGGTTGAAAAAAATGTACAATTAGGCATGTTTCAATCATAGAGCAAATCAACCAGGTTATGTGCAATTTCATCAAATGTTGGCGTTTATTACGCATGACTGTAGTAAACAGGAAGTAGGACCACATGTCTAAGAGGTTTTTGGGAAGGTGTTTCTATCAGACAAGTTACAGTTGTTCTGTCACATCAACTAGATTTAGCAATGTTACATGATGTAGAAATGATGTCCAAATCTGAGGCCATGGTCTTGAGCCAGAAAAGGGTAGAGTGCCTTCTCCGGGTCAGGGGGGTCGTCCTGCCTCAAGTGGAGGAGTTTAAGTATCTGGGGATCTTGTTCACGAATGAGGGAAGAAGGGAGCGGGAGATCGACAGGCGGATTGGGGCGGCGTCTGCCGTGAAGCGGGCGCTGTACCGGTCCGTCGTGGTGAAGAGAGAGCTGAGTCAAAAGGCGAAGCTCTCGATTTACCGGTCGATCTACGTTCCCACCCTCATCTATGGTCATGAGCTTTGGGTCATGACCGAAAGAACGAGATCACGGATACAAGCGGCCGAAATGGGTTTCCTCCGCAGGGTGGCCGGGCTCTCCCTTAGAGATAGGATGAGAAGCTCGGTCATCCGGGAGGGACTCAAAGTAGAGCCGCTGCTCCTCCACGTCGAGAGGAGCCAGTTGAGGCTCGGGCATCTGGTCAGGATGCCTCCTGGACGCCTCCCTGGTGAGGTGTTCCGGGCACGTCCCACCGGGAGGAGGACCCGAGGAAGACCCAGGACACGCTGGAGGGACTATGTCTCTCGGCTGGCCTGGGAACGCCTTGGGGTTCCCCCGGAGGAGCTGGAAGAAGTGGCTGGGGAGAGGGAAGTCTGGGCCTCCCTTCTGAAGCTGCTGCCCCCGCGACCCGATCCCGGATAAGCGGAAGAAAATGGATGGATGGATGGACATGATGTAGAAAAAGTATTACAACTCTAATGCATGCCGACAGCGGAAGCAGCTGATCAGTCACGTGATGTAAATGTTTGCTACGTCAGAACTTATTAGGCAAATGCGATTTCATCTCCACTTAAGCGCATCAACTCTTTTTCAGAAAAACCACCTCAAAGATTTTTGTGAAATTGAGGAAGTTATTTCAATTCTTGACATTTCCAATTTTGTCTGATCTACTTCAAAATATGCATAAAAAAGGTTTTATATGCCAAAGTTCATCATCAGAATAATTTAGGTAATTGTACAGTCTTTCCTAAGAACTTTGCATTATGGCTTCTGTTTATTTTGTTTCTGATTCCTGTTTGGGACGATTGACTCTGGAGTCTAAGCAATCTTCTACTGGTCGATGGATACTGATCACTGAAATCACAAAGCCACATTTCCTTACAGCGTGATTGATAAAATGACTTTGAAAGGTAAAAACAGGAACAAAACAAAACGTAAACATTATCGGTATGTCTCACATGGCTCCAGTTCTTGCTCCTAAAAGTAGGGTACAAAACAATCCAAACCATAAAGAGGCTTCTCATTCACACTGAGAAGTTTTGAATGAAATGTTTTCCATGCTTCCATTCTAACCAGTGTGACTCTTAGCACATACCAACATCCTCTATACGACTATAGAGGCTCACTCAGAATATGGTCAATCAGCAGTAGAAGGCAAACACACTCTCATCTCTCATGCACACTTGATGCCACATCAAGCAGCGGTATTCCCGCATACAGTGGCTGATCGCAGAGGGGGGGGGGACGTGTAATGCAAATGAGGCTCAGGTTCCTGGATGTGAGAACTGGGCTCTTTTGTTTTCCGTGAAGCTCTGGGTGTGGTCCATGAGACTTGAGTGTGAATTCTATACCTGTCTTGGCTTCGACACTTCTCTCTTTACCTGGCACATATGACGCAGCCTGTGTTTCCTCATACAAGAGACTCAAGGATGTAAATGATTACTGCTATGTGCAAATGATTTTGGGCTAACCATTAAACCAGACTGCTGAGGCTCTGATTTAAATGACTCACCCATTAAAAAAATATGTCATGACCAGTAGTCAGAAGATGTAGATACATAAAAAAACATGTTGGAAATTAATAAAGCCATGTCTGCAACAATTTAGCAAATAAAAATCTTAAAAGGGAGTATGTGGATTTGTATTCAGCCGCCCCCTGAGTTAATTTGCTATGGAAGCATCTTGTTGCAGTTACAGTCCAAGGGTAAGGTGCGTCTCCATCAGGAGAATGAGATTTATATCTATTCTTTTTACAAATTAGCTCACCTGTTCTGTATTAGAATAGTGAGGACCTTTATCCTCACCTGGATTTACTTCTAGACTTTGACTGGATTGTTCTAACACACATTTCTGCTTCATCCAAATTCCTTGGGGTCGTTAGGGTCCTGCTCAAACGTGAACATTGACCCATTTTCCCCTCAACTCCAACCTGCCTTCCTGTACCTGCTTGAAGCCATCCTAACAGGATGCTGCTACCGCCATGATGTTATTATTCTGCTACACTTTGGATTTTGCATGAAAGGAAAAAAGGGCAATATTGGTCTACTCTCACTCAAGCATTTTATTTCCATTTCCTCTGCTTTGTTTTCAGCCAAAATGTGACCGAGACCTTTTGAAATGTTGGATCGCTGCTTCAAACACATCAAAAACGTCTTCCATGACGTGTTCCTTGGTCTTCACAATGCTGTTTGTCTTCGAATATTCTCTTTAAAAAAAGAACCTAAGACCTTCACAGAACAGCTGAAGTTATACTGAGATCAAACTATACCCCAATCAAGTGTCTTCTGAAACTAATTGGCTTTATTTGGTTTTGTAGGGTTATAAAATTATAGGTTACTGAATACAAATGACAGTAATTCATGTTTGTCAGTCACATAAAAACCCACTAAAGATGCATTAAAATTTTGTGGTTGTAACATGACAAACTGTGAATAGGTTCAAGAAATATAAAGTGGGGATGTGTTCAATCTTCCCCGTTGTGCAAGGCACAGGCAGTTCAGATGACATTGCAGAAAGATTAAGTACTCAGAGAAGACCTCTATTTGGAGATATGGAACTGTAGCAATGATAAACTCTGCTTTACATGTCAAATGATCATAGCCTGAGGTCAAGAAGCCGAGATGTTCAGCGCAATACCGGGTCTGACAAAACGCAGACGAAGAGACAAAACATGATGGATACATGCACTTTAAAGGCAACACATAAATATCATTGAACTTAGTTTTAGTCTACCTTGAAAACAGAATCCTAATTGTGCCAGGACTTAGAGCAGAGGCTTTGGCGAATAGTCAGTGATTGGATAAAAAGAGAAAGTCTCTCGCCTTTTATTCAGATGTTGCCAGCAACATGAACGGGGATCCTGTGCATCAAATTAAAGCAAACATAAATTCTGTTCAAAAAACACCAACTCCTCACTGTCATCCAAGCTGTAATTTGATAAAGGCGCTGCCAAAGGTAGTCGGCAGCAAGTACCTTGTTTTCAAACATCACATGAGACAAAGACAGAGGCGTGCTTTGTGGTTTCTTGTTCTACATTGTCTAAGGGGCGTCAGGAATGCTACTGCAAATCTAATACACAGTTCTGATGGGGTTTTTCCAACACGACTGTCGGTGTAAGAGCAAGGCTGATGCTAGGACTGTTTCAGTTAAAAGAGTCGATAAACTTACGGTAAAGAACTGGCTGGGTTTCCCCAAGAACTAAAAATATCTCTTCAGTAGGTTTTTGCTTGTTCTTGCTTCTTTTGTTATACAGTGGGAATTCAGTTTATCTTCACATCAGCCTGTGATTGTTCATGCTGTTTACAACGCCTCCAACCTCTCATCCGAATGATCAAATAGCAATTTAAACAGCAGCCAAACATCCAGCCTCCGACAGGATTTATAAGCACCACCTGGGAACATTAAATGAGCTGCGTTTATAGCAAATGGAGCTACACAAAGTCAGCCAAAAATGTTTTCTGTTGCTTTTATGCTAAGAATATGAGAATAGGTGACATGCTTTTGATGGGATCATTTTCTTACCCAAAGTCCCTGTGCCTGAGAACCAATCTAGTCAGCAGTGTTAACACAGTTATAGAAATACTAAAAACTTGCTCTTATAGAGCAAAAAGAAGCAATTTGATTTGTTTATAGAAAATAAATCCCAACAAGAAAATCTCTGAAAATCTTTGGCTGTTTTTTTTTCTTTTTTTGAGGCAAAGCCATGTGCTTTGTTAAAAACCAACAAACAAACAAAAAAAAAGGACGAAGCACCTTATACTAGTAACTAGAGACAGTTTGGAAGGGCAAGGCGATTTCTGTGCCCCAAATTAAAGGTGGAAGTGAAGTGATCTTTGTGTGAAACTTGCCCTTAACACTCCAGGGGAAAAGGTCGCTGGCTGTAAGGCCCACAGCTCGCAGCTTTGTGATCTGGATCTAGAGACGCATGAAGACAGGTACCAGTGTGTTGTGCAAGTGCAAATGCGTCTGAGCGGTCTGCTGGGTGGTATTGAGTACGCGAGCTAGTCACCCTATCCAAAATGTAACAAGAGGACATCATGGTTCAAGGCAGAATCTTGACATGTCATCAAAAGGCCTAGCCAAACTCGGTATACCTCGGAGCTCCCTCTGTCTTCATCTCTCCCTCACTCGCTCTCTGTCAAAAGACATGACCCGGGGCTGCTGGAGGAAACACACAAAGCTTCAATCCGCACGTCTTAGTCTGTTCCTTTGAAATGCTTAAAGGCCTAAGCCACTCTGCCTGTAGGAGCCAAGTGTGACCCAGTGTGTGGAGTAAGCTGCGTTGCCTTCTAACCACAGCGATACTCTTACTCTGAGTGTGTGGTGTAAAGTTCTACTGCTGGACTAATTGGTCCATTGGTCAGAGTCAATTCTCGGATCTACTCACATATGTGCAGTCGTGGAGTGTACAAGTGTGCGCATGTATCGCTCCACTTCAACTTGTAAAGTTGGAGTCATGGTCAAAGGTTGTCGGGGGGGCTGAAAGGCGATACCCAGGCTGATGGCAGCGGAGCAAGGCTTACGTCGGGGTTCAAATCCTTCTGTGACAGCCAGCACACAGGCCGGTGATGTGCCCCTGAGCAAGAGCGGTGGGCAGTTTGAGTTCTGTGTAATGCATGTTTTATGTCAAAATGGCACTGAATCAATGTTAAAAACTAGTTAAAAACCTAAAGGTTGTGTTTGAACCTGGCATCAGAATGCATCCCAGATCATGAAGATAAAAGTGGTAATGCTTAGTTGAAGGCTGGTCATTTCACCAAGCAGCAATTATTATCCAACAGGGGGACATTTCTCTCTCTATGAGTTATTCTGATTTGATCGAGGGCCCTACTCCAGACTCCATAAATGTGAGATCTTTATGGATCAGAAATATAAGCACTGAAAATAGGGTTTAAATTTTTAATTCTAAAAAAATAAAATAAGCAGAAATTCAGTCAAACTGACAGAGTTTTGAGAATGCAAATAACTTGCACTCACTTCACTAACTACTTTAATCAAAAAAGTCAAAAGTTAATTTTTAGGTAAAAAAAAAAAGTGTTGACATCTATTCTCATGCAAATACACCAGCCATTTTATTAACATGCCAAAATGCTAACATTTTTAAGACGCTTTAGGCATATTAAAAAGAATAACATGCATGCTATTCTTCCACTCACTGCAGTCCAATTTTATTAATAGTAAATGCAAAAAAACTAGAATCACAATAAACATTTTGCAGTTTTAGTAACTTTAAAAAGTTATTACCAATTCAGTTATTTATTTATTTATTTTTTGTATGCAGAAATTCCCGAACTGACAGTGTTGGCTACGTAAAGAGTGCCAACAGTTCACAAGTTCACACACACACACACACACCCTCACACACACAAGCTATTAACTGTCAAGATCACACTTGTCACCAGGCAGAAAGGACTAAAACTGAGACGTCTCAACACACAATCTGGCACCAGGTCCAGCTGTGGACTCCAATATCAACTCTTAAGGGATCAGTGTTGAAGCACCAATTAAGGATTTGCTTTCACACGTACACAATTACAGTGAGGTGCGGATGAAGGAAATGTTCTCACAACACAAAAGATTTCCAGTAATGTTCCATGATGTTGGAATGCCTTAAGTAATAATTTCCTGGTCTTTCTTATATCAGAAGTGATGCTGGTCAGTCCTGCAATGTCCCTCTGAATGGAGTCATGTTGTAGTTTAAGCTCTGGATTAAGCAATGGAACTGATATTGGCCCGTTTGTCCTAACACCTGTATTATCAGTGCAAATGCCAAGTCGTACTAGCAGGGACAATGGCATTAAAACTCCACCAACCAAGTCACAAGGAGCATGTGTAAGGCAGTAGACTGCAGGCTTTGCTTTTCACTCCAAACAGAAAAGGTGTATGCTATTTCCAGATCTACAAACTAAAACTCGCAGCAACAAGAAGCCAAAGTTGTATGTTTAAAGAGGAAGGACGCCAACTGCTTTGAAACCTTCAAGCAATTCCGGGATATACTTAAATTCTGGACATCTTCCTTTTGAGACAAAAGTAGACCTCAATTTCAGTTCCTTGATTTTCTTTTAGAAGTGCTCCAAAGCTCACAAGAAGAAACTCGCCACTAATTACGTCTTGATTGCACTAATCATTTACTTTAGCAGGATCCGAAACATGAGCATCGCCGTCACTTAACATTCCAGCAGCTGGTCACTGCACTTCGTGACGCATGTAATGTCACACTCGTGAGCCGTTGGCGGGCTGCAAAGCTCCTCTTGACCTCCCGCTGAGAGGGACAATAACGAGTACTGTGCTGTCTGAGTGGGAGAATGACAGAGGAGGAGAGAGAGAGGTGTGTCTGGTTACAATCACAGACGACCTCCCCCCGTCCCACCAACCTCACCCCAAAACCTTCTGGAGTTGGTTAAATCAGAGTCCCGCAGCATGCCGAGGTTAAAACACTCATCATGGGAATCAAAAATATGTACATCAAGTTTTCAACTAATGCATACAAATCAAGTAAAGACTACTATTCAAGATTATTGGCTAAAGTTATGCTTTTAGAAACTCTTGACCTCAGCTAAGCTAAATATTTGCAGATGTGCTTAAAAAAAATCCGTCTGAAAGTGTATTTTATGTTCCTAATTGGAGAAAAAATATCAACTAAATCCAACTTTACATTCTCAAATTTTGTTTTTAAAATCAATTGAAGTTATCATTCCACTTGGGGAAAAAAGAAGCTGAAATATTCAGCTAACAACAAAACTACACCATAAAGTGAAGCTCAGAAAAACAAAGCCTGTCACGTGTTTCCCCATCTTTAACTCCGTCTAACCCGAGCCGCAGGTGGAGGTGTTTGCAGACAAACAAGCCGACTCCGAAATCCCAGCAGCAAACATGGCAGATGAAGGGAAGACGGTGGACTTTGCGGCTCGCTTTGCAGCCAGAACAAGAAGCGGACATCCGGGCTCCAAACAAAACACTGATATTGAGAAAGGAGCTCGCGGATTAAGAGAGAAACGGTGGCGGAAAAATGGCTCAGGCAACAAAAAAAAAGTGGCCAGATTTTTACATTTCAACACAGAAGTCATGAGCTACAGTCTTGTCTTTATATTGAACACAAAAAAGATACCACATACTGCTCAGTATGTCCACAATACATCTCAAAGCACCAGGAGCAAATATCCTTAGATCCTCAAACATCTCAGGACTCTCTGGCCTATAAGCAAGCATTCAAACAACTTGGAGGGGAGCAGTGACCACTACTGATCCTCCAGTTTTAACACGTCCAACTCAAATCTACAACCATCAGACTCTAAAGCCCCTAAAGCAAAACATAAACTCTTCCCACGGACAGACATAAGCATTAAATGTAAGTAAAGCACTATTAATGAGTAAATGTATCTTATTGAACAAATAATTAGAGATAAGTGACAAAGAACAGAAAAAATTGGACTTGCTTTATCTTTCAAATAGCAAAACTTAAAGAGGAAAAAAAGGGGGGAATTAGCACATTTTTAAGCCAAGATAGAATGAGCTATTGTGTCTCTTTCCTGTTTCGTTTACCTCTCCAGACAGTGTCTTTTCAGCTTTAATGGGATCAGCTGCTGTGAGAAGCTGAGGGAACATGTGACATAGCTTTTAGGTGTGTGACTGTCTATTAAATTACACAAATTTGACTGATATTTTTATTCAAAGTCTTTGAAGAATTTTTAGGATGTTTTTACGAGAGGCTTTTGGTATAAATGATTTGAATATCTTTTGGAAGGAAACAACGTAAAATGATACCAGTGGTCACTGAGAAATCTGTTTCATATATTTTCAGACTATTTTTCAATTGACGTTCCTTTTTTATAAAAAACAATCAATCTTGCCCGAAACTCACCAAACAGATCAGAAAGAGGATAAAGATAAATATCAGCCAACATGTTAGAAACTTCAAAAGACTTGAAGCTGGGGTGGAGGTTCAGTTTTCACCAGCAGAACAACCTAAATAATACAGTCAGGGGTAAAAAAAAAAAAAAAAGCTTAATCAAAGCCCAGACTTTAATCCAGCAAAGAATCTGTCATCTAAATTGATGTTCACAGACACTTTCCATCCAACCACAGTAAAATGAAGCTTTTTTGATAAAAATGGAGAGAAATATCAGTAATGCCTATTTGTCCCAGCATGATTTTAGATCATTTCTTGATGCAACACAACTGATCTTCTTTACCACCAGACCTCTAAATACCTGGGGAAAACCTGAGGAAGTAATTTGACCATTTAAATCAGTCATCTTGGCACAGAGACACAAATACATACTGCAGGACAACAAGCACCATTATTTTAGAGGAGTTTGTTCTTACTGGTCACATTAGGGGCAAACATTGAACATGTCTGACTCTTAGTAGAGCCAACCAGAAGGGAATCACCCTGAATCTTTGACCTGAAAGCATCATTCAGTCTCCCTCATCCCCCCAAAAAAGATCAGGATACATTCTGAGACAGAAGTAGTTTTTTAAACAATTCACCCAGCCGGAGTCAGCGATCAGCTGGCGACTTGTCCAGGGTCGACCCTACTTCTCACCCAACAACAGCTGGGAGAGGCTCCAGCCCCTCGTGATCCATAACAGGATAAAGCTGCTTCAGAAAATGAAGAGTTGAAGGGACTCACAGACGGAGTGCCAACATCAGGCGGCCTTATAATAAACTAATGTGAGCTGTAATCAAATTAGCTTGTATCACCCTCTTAGCACATGTTTGGTCTTGGCAGCCACACATGGGAGGGGAACAAGCTTCAGGTGATGCATGATGACCGAGTGGGAAGTTTCCCAGGACACTGACAGGAAACATTGGGAATGACGTGAGAGGAGCTGTAGGAAAAGCGTAAAAAAAACTAAAGCCAGAAAGAGAAAGGGGAGGAGACGGGAATAGCTACGGGATGAGCGTGATCACCTACAGTAATACCTGTTACTACACATGTTAAGTCATCAAAAGTAAGAGGTTCTCGCTGTCTGCAAACCCCTTTCGCCCATCAGTACAAAGGGACGCCCTGGAAGCTAATCTCTGTTCTTTGACTTGTGCGGGGATTAACTTGTCTTTTCCTGCGAAGGCCAATAACTCAACTGTTTCATAACTCCCGGATCGTAGCCATAAATCTGCAGTTCAGTTTACACTAAATTAATTAAGAGAAGTCTTCTAACAGTTCACTGACGCACGCTCACCCCATTGCTACCTCAACACGAAGGGTCACAAATCAGGGGGCATGGTGTATGTCAGACACACCAAGAAAAAGAAAAAGGTGAAGAGACT
Organism: Poecilia picta; assembly: GCA_033032245.1. NCBI lineage: Eukaryota > Metazoa > Chordata > Actinopteri > Cyprinodontiformes > Poeciliidae > Poecilia > Poecilia picta. The sequence continues at coordinate 14,336,285 of CM065375.1, forward strand.
CAGCAAGCATGTCAAAGAAAATATAGGTTAAAATCTACATGAAAATTGATATATGCGTAAAGTCACTAGTAGCTTTAATTGACGTAAAAAAAAAACACATCTCCCCTTCTGGGTGAAATCTGACAAAGTTTGAAAAGATTTAAGGGGAATCAATATTTATTTGAGCCACTAAACAGTAGATGAGCTGATTTAGGAGGTCTAAAGATTGACCAAAAACACAAAATTAACTCAAGGTACAAAACACAGTCGAGACCAAACAGCAAAGAAAGAGACTCGTCTGTTGGTGTAAAAAAGCTGTGATGCTTCCCGGAGTTTGTGAAAACTGGGTGTGCTCGCAGAAAACAGTGTTTTTCTTGGCTTGAATTTCAAGTAAGCTTAAAAGTTCCTTGTCTCTGTGAAAATCTAATTATGCATTTTGGAGAAAGGAGGGATTGGGAGCCGGCAGAGAAAGTGCTGCTTGGGTTCGGATGGTGAAAAGAAATGTGAAAAAGCTGAGCTATGCAGCTCCTCCAATGGGATTAAGAAGCAAACTCAAAGGTTGGGAAGCTCAATAAAAAAAGCCCCATAGGGAAAAGAGAGGGGAGGCCTGGGGAGCGGAGGGGTGGGGTGCACGAGCGCGTGTAGCATCATGCCGCGTCGTCTACTGAAGAGATCAGAGCGGGTGGAAAAAGGCTACATAGCATCAGTCATTCCTAATCGTTTAAGTAACAATCTCCCAATGCAGCATTTCTTATAAAACTCCACCTAAAGCCTGTTTGCACACGCTTCCATAGTAGCTCTCCTCATTCCCGTCAATCCAGGATGCTTCCTAAAGAGAAACACATTAGTCTGAAGGGTTCCAATATGAGATCAATACCTCATCAGACCTGATTACTGAGTCAAAGAGGGATGAAATAAACAGAGGGAGATCAAAATCTGGCCTTAACTCCCACAGTATGTTTCTTTTGTTGAATTAAAGTAAGGCCCATCTGGGGAACAAATAACTAGTGTAGATGAGGTCAAGAGGTCATTTTGATGACTACAAATTTTTGGACACTTAAACATCAACTTAAAATCACAGTTTCAGCTACTGCATCAGCACAGTAACGAGAAAAACTGATTATCAGTGAACAGGGAAAACACCAGAGGTTTTAAGTGAAATATGACAAACAAGGTAAGCAGGGTGTGTTCCTACACACAGCCCTTATCCACTAAACCACTGAGCTACCTACCATCTTGCATCCACACACATGTGTGTATGATGGAAAAAGGGGACAGATGGAGCAGTGTTGTGGCTATCAAAGTGTGTTAAACAAGTGAATCTCAGAGTTATCAGGGTTTTCTTATGTTTCAGTAGAAGGCTAGAAAAATGTTCTCAGGCCTGGTGCTCACAATGATAAAAGCCTCTCCAAAGTATTTTTTGCATGCATTTAAGGATAGCCCTGCTAAATTTTCAGTAAATACATTTCTTGAAACAGAAAGAAAAAAAAATCAATGCTCCCTTGTCCCAACTGCAGGTGTAAAAACCACAACATTTCACTGTATTTAGGCAGGTTTAAAGCATGGAGGATGACTAAGGGTCTCTAAAGCAGTGACCAAGAAAAGGTCAAAACAATAACCAGGAGGAAACAAAAATGTAATTCTTGACCAAGGTAGCTAGAGAGAACTCAATTCAACCGATTTCAGAACACATTTGGTGTCCAGTCTCTTAGAGCTTGTTAAAATCCTGATTGCATGCAAGTCCCCTCGGGCTGTCCTCTCCCTGGACACCTGGGTCAAGAGGTCAAAGAATCAAGTAATGGTTACCAAGCCCTTGACATCAGTGTGAACCCTAAAAAAATTATCGTTAGGATGTCTCCTTAGTGTCTTCATGCACATCTGTTGAATTGTGCAGAAACACATGCTTATTTCTGAAGAGATGATATAGCAAAGGGGTTCAAGTCCCCCTCCCCCAATAGGGACAATCAAGAGGTCCCTGTTGTCAAGGATACACCGAAGCGCGTCAGCTGGTTATTGACAAGCATGAATCAGGAGGCCCGAATGAGGGGTATAAGGTTTGTAACCTGGTGAGTAGCTTGCCTAGGATGCTGTAAGGGTCAACAGTCATAAAGCACTCAGAAAGAGGCCATTCTGCCTTTTTTCCTAAGACAAAAAGAAAGTGTGGGTCAATCAGAAAAATTACTGTTAGACAAAAAGAGTGGACCTCAAGTAGAAGTCACAAAATGGTCTACGGGGTCAGTTCATTATTATGCCAATGGTTTTGTCCCAAACCTAGACGTGGACAACCAGGAGAAAAATATCTGTTAGCACATTTCTAGCTTTTGAAAATGTGACTGTAAATGTAGGTTTCCCTAATGCACCCTTCTCTGTTTATTATGCGTGTTTCATATACTGGCATTCCTGTCCTTAGAAACATGACAGGGTGACACAGTGAGAGAAAGATGAATAGACAGCTTTAGTTGCATTGAATTGTTTGCCTATTTCTGGGCTTGAAGTGCTGTGTGAGAGCAAATCAAGGTGAAAGAAGGAGAGTGAGAAAATAGAAGGAAAAAAGGGATGTTCTCAGCTGCCAATGGGTGACAGTTTAGCTACTCTTTGTATTAATGTTAGAGATTTTCTTGCATAGTGAATCCTGCTGGTTAAAGTGAGAATCCCCATATACTAGAATCTCACTAATCTTTAACTTTAAAGAACAAAGTCTGCTTCTGTCTTAGAAAAAAGGATACTTAGAGTAAATTCTTTCTACATGACCTTGCAGGAAGAATGCCTACAGATCAAAACCCATGTTCCAGACACTTCTTTCAACTTTAGCTCAACAATCCAGGGACTAAGTGGAAGTAAGTAAAGCAAGGCCTTTGTTGGATCTGTGAACATCTTGCCACAAGATGTCCATTAAACTCCCCCCCTGCAGTGCTCCTGCAGAAGACCTAAAAATGGGGGAATAAATCCTTGGCATGCTTGAGCTCCTTCTTTCGACACCAAACCACATGAGTGCAACAACAAAGCAGCTCAGCTACAAGAGTGCCCTGATAATAGCACCTTTTTTTATTACCCAAACCAACCACTTGCACACAATGGATTCATCACCCAGAAAGCAGCACAACCGGATCCTGCGCAGAGCCTGCAGCCAACACTTTAACTGATCCTGCACTCAGTGCTACACCTGAAACTTGCCACTACTACTGTTCAACAGAAAATGGTGTTTTGGCCCTGCAGAGTTTTTCACGCAACATTTCCATTATTGTTCGAAAATACTGACCCAACACAAAGCCCAACTTAACAAGCAACGCGTTTAGCAAGAAGTAGAACTGAAGCAATGAGGCATTTACTCACCTGAGACAGAAATGGTCATGGGGGCTTCCAGAGCCCTGTCATTATCCAGATCCCTGCTCAGTCTCAGATCCCCAGTGTCTTCATTCAGCAGTAGCAAATTGAGGTCATTTCCAGATTCAAACTTGTAACGCAGCTTATCCGACACATCTGGATCATGGGCTGGTACCTTTCCAATAATTCCAGGTGGAAAACTGTTGGACTTGTTAGTGACATAGTTGTTGAAGATGATCTCAAAGTTCTGCAGCACAGGTACGTTGTCATTCATGTCCTTTAGCTGGATATGTACAGTAGCCCGGCTCACCAGTGGGGCTGAGGTGGCCTGGACCACGATGATGTATTCTGCTTTGGTCTCGTAATCCAGGTCTGTGAGCGCAATGAGGTCGCCGTTAAAAATGTCGAGATGAAAAACGTCTGGAAAATTTCCTTCTACAATCTGGTATATAATCTGAGCATTGGTGCCCTCGTCTGGGTCGGTGGCAGTGATATGGGCAACAATGGAGCCCACTTGGCTGTTTTCCTCCACATAAATAAAAAGCTCATCCTTCTCAAACACCGGAGCGTTGTCGTTTATGTCCAAGACTGAAATATTAACAGAAACAACTGCCTTCTGAGGAGGAAACCCTCTATCCACAGCTAACGCCTTCAGGTTGTAGAACGCAACGTTCTCGCGGTCCAGTTTGCGAGCGGTTCGGATTATTCCAGAATATGTTTCAATGGTGAAATCGCCCTCTCCATCTTCTCCACCCTGAAAGGTGTAACTCACCCTTCCATTGGAGTCAGAATCTTTGTCTGACGCAAAAATCTGGAGAACACTGGTTTGGATAGGTGCATCTTCAAGTACACTCCCCTTGTATATATCTTTGTTAAAGATGGGAGCATTGTCATTAGCATCCTCAATTCTAATCTCCACATAAGTGGTATCAGATTTCTGAGGGACCCCATTGTCTCTGGCAATGATGGCTAAAGTGTAGGACGCGTGGTGTTCGTAGTCGATCTCCATCTGTGTTGTGATTACACCAGTATCGGGGTCTATCTTAAATTGTGGAACATTATCTTCCATGATATACGTGATGCGAGCGTTCTCCCCCGTGTCATCATCTGTTGCAGTGATCGTAGTCACAGTAGAGCCTATAGGCTTTTCCTCACCGAGAAGCACCTGCAGGTTGCCACTGTTCTGAAAAACAGGCCGGTGTGTATTTGCATCCGACACATTGATGAAAATCTGAGCCGTGTCGTAGAGTGTCCCGTCGCTCGCCATGACCGTCAGGACGTACTGCCGCTCTTGCTTGTAGTCCAGGGGAAGGGCCAGGGTGATGAAGCCCCCACCACTCTGGCTGGTGATGGAAAAGCGGTTTCTGGTGTTTCCACTGAAGAGCTGATAAGTCACCACGCTGTTAATGTCCCTGTCCACAGCTGTCACGGTCAGCACACTGGTCCCCACAGAAGCATCTTCGTTGAGCTTTAAAGAGTATGTCTTTTGAGTAAATGCGGGGACGTTGTCATTCACGTCCAGTACCACGATGCTGACGACGGCTGATGAAGACATAGCAGGCCTCCCATGATCTCTTGCCACAACGCCAAATGTGTAGAAGTCAGTAGTCTCTCTGTCCAGTTCTTCACCGACTGTAATCCAGCCGGTACTGTTGTTGATGGTGAACGGGAAACCAGGTGTTGTGTCAGTGAGCTGGTATTCCAGACGAGCGTTTTCTCCTGAATCGAGATCTGTTGCTTGAATGTGAATAACAGAGTAACCGATGGGGACATTTTCCAACACCGTAGCCTGGAAAGGAGTGCTGAAAAACATAGGAGGATTGTCGTTGATGTCCACCACACGCACCACTACTATTCCAGTACTATTCATCAATGGAGGCCTGCCACCATCATAAGCTTTGATCCCTAGTTTATAATCTTGATTCACCTCAAAGTCCAGAGGGTTGATGACAATAATCTCACCCTTTTCGGAGTTTATGTAGAACTGGCCTTTAGTGTTGCCGCTGATGATGCTGTACTGAACTTTGGCATTATTCCCCTCGTCTTTGTCAGTCGCTTCCACTTGTATAACTTTAGTGTTGACTGCTACGTCCTCTGGGACCTGTACCTCGTACCTCTTCTCGCTAAACTGGGGATAGTTGTCATTTTCATCCTCCACAGTGATGTGAACTGTGGCAGTGGCGGTCAGAGGATGAGGGTCCCTGCCCTGGTCATCAGCCTCAACGATCAGCTTGTACTGGGCACGGGTCTCCCTGTCAGGCCGCTCCCTGATCCTCACCAAGCCGTTCCGGGAGTCGATGTCAAACACAGAGTTGATACCGTCTTCGTTGATGATTTTATAAACCATATTGGCGTTGGAGGGAGCATCGCCATCAGTGGCACGTATGGTCATCACCTCAAAGCCAACCTCCACATTCTCCCTAATGTTTATTTTGTAATTTTTTTGCTCAAACACCGGCTTGTGGTCATTTTTGTCACTAACTGTGATGGTCAGGATAGAGCTGGTCGATCTTTTTGGGGTGCCGTTGTCAGTTGCAAAAACTAAGAAAACATGTGTGTCCATTAGTTCTCTATCAAGCTGCTGGATGGTCAATACGCTCCCTGTTTTAGCATCCATTTTAAAGTAATTATCAGACCTCTTGTCTTGAGGAGACTTCATGCTGTACTCCAGCCTCCCTGCCTCCCCATCATCCGGATCAGTTGCTTTCAGGGTGATGACATGTGTGTATGGGGGCTCATTCTCTGGGACAGACACCTGATAGGTGGAGATCTGGAACCGCGGACCTGAGTTTACCTGACGCTTCCCCCTGTGGATCAGTTTGCCAGACTTTCTGTGGGTACTTTCATGTTGTGACAGAGTCAAACTCAGCTGCACAGACAGCCTGCTGCCTGGAGAGCCGTGCAGGGTGCAGTGCAAATCCACCTTTTCTTTGTGTTCGAGGCACAAGTCGTTGACCAGGAACAAATCCCCATGCATGAACGCCGCAACAAAGTCATTTCCAACACATTTAGTATTTAAAAGGGTTATACTTTGCGTGGATGCCGGCAAAAGTTTCTTTACATTCAATAACAATTTACCTGCGAGTAAACAGGAAGCTGACTTCACTTTCAAAACGTGTTCAATGTGGATGTCCGGCTCGGTCTTTCTCTTATACTTAATAAAACAATTCTGTCCGTGGACAAACACGTTAAAATGCGTCAGAGTCGCGTCCCCGGACGTCGAGGAACCTGCTCTGAAATAAACAGGCGCTGGGTTCCTTGGCGTGTGCGCGCACTGAATCCTGCGGGACAGGCGGATCACCCCGCTGCGCTTCCCAACTTGGAAAAGCGTCTGGATGAAGTTGGGCGATAAAGTCCTGTCCACGTTGTACGTCCAGCCGGGTCCCAGAGACAGGTTTGCCAAAACGCTCCCGGGCTGTAAAGTCTCCGAAAGGTGCATCTCCAAACATCCCGCAAGCGGCACCGCGAGCAGGACACAGATCCAAATCCAACACATCGCCGGCTCCATGCCCGGATACCTGCCAGATCCCAGTCGGTCCACAGAAAGCGCTCCAGTAATGGATTAACTCTCCCTCTCCCAACACCGCATTTTACTTTTATCCCTCATTGTGGAGTTTTAACGCAGGAAAAGGCGCTCGGTATCCATGGTGTCAGCGTATCCAGAGCGCGCGGCGGCTGCGTGAAACCACACCGAGTTTAAAATGAGTACAAAATGGCTCCGTGGATCTCCTCCTCCACTACCTCCCCTCCTCTTCCTCCTCAACTTATTTCCATAAACCTGCTGCGTTTCCCTTCAGGGACGCGTTTCCGAGGGGGGGGGGGGGGGTCTTTTCTTTTTCTAATGGAGATTTGCCACTGGCAGGATGACCAATGAGCACAAAAGCATTGTTTTAAAAAAAATAATCCTGTCTTCCGTTCGCGACTTTTGCAGAAGTTTTATGCAGGTATAAAAGTGAAAAAGTATCATAATTAAGAAGTTTTCAGAGTGCAGTTCGAGATTGTATCTGTCTGCTGAGCCACAGAGCCGGCCTGAAACATAAGTGAAACAAGCTGCACTTAAATCTCCACTGAATATATTTCTCAGAAGTTTATCGCGAGTCAGTTCAGGTTTAAAGAGACTTCACTAACAAATGTTCACTGACAATAAATATAGACTGCAGTGTGGATACTGCTGGAGTTTACAATCCAAAATTTGCAAACCAAACTGAAGAAACACAAATGACTGCTTCTTGTATAATTGGATAAATTACAAGTGCAAGATTGGAGCAGATCCGACAAAGTCAGTAACGTCAAATCACATCAGTTTCTACATCTCAAATGTGAAAAATATTTTTATATTGCTAAAGATTTTAGGGAATTGATAAATACAATATCTGTAATCATGATGCTAATGAGGTTCATTAGGAATGATTCTGTTTTAAATTTATAGTTTAATCTAATTTATTATACTTTAAACGTTAAGGTGTTTATAAGAACTGAGAAATATAATAGCAGTAATAATAGTCAAGTTGATTAAGAATTGTATCACTTTTTAATTTGCTGTGCTAGCTTCTAAATGATAAGTTTGACACTTCAGAATTCTTATTAAAAGTTTTATACAATATAAACCTACAGTTGTTGCTATATCACTGGAATACATAGTTGTGATTATGTTATGTTCGTCAATAATGGGCATTCTGTTTAATTTCATCTTACACTAGAAGTTTAAAATTACTGAAAATTAAATTTTAGAAGTTCTGCTTTGTCTTAAAATTTACAATATTGTAGTAATCACACAGTAGAAATGTATCAAAACATGAACATTTTATTTAAAGAAACTGATTATCAAGTTAGAAAAAATATAGATTTCAAACACAAAAGAGATGACAAAGATATGCAAGTTATGTTAAAACTCACAATTTAGCATTTTTATTTAAATTTATTGTCTGTTGCTGTGTTGGGGGCAGATTTTATCCACACTGGGGTTACAAATAACCCCTAAAATAAAACGGACAACTTCCCAACAGAGGATCAATGGCGCCACCATGGGGTGAAAGCTGTCAACGACGCCCCTGGTGAGACGGGTTTAAATGCATAAATTTTTATCCAGTGATAAAAATATATATTAAAAGAGAAAAGGACTGGCACCGCTGGTTTAATCAGTAATGTTTATATTTTTTCACAATTCCCTCCTGGCTCTGCTCCGAAGTAAAACCAGGATCACATATTTGAGTCAAAGATTTTTGAAATAATGGAAACTTATGACTTAATTATTGTTTGTTTTATTCGATTTCTGCATTTTTATAAAGTGTCTTTGTGTTTGTTTACTGATGGATTAATAATAGAAAAATATCTGTAAAATTGCATTAAAATAGAACGCGTTCTTGTCAAACTGAAGTTTCAATTGGGAGTCTTGGGTCATAGCCCCCCCTTGTGGTTTGATAGATTAATGCAAACAAGCAGGATAACTTGCGTCTTTGGAACAGGAACCGCGTTATTCCTTAAACATTCAGTTTTATTGAGTCATTTTTATGAGTTCCGTTTGATACATCTGTGACATTCCAGAAAGTAAAGCTACAACGAAAGTGAGCAGATCACAACTCAAAACAGTCACATGCCGATTAACTACAAGTGATTCTAAAACGCCAAAAACTTATATTAGAGCCAAAAAGGACAGAAAATTACAGTTCAAATTTATCTGAACATTTAATGCAAACATCCTGATGTCTTTCTCACTTTAAAATCTACAATTAGCATGAAACAGATTCCACCATTTCACTTGGTGCCAAAGCGATGAGGACAAAAAAGAAGAACCTAGAGGTGGAAAAACTAAGTACACCCGAAGTTTTAATTGTTTAAAACATGTCCACAGATAATACATTGAAGCGATAATTTTCTGTCCGATCCTCCCTTTCTCATTATATTTAGGTTTAAGCTTTTTTTTAAGGTTCATGGCTTTTTGTTCTGGATTGGTTTCAGATAGTTGCTCTGCTTTACATCCTATTTCACGTCACATAACTTCACATTATACAACATCATATAGAGGAGTTCATAATCAACTCAGTGACCGAAAGGCACCGAGGTCCTGTGAATTAAAAAAAAAAAAAAAAAAATCCCATATCTCCACTTCACCATCGCCGTGTTTTATTAGTGGTGCAGTGCTCCCACCAAACAAAACGGCTGTAACGTACCATCTCTAACTTTGATCTCATCTTCCCAGACTCCGACGACGTGACGTTCCGTCCCAGGATGGGATCCGTCTCGCTCTCCAGACCCGGAGGAGGCGTCGCAGCCCACCAGCATCACTAAGCCACCGCCATGCTTTGCTGCAGGCAGGGTGTATCCTTCGACACGGCTGGTCTCCACTGTGAAAACGCTGGACTTTTTCCATCGGCGAATAATTTGCAAAACCTCACTATTTTGAGTCGTGGTTCCTTCTTGATTCTTTTGTAAAAACAACTTTACACATTTTTAATACATTTACACAAGATTATACAGTTTCAAAATAAATATAAACTGGACCGTCTGTGTGCTTTCAGAAGTTAGTAGTAGCGTATGGTCTAGAAATCTAGTATTTTTCCTCAGTAAACCATCTTATTACAATAAAGTCTCCATTTTGATGTTAGGATACAGAAGATTTATCAAAGCACCTAGCAGCAAAACTCAACCCCTTCCTCCTACTGTTTTATCCTTGTATAATAAACACCCTAGAGACCGAAAGGTTGAGTAAAATCACTATAATCATCTCCTCGTGCTGCCTAATGTACCAGACATGCAGATCCACGATGGCCGCACTCGGAGCGCTGATCTCTGATCTCAGCCGGCTGGATCGGGGATCGGCTCGTCGTTCTGCTGCCGGCTCGCCACTAGCCTTTCGCGTCCCTTCTGCAGCGTGAATTCGCTGGGCCCCAGCTGGGTGATCTTGCCGCTGCCCAGGCATTCGTCGCCTTTGTAGAGAACTGCAAACTGAGGGAGGGACAGAGGCAGCGACTGGAGTTTAAGACCTATCCTCATGAAATCAACACAGGTGGGGGAACGTCTTGGGACTCGATACCTGTCCGGGCGTCAGCGCTCTGGCCAGCTGAGAGAGAGAAATCCACACCGACCCGTCCATGTTCAGAGTCACGGTGCAGGGAACTGCAGGGGAAGAAACGCTCAGAGTGAATCTGCGTCGCTTTGTCGTCACCTTCTGTTGCTCCGAGGCGGCCAGACTCACTGAGCGCCATCTGGTGGATGAAGCGGAAGTGGCAATCCATCATCTGGGTCCTGACCAGCTCCGCGGGCGGGTCCGAGGCGATCCAGTGGAAGCGGTCGGTCCGCACCGTGTCACGGAAGAGAGCCGGGTGATTGGTGGTCGGAGCCTGAAACAGGAGGGGCTTAATAGGCGTTTTTGTGACGATGCACCAATATGAACATTTTGGCCAACATTAATACTGCTGTTGTGGCCGATAACATAAATATAATACCAGTAAATATTGGTTAACAGTCAGTCTTGCAACGAATATCGAGTCACCTCTGACTGAAGACTGCTGCTGTATGACTGTCTCATAACATACTAGCTGCTCCATATCTGGGCAGCAGAGACAATATTCCACGGTAAAATATGAGTACAATTCCTTAAAACGGAAGTAGGGAAAAAATTATGTTCTGACCACAAACACATCGCCGGTGACAATGTCTTTATCGACCACAAACCAAGCATCCTTCTGGCCACCTATCTTCGCCCTCTGGCCCAGGGTCAGCGTAAACCAACCTGTAAAAGAACGACAAGCAGGAGACAAGAACACTAAGACATTTTTAAACCAAAGGCTTTGCAATAATAACTATAATAATCAGACCTTTATGTGTTCCTTTCACAGCCCCGTCCTCAATAGACACAAAGTTCCCAGGTTTAGGCTCCAGATACTGACAGGCAGAACAAAACTGTGGCAGATTATCACTTTGTCACCAAACAGATGTTAGAAATCAGAGACAGAGAACAAAACGAAGGAAGGAAAAAAAGACCTGCATCTCACCTCTAAAATGAAATTTTCAAAATTTCTCTCTCCAATGAAGCAAATGCCCATGCTCTGTAAGAATAGAGGTCTTAAGGTTCAGACTGAATGTAGCAAGTAGGGCTCAATGACTTATTGGACACGTCTTTTTTTTTTCTTTATACCTCTTTCTTCCTTAACACGTGGTGAAACCCTGCTTCAGCAGCCATCTTTTTCACAAACTCCTTGGTGAGTCCGGCGAGTGGGAAGAGGGTTTGCCGTAAGGCGTCCTGCGAAACCTGGCTGAGGAAGAAGGTCTGGTCTTTGGCCAGGTCGGCTCCTTTGCATAGCTTCACGGCTGAGGGAGAGAAATGCAGGAGAGGAAAAACCAACATAAAAAAAAGCAAAGAGGAGTTACAGCGGGTTGGATAAGAATAAATGTGCTGGAAAGAGAGATGGGTTGGACTGAAAACGGAGCCGAACGCTTACGGTTCCTGATCTCGAATCGATCCCTGAACAGTGTGGTGGGTCGGGTCGTGTGCGACTGCTGGAAAACTTCCTCATCTTCCTGGGACGTCCTAGCGTAATGACCGGTTGCCATGGCGTCGGCACCTGAAACAAAAGCAAAGCGCACCAGTTTGCGCGCAAAAGCAAATAATGCGGGTTTACAGCCAACAGAACAAGGTCTTTGTGAAAACCTATTGGATCATCTATCAGGAAGGAGAAAATGGACCCTCACTGGGTATTTCAGCAGGATATTAGGACCCTATATATAGAATAAAAATGATCTAACAAATTATCTAAAAACTGCATAAACAAGATAACACTTATCGTTTTAGCATTTACACCACCAAAGTGAAAATATAAATTAAACAGAACAAAAAACAAAAAAACTTAAACTATTTCAAATAATGAGTCTTAGTAACATCTTAATTTTATGTGTGATTATGTAAGTAAGAGCAGTAATAGTGGTTTAGAAATAATACATGTCATTATCTCCCTAGTTAATTATTCAAATTTAAAAAATTTAAAATTTTAATAGAATATAGGCATTTTATAACTGATTGCCTGTATTCTAGTAATTAGCAGGTTTTTATGCTGGTTTTTGATATGCTGCTGACTTATTTGACAGCAGACGCATGTTAGAATCCATAAAGATTCAGAATATGTTATTCTAAAAGCATACATACCTAAAGTGTGGATGGCGTACTTGTGGAAATGGTTGAATTTGATGTGTTTGTTGCAGAGTATATCGGGGTTTGGCGTCCTGCCCTTTTCGTATTCCTTCAGCAAGTTGCTGCAAATGCATTGGAGGGGGGAAGCAGGGGGGGGGGGGGAACAACTGTAACTCAGGAACATAGGTCGCATTAGCTGCCAATGGTTTCACTTAATGACAAGTGGGTACCTAAACACATCGTGCCAGTATTCTTTGACATAGGACACCTGGTGGAAGGGGATGTCCAGAGTCTGGCACACTCTGTAGGCGTCGTCGCAATCCCTCTCTGTGCCGCAGACTCCACTCTCATCCAGGGAGTCCCAATTCTTCATGAACACTCCTGTCACATTGTAGCCTTCGAGTGGCAGAGGTTTTAGGGTTAGGGGGCTAGGGACTGTCAGCGCTTCAAGACGCACATTTATCAACAACAGACCGAATGTCTGCTGCGTTTGCAGCAAGGAAACAAACACGCGGCTACTTTCAGGTAACCGAGGTGGTGTTTAAAGCTGTTTAGTTTCCCAAGAATGTCTCACCTCTTCTCTTTAATAGTAGAGCTGCCACAGAGCTGTCAACTCCACCCGACATGGCGCACACGACGTGTCTTACGAGCCCCATGTCGTTTCCAACAAATATGATACTTTATATTTACAACTTTATTCATTTAAAACTTGCGTAACTGTAAAAACGCGAGCTTACGCTTTCCAACACGTTCAGGTCCGTCGCGAAATGACGTCCGACTTCTTAGTTCCGGTCAGAACAGTGACAACACAAGAGGGACCGGGGGAGGAAAAAAAGATAAACAAACACCGTCCAACGTCCATAACTCGAGACATATTGCTTGCAGAACGAAATATCAGCTAATATTAACAATAAGGTAAGTGTAAAGTATGCCGACCTTATTGTGCAAAGTGTTTGCTTATGTTAGGTGTCTTACTTTTCAAAGTGAGATCTGTAAATCAATTTCTGTCTTGGATTGATTGTTTGAAAGTATCCAGAACAAGAAGTTTTTTATATTTGCAAACATTTTTTTGCATCTAATAACAAACCATAACTTTATAATATATCAGTCAACCAGGGTTTATTTGCACTTTCCAGGCAAGCAATCATTACACTGAGTAATGGTCAAAGTAAATAAAATAAAAATAGACCAATAAAATCATTTATTGAGGATAAATCAGTGAGAAAATAAATATAAAAATAATATATAATGCATAGCCAGTTACTAACAGTAACACTAACCAACTAAATAAAAATACTAAAAACCTCGAAATACCCGTGATAAAATGTAAGATAACTTCAAATGCAATACAGTGATACTACAGATCATAGTATTATGTTATAAGAAAACTTTTATGGGAGAGCAGTAATACAATTAATACATTGAATACTTTTTCAAGAAACAGATGTGATATATTTTCCATTCATTCAAATTATGGAAAATAATTTGAATGATTTGAAAATCATTCAAATTATTTTCTTTTTTTTTCCTTTTAAAGAAAAAAAAAATGGCTACGGTTAAATAATACCGGGTTGAATTTTTTAAAGTACGTTACACATGTTGTTGGTTCGGCAGATGAGTGACGTGTCTACAGACGCCGTCACCCTGGATCTACTGAGAGGAGCCAGGGAGACGGTGAGGAGCAGCCCCCTGGGTGTCATCAACACCCCCATGATCCCCTGGTGCCAGACCACGCTGCCATTGAGCGTCAGCTGCAGCGTCCACATCAAGCTGGAAAACATGCAGAAAACCGGTCAGTGTGGGAGCTGCACTCTTTTGATCCCACATGTCTGGACCCCACCTTCATATTTCTCGTTTCTGCTCGACAGGGTCCTTTAAAATCAGAGGAGTGGCCAATCAGTTCTCCAGAAGACCAAGCGGTGGCCATTTTGTGACCATGTCAGCGGGGAACTATGGGAAGTCCTTCGCCTACGCCTCGAAACACTACGGCTCCAAGGGGAAGGTGGTTATGCCAGAAACAGCCCCTGAGTCCAGGGCCACCCTTATCCAGGTCAGACTGAGAAACAAAGATAAATGAAATGTTCCATCATACCTGACCGTTATAAAGATTGTAAAGGGATCTATTTCTGATTTTACTCCTCAGACTTTTGGGGTGGAAGTAGAACGAGTTCCCACCTCCTCTCTGATGAGTGCGGTTAACCGGTGCGTTCAGGAGGGCAACATGACCTTCCTGCACTCCTACGACGACCTGGATCTAATAGCCGGACACGCCAGGTTCTCCTAACTTAAACAAAACCTTGACATTTTTTCCCCCCTAACTCTACATTTATTTCAATTTAGCAAGAAAATTTCACAGAGTAGCAAACACAGGCGAGGTGGAAGGAAATGGTTTTCAACAGATTCTCATTCCTGAAATGAGAATCTGTGCGTGCGCAGCCTGGGCCTTGAGGTGCTGGAGGCGGTGCCGGACCCGGACGTGGTGGTGGTCTGCTGCGGTGGGGGCGGCCTGCTCGCCGGGGTTGCTGCTGCCATCAAGCTCTCGGGGTGCAACACAACCAGGGTCTATGGTGTGGAACCAGAAGGAGGTGAAGTGAAGCTTAAAAACAGCCAACCAAATGTGGAAACAGATCATCAGCGTAGAGCTTGATTATACAAAGTGTGTGTGTGTGTGTGTGTGTTTGCCACTAGCTTGTACAATGTACCAAAGCTTTATTGAGAAGAAGCCGGTGTGGATGGACACACACAGCATCGCCTCTGGCCTTGCACCTCCTTCTGCAGGTTCGTCCTCCTCTATGCTAGCATGTAGCTACCCAAAAACTTCTGCTATTTTAAAGAGATTTTATTTTCTAGTCAGCCTAAAGTAGTGCATTCTTTCTTAACCCCATTGAACTAGATACCTTGAAATAAAATCAATGGTTTTTAATCCATGAAGCCTTTTATCGGTGGCAGCGCGTGTATATTCAGCCCCCCTTTAGTTCAATACTGCTAAATAAAATTTGGTCCAACCAGTAGGGTTCAAACATATTTCTCATGTAAAACTCTAGACTTTTCCAGATTTTACCAATTGTTTAGCCTCATTATCAGGTGGGTGGATAAATAAAAAGGGATAAAAGACAAAGGAGGCAAAGGAGGAAGTACCCAAATAGAACTACAGGAGAGAAGGAAGGACACAAGGGTGAAAATAAAAACGACAAAAACATAGAAAGAATTGGCACATGAGGATGTAAAAATGACAGAAGAAAGGAAGAAAGAGAGATAAAAGGAAGTTGATAGAAAAAAGAAAGACACAAGAGAGAAAAACAGAAAATGAACAGAAAAAAAGGAAGTTATGAAATAAGATGGAAGAGGAGAAATGTAATGTAGAGGGGAGAAAGAAATCATGAAATGAAGAAAGAAAATAGAAATATACAAATGGCATAAGGGAAGAACAAACACAAGAAAAGGAATAAAGAAGCAACTGATACAGCAAAGGAAGGAATCAACAAGGATGAAGGAGACAAGGGTGGGAGGAACAAAAAGAAGGAAAGACACAAAAAGGGAAAGGAGGAAAGTAGTGAAAGAACAAAAAGCAAGACCGAAGAATGAAGGGAAAGTGATGCAATGGTGGACAGATGGACGGACAAAATGAAGTAGAAAAGTGCAAAAGGAGGAAAGGAAAAACAAATCAAGAAGGGCATAAAGATAGACATCATTTAGACGACTGGATAAAGATCCAAGCTGGAAATGCAAACATTTTTCCATCTTCCCATTTTCTCCTTCCATGTCTCTAACCAGACTATGAAAACACTAAGATCCGACTCTAGACTAGGTAGAAACCTTGAGCCAGTCGCCAGACGATGCATTCGATGTGATGCCGTAACCGCGGCGCTGCTCTGCTCCGCAGGCCAGCTGCCCTTTGACCTGTGTCGGCAATACGTGGACCAGATCGTCCTGGTGAGCGACGATGAGATCAAGGCGGCCGTCTCCGCCCTCTACCGAGCCGGGCTGGTGGTGGAGCCATCGGGCTCCGCCGCCTTCGCCGCACTCGTCAACGACAAGATACCCAACCTGGAAGGGAAGACCGTGGTGTGCATCCTCAGCGGAGGGAACGTCGGGAAAGACGAGCTGGCCAACTTTCCAGACTGAAACGCTCCGATGTGATTTTGGATAAATCTGAAAGCGTTCTTCCCAATTCAAAAGGAAAATATTTTGGACTTTTTTTTTTTGTCTTTTAACACAAATCTTGTAACTAACACTGAAAACCAGCACCATACATTTATAGCAGACGTAGTTGATGACAAAATTAGCTTGGTTGAAGTTATTACATTGTTAATTAAATGACTTTTTACTGAGTACCAGCACAAATCACTAATCAAAGACCATTTGAAAGCCAATGAATCTGGAAAAAATTAAGAGATCTTTCTAGACATTCGGGCTTCAAGCAAGTTCAAAATACAAAGACAGTAGTTTTTAGCTTTTGTGGAGTAATTCTGTTGCCGAATGCAAAGTCTATAACTGCAAGATTCAAAATAAATCTACAATTTCTGAATTTTTTTCTGACTTTGTTTGGCTTTCGTAAATGTAAGAGAGTCGGCTCAATTGGTGTGTGTGAGCCGGCAGCTATAATGTTTAAATATGGAAGCAGTGGAGAAAAAAAATAGACAGATGGAAGTAAGTAAAGATAGATTCATTTTTCTTTTTTTATATCTAAAGCGAGTCACGTTGAACTATATATCATTACAAACATCAAAATGTACATTCTTAAGGGATGTTAGAAAGTTTCAACCAAATGTAACACATGACTGTAATCTCCAAACAGTTCAAAAGGAGTAAAGAAAGACTAGAAACAGCATAAATTTTTACGATTTTCTATTTAAATTTCCCCTCAAACTGGTTCCAGAAAACAGGCTCAAGAACTGAATAAAAACTAGTGAACTGTGACATAATTTACTGAACCCAGGAGAGTACACATTCATAAACGGTATTGAAAATATAAAAAATAACCCTAAATACATTTTTGGGATGACAAAAACAGATTTTCAATCATGTGTTGCTCTTGTGTCTTCAGGAGCTACATGACGTCTTTTATGGCCATTCTACACACGACGGCATCTAGCAGACTTCCGCATGTCTCCTCCCGAGGCGTGACTTTGTACAGCTGTAACGGAGACAAAAAGGAGCAAATGCGTTCAGGACATACTGTAGCATTTTCCGGCTAATATAATAAGCAAGAGCTGCTCTGAAAAAGGTACAATCCCGCACAATATTACGCACAATAAATCCAAGCCTGTGCATCCAATTTGTGGTTAATGCATCATTAAAAGAGCCAAAAAACTACTTATGCACCTTTTATGTGTGTGTATAAAGCATTCATAGCTGTAAACGTAATTTATTTGACAGACATGTTCCCATTTATGCTCTAAATCCAATTGGTGAGTCTCTCGTTAAAATACTCTGAGATCCATATTAGATCATTACCTTTCTGATCGTTTCCAAGTCAGACAGTGAGGAAACCTGATCCACCGGAAGCTGCTGACCGTCCACCATGGCCGTGATGTCCCCCACGGCCTGCAGCTCGTCTTTGCCGTGAACAATCACCACCAGGACCGAGTCGTCTCTGTCGGAGAGCCCAAATCTTTTGAAGGCCTCTGAGATCTGCATCGATAAAAGACGTTAAACCAAGACTGAAAAACAATCTAACAGATTTTGTCGCATTACATTACAACTAAACAGTGTAATCAACTGATGCTTCACAGACCACTTATGAAACATGTGCTGGTCCATAAACTTCTACTGAATTGTATTGATCTATGGGTTTTGAGACGTGACAAAATTTGAACAAGTTCAAGTTCCGTGGTTTGACATTTTAGTTCAAACCTACGCACACTGTTTGTCGGGGACAAGCTGAAAATGATTTCCGAGTTGAGGCTTCTGGTCTTCATGTTTCCAATGGAGTGTAAATGAAAAGCTTTATTGGCAGCTACCAGCACTTGGAAAGGATCCACCAGCTGTAAATGCACACAAAGTTGGACTTTACATCCCAGACACTTACGTATGAACAAAGACGAGACAGTGATACTTTTTCAAGTAGCATAAGTTGAATATATTGACAGAATTAAAAGTGGCTCACCATTGTCGGGTTGATGAGGGCACCGTTTATTTTTCCGTCCACCGCTTTCTGTCTCAGTTCTGCTGCATTTTTCACGCTTTTAAAAAGCATTTGCGTCACGCTGGTGTCGGGGTAAAGCTCCAGCGTTTGCGTAAGTTTCATGCTGAAAAATCATATATGTGCACGAATTGAACAATTTGTATCTGCTTACCGAAAAGGCACTACGCTTCTTCACGTTAGACACATGAAGGGGGAACCATAATACAGTAACACAGCTCGGAACAAAATACCGTGAGCACAACACACAAATGAAATATATTACATAAACATATTTAGTAAAGTCAACAATAAATTATTCAACATAAAATGCGAATTGATATTTTTATGTAACTGTGTAATTTAAGTGTTTGGTACTACAAACGTGTAGTAGACGCCGCTCTTGCTTAATGCCATGTTGTAACGATTCGTGAGCTCGTCCGCCATATTGTGAGTGGTTACGTGAATAAAGAAACACGAGTGTCGCCGGAATAAAAGAAAAAGGAAAATGTGATTATTTTAGTAGAGATTATTTTTTTCGATAAAAATTAGCACAGTTTTCAAATGAATATCTCAAAGCAACAGAAATTCAGTGTCTTTATATTGCATCCCAACCATATCCACTGCATTCCATTTTGTTACATGTTATTGAAACTGTATGTTACCTATTTTTGAATTGAATTTGACATGTATGCTTTTCTAATATTTTGTATGTATTTATTGGTGTTATAATGTAACAATTTTTGCAGATGTATGTTGTAAAGACAATAACTGAATAAAAGAAACAAAATATTGCAGATATTTTAGAATTGTTTAAAAAGGAAAGAAAAACATATGTACATGAATAGTTTTACTGAAAAATATGTTCTAGTTGAATAAGAATATTCTGAATTCAATAAATTGAGAACAATTTCTTGCACCGAATGAAAACTTTTTTAAAACCAAAATTGACATACTGACTATAAATATTACTATTACTTTACATTGTTCAAATAGAGATACTGTAGTGGTTTACAACGCTTTATTATGAAAGAAAAAATGGATTTGAAACGTTTTGCTTTGTCTGAACTTGTGATTTTGTTTTTGTTATACATTTTAGTTTTCCATAATTTTCACAGATTTATTTTTTGTATCTATGCGGTAGCGTTAGTATTTTTTTTTACAAGTTAGCCAGATGGCATAGCCTTTATACCAAATGTTATTTTACTTTTACTCTAGTCAGTCTTTGAATAATTACTTTTTACGTTGGTTTATACCGAAGTTATACCATTCTAATTTTTCGTAAAATAGCGCCGTATCGACTCACAATGTGGCGTCGACGTTGAGCTAAGAGTAAGGTAGTAGGAACCACTGGTTGTAAAAATGTTTCCACCCGAGGTCGATTCTAAGGCGGATATCCAGCTGTTGAAAATCCAAACTCCTCTGTTTTTCTTCCTTTTTATGTCAATTTCAGCCATTTTCTCTCTGAATTTGGGGTATCAGCTTTAATCCAAGCGTGTGGTCGCTATGCGCTTTACACACGAGTCTAATAGTTAGTGTTTGACCAAATTGACTGTTTCGTCGTGTGTCGTTGTAAAACAGTGACATGGAGAAAATCGAGAGCTACTTATTCTCAGCTCTGTGCAGCGTCAACTTCTTGGTGTCCTGCCTGCTGTTCTCCAAAATAACGAAGATACAGCGGGATCCCTACATGGACGAGATCTTCCACGTCCCGCAGGCTCAGAGATACTGCAGTGGGAAATTCAAAGAGGTAACTGTCCGTTTGTGGATGGGTCCATCACTGTGTAACGGATTAAGGCTAGAACCAACAGCAGGGCTTTTTATTATTTGACCAGAATGACATGACAGCTTGCGGAGGCTTAAATCTCAATAGCAGACATATATATAAAGGCATTAGCAGAGGTTGTGAGCTGAGCTCGCATGTGCTAAATCTGTTTAAACCAAATGTCATGAGCTCACGAGTAAATTCAGATACCCAAAAGCGCCGTGTGTGCGAAAAAGAAGATATCCTGTTTTAATAAACGTCTAGCTGCCCCCCTATGGATATTTTAAAGGATTTCCCAGGGCAGAGACTGCAAGACTTTGTTTCTTAAGATGACCACAAGGGGGCGGGATAAAGCAGCGTGAAATACGCTTTAACGGTTTAAAACCGTCACCGCCAATGGGAGTCAATGGGAACATCGTGTCATCTCGACAGTTGAGGGCTTTTGAACTAGTCTAGACGGTGTGTTGAGGTGTTTGCTGAGCTATATACACAGTCCAGTCACATTAATGTGACCACCACGTACTTTCCACTTCAGAGTTAAATAACCAATCACAGAAGGCAGGTGGCAGCACAGTGCAGTTGAGCGTATATAAAGGGTGTGTGTGGGCTTCGGAAAACATTTCAATCGTTGGCGTAATGCAGAAACGAAGCGATTTATCCGACGTCCAAAAGGGCATGATCATTGGCTTTCGGGCCAAGGGTGGAAGCATTTCCGAAACGGCTGAGTTTGTGAACTGTTCGCGTGCCGCCGTGGTAAAAGTGTACCGTGCATGGCAAAATGGGACTGTCCAAAATCAACGACGTGGCAAATGTGGTGCACCACGGGCCATAGATGACAGAGGCGAACGACGGTTGCGGAGATGCGTTCGGGCAGATAGACGGGCTACCGTTGAGCAACTGACCACTAAAATGAACCAAGGGGCTACCACAAGTGTCTCCCAAACCACTATTCAGTGAACATTCCTGCGTCTGGGCCTCCGAAGCGGACGCCTGGTTCGTGCACCTATGCTGACTGGTGTTCATCGACGACGAAGGCTAGAATTTGCACGCCAGTACAGCAGCTGGACGTCCACTGAGTGGCGACAGGTAGCGTTTTCAGATGAATCGCGTTTTATGCTCCATCGGACAGATGGACGTTGGCGTATAAGGCGTGAAACCTCTGAAAGGAACCACCCTGCAACCATTGCAGGAACGGTCCAAGCTGGAGGCGGGAGCATTATGGTCTGGGGAATGTTTTCCTGGCATTCTCTGGGTTCACTGATTATTGTGGAAGGCACGATGGATCAATACAAGTACGCATCTGTCCTTGCGGACCATGTCCACCCCTACATGCGCATTGTTTTTCCTCAGGATGATGGCATCTTCCAGCAGGACAATGCGAGGTGCCATACAGCTGCCAGTGTACGTGCGTGGTTCGAAGAGCACCAGGATGAGTTTACCGTCCTCCCCTGGCCAGCAAACTCACCTGACTTAAACCCAATCGAGCATCTGTGGGACCATCTCGATCGAGTTGTTCGCGCCATGGATCCTCAACCGCGTAATCTAGCGCAGCTGGCCACGGCATTAGAGTCGGCATGGCTCAACATCCCAGAGAAGACCTTCAGGGACCTAAGTGACTCTCTTCCTGCACGTCTCGTAGCAGTTCGCTCTGCGAAAGGTGGTTATTCTGGCTTTTGACAGATGGTCACATTAATGTGACTGGACTGTGTAGTTTTAAACACCGTTTATATCTGTCCAGCACAACACCCCACACACGTTTTTTTTTAATCTATTTAGTCACATCTACACATTTATGCCAGGAAATACAAACTACAGCTTAAGGGAAATACAGCCGTGCATATCATCATCATCAAGTCATTGCCCCTTACAGTATAATGTCTGGTTGGTCGCAAAATTTGCCTTGAAGCATTTCCAATAGCTGGCAATCAGTGTTTGACCTTTTTTATTTGCAGAATTGTTTTTATTCAACCACACTGTAGTGTTTTTAGGCATTGCCAGCCTGTTGAAGGTCATGCTACAGCATCCAGATTGAATTGAAGTCCAACCTTTGACTAGGATGTTCCAAAATTTATTTTTGTTATTATTACTTAAAATTGATGAAAGCAGCAAATATTACTAATAAAATGGATTCTAATACAAAAGAACAGGCAACTGCGAGTTTTTTTTCTTTTCTATATTAAGTAATTCCAAAAAAGTTATATTACAAATGTAAAGTCATAATATTAACAGAATAAAGACACAATTTTACCAGAAGAAAAGTAAGAAATTTAGAAGAGTTGTTAAAAACAAATGTTGATGTGACCAGCTCGTATACTGTGATTTTTTTTTTTCGTAAGTAGACTCAGTCGTTGGACAATTGTTTTAAAGTGCTACTAAGTTGATGCTGATTTATTAAAAGATTAACACACCAGCATTTAAAACCAATACCAAAATAAAACTTCACAAGATCAATTCATTCTTTGTTTAGAAGCCATCACAAAATGACTTTTGACATTATTCTGGTAATGCTATCATTTTGTTCTTGTATTATTTCGACCTTATTGTCATATGACGTTTTTCTTGTTATTGCAACTTTATTCTCATAATATCATTTTGACTGTTCTGGTAATATGAGCTTATTCTTGTTTTATTACGACTTATAATGACCGTCATACGGTTATTTCTGTATTATTATGACTTTATTCTGGTAAAATTAGTATATTCTAGTATTGTTTCTACTTTGTAATATTATTTTTAACTTACTCTTGTACAACTTTATTTGAGTAATATTACGATTTTACTCTCGTAAGACTTTTTTCTTGTAATATAACTTTTTCTCGTATTTACATTTTTTTTGTCTTAATCCGGCCCTAAAACTCATAAATCATAGCCAACTGCTTCAAAGTGGTTGTTTAAATAATTTTGCCTTAATCTGCATGGTGCTCCCTCAAGGCGGCGACATAAGTTTAGGACAGCCAGAACCAGATGATGATTTTAAAGAAAGCTCCTTGAATTGCGAGATCTATGATGCTGATGATGTTCGTCTCCGGTGTCGTCAGTGGGACCCCATGATCACCACCCTCCCTGGCCTCTACCTCATCTCAGTGGGCATCATTAAGCCAATAGGGTGGCTCACCAAAATGAAGGGTGGCATGATGTGTTCCACGGCCATGCTGCGCTTCACCAACGTGCTCTTTAACTGCGGCAACTTCTACCTGCTGTACCGGCTCATAAGCAAGCTGCACCACAGGGACAAGGTAAGGCTGCCTCACCACAATGAGGGAGGGAGGGAGGGAGAAAGGACAGGCTGCCATTTTTTCTCTAATGACTTGTTACCTCTTCTTCAGACACGGTTGATGCTTCGGCGACTCGTCTGCACAATGTCTCTGTCCACCTTCCCCGTGCTTTACTTCTTTACCTTCCTCTACTACACCGACGCCGGATCCACCTTCTTCATCCTCTTTGCGTACCTCATGGCGTTGCACGGCTGCCACAAGGCTTCGGCGCTGCTCGGCGTCTGCGCAGTGCTCTTCCGCCAGACCAACATCGTCTGGGTGGCGTTTTGCGCCGCCACCGTAGTGGCTGCCAAGATGGACGAGGTCTGGAAGGTGGAGTACGTGAAGAAGAAGGATAGGAGACTCTCCATCGTTCGGGTGCCATTTTCGTCTGACGGGGTGAAGAAAGTGGTTACGTTCTCGTTGGATTTCTTCACCTCCCCTGAAACCGTGAAGGCGGTGACGCAAGTGGCCTGGCCTTACGCTGTGGTGGCAGTGGGTTTCCTGCTGTTCATGTTATTGAACGAAGGGATAGTGGTGGGTGACAGGACGAGCCACCAACTCTGCTTCCACTTCCCTCAGATCTTCTACTTTGTCTGCTTCACCTACTTATTCTCTCTCCCGGTGTCGCTGTGCCTCCACCGAACTTTCCGCTTCGGCAACTCCCTGAAGAAGCATCCTGTGTTCTTCTCTTTTCTCACCATTTTCTCCTTGCTCCTGGTTTGGAAGTACACTTACGTCCACAAGTACCTCCTGGCTGATAACCGCCATTTCCCCTTCTACATCTGGAAAAACATCTACCAGAGGCACAAGTTGGTCCGCTTCCTGCTCGTCCCAGCTTACATTTTTGCCGGGTGGAACTTCCTGGAGACCTTAAAGTCCCGCTCTTTCTTCTTGAGCCTGGCCTACCTGATGTGTCTCGCCTTAGCCACAATTCCCCAGGAGCTCCTGGAGTTCAGGTACTTCATCATCCCGTACCTGATGTACCGTCTCCACATGCCTCTCTCACCCCTTCCACGGCTAGTCGGCGAGTTCCTGCTGTACACAGTCGTGAACGTCGCCACCATTTACCTGTTCATCTCCAAGAGCTTCTCCTGGCCCATGACCATGACCACGCAGAGGTTCATGTGGTGAGGAGGCATCTGGAACCAGAAAAACCAGCAAATGGTTACCAGATTTGGGCTTCAGAAACTGAATAAAAATCCATCAGTTCAATCAAAAATTGTATGGCCACATTTTTGAGCCTCTTTCCAAGAAAAACTGACTGACATCAACAGAGACCATTGTGAAAATATTGTTGCAGTAGTCTGGGAGAAGCTTTTTTTGGCTGTTTTTTTTTACAATGAAATGTGTGCATTTCCTTCTTGCACCCATTATTTCCTCTACTGTAAATAGAAGAAGTGAAGCCCACTAAGCAAGTTTCCTAAACAGTATTTAAAATTTCAGAATCTTAAAAGGCAGTGAATGTATCATAGATCACAAACAACGCCTTAGAGAATCTGCATTTAGGATAGTCCAGATTTGACAAGATTCTAAAATATAGCTGATCTAAATGTATTCAGATATCAGGAAAATCATGAAATATCCCTTTACCATGCTGCCAAATCAGAATTGAACTTCACCATTGTATAGTGTCACAATGGTACAGAAAATACAACTCAAATATTGGGAAATATTTTGTATTCCAATGTTCATTTGAGACTTGAGAAGTTTAGAGTTTTGAAGTAGAAAACAAATAGGAAGCCTGTCTAAGGAAACTCTGCTAACTTGAGCTGTAAATGTGATAACAGCTGCTGGTCATTTCTCACATTCACCATATCCTCCTTCTGGATGCTCTTTTTTGTTTTTAGGTGTTTTCAGGCACAAAATGAAGCAATGTGATGTTTTTTAGCAGCCATTTGTCGAACCCCTGACTGGAAACCTTTTGTACTAGTTGACCTAACAGATGATCTGAAGACCTTTCTGTGTTCCACCACAAAGTTTGGTAGTTGATCCCCAGTCATATTAAAGATAAGGAGGGTAGTGTAACACAGCGCTACTCATTTCCACGTTGTTGCTGCACACTGCAGGGTCAGCTGGCAGAAAGAAGATTCCTACTTCAACCAAAAAAGACAAATTCTGCTGTGTAAATCTACATTCATTCACAGAACAATACGTCTTAAATGATACTTGCTACTTTTCTGTTCTCGTTTAGGATTCTGCTGTAGTTTGTTGGTGGTGGTAAAATGTGGGTACGAATTAGTGAAGAAGAGGTTAACTGATCCGAAGCTAAATAAAGAGACCAAAAATGTCTTTTTTATTTTTTTGACCAAAGGAAGAAACTGATGATCAAAACTTTACGTTAGTGGGACTGTTAGCTTGATTCCACCAGGGTAGAAATATTAATGGTTTCCATAACTAGCTTAGTATCATCAAAAGCCATGAATATTCACTGGAGCTAAACAATAAATCTATCCAGGATTGTGTGTTTAGGGGGGGGCACTATGATGTGTTTGTCTTTGCTAATTTGCGTATATGTAATTAGCTTAGCTAGTCCTGGTTTTACCCAGCGTCTGTCTGTGATAGAATATAATACCTGATGTTATTTTTCTACCTTTGTTTGTAGTCAGTTTAGCTTTGTAGACCCGTGCAGCAGCATGCAACGGTTTCTGTAAAAACACCTGCTTCGAGATCAGCTTGCCATCTTTCTGAACGGTGCTACTTCCACTTGCCTGGTGTTGTACAACTTAACTCTGGTTCACGTTGTTTTGAAACGTTTTTCCTTTGGATCTTTCTGTGTCCAGTTCCGGTCCAGCCATTCCTTCCCTTTTTGATACGACTTTGAATAAAACGTATTACAACAAAACAATCTGTGGCAAAACTTGAATGGCGCAACATATTTCAAACGTGAGTTTTGTCCATCAATTTGTCTTTTTACTCGTCCACTTTTATGTTAATTCACACGCTTCAATTGCCTTTTTCTCTCATTTATCCATTCATTATTTTATCAATTTGTTAATTATACACCCACCCCATTAATTAGTCCATCAGTTTTCTTTTCATTATTTACCAATTCTTTTTCTTAATATGTCCTTCCAAATATTTGCACACCCTATATTTTTTAAAGCCGGACGATACTAGAAATATCTCCCTACTCTTCTCGACTAAACTTTTTAATAATATATTTAAAATAAGAACTTTGTTCCCTAAAAATATCAAGGAACTCTAAAAAAAACAAGTGTAAAGCCGACAATTCAACATAAGATTCACTTGTCAACTGATGGAAAAGGGAAGAAGAAAAAAAACATTTTCTTCATGAATGCTTTATATCTATGGAGCTAAATTGGGGCCATAAAGTTTGTTCCAAAGAAGGAAAAAAGATCCTCAAATCTGAAGAGTAGCTCAACATTTTTCTTACAGTTTCAAAACATTTTTCAGTTTTAATTTTTTCTTCAGGTTCAATTTTTTTGTGTTGTTCAGTTTCAAACTCTCAAACTTTATGGCACCAATTTAGCTCCATGTACAGCTGCTATTTTGAATCTATTTTTCTCAGTATATGAAACAGACATTCTATTTTGGAGTTTCCACAGCTTTTAAGACAAAGACATGCTGCCATATCACAGATTAACCAGAAGGGGGCAGTCTTGGATGAAGCTAACAGTTCCAGTTAGAGGTTTTTTAATTAACATAGGAAATGTTTAGAGTCAATAATCTCCTGCTTTCTTAACCCAGGAACCTTGAAAATAAACTTTATAGTTAATTTAGGGTTACTTCTAATAAACTCAATTTTCTCTAAAAAAAAAAAAAACAGTTGTCACAATGTCTGTTCTCCATCATGACCAGATTAAAGTTCTGTATCAAAAAAGATTTAATAACCGACTCTGCCTCTCTGCTCGCCTGAGGCAGCAGAAATTCAGCTTTTCCGTTTTCTCGCTACTTTATTGATTTTTACTTAAGGGGATGACGAAATGACGCCGCAGTCCTTCTCGCTGCTGCGCTCTGGCATTTGGAGAACTGCAGCCCGACAGAAAGGCAACATAACAGCTTCTGTTCCTGTAATATTATTAACTCTTTATTTCTGTTGATGGCGAGCCAGTGGAAAAAGGTTAAATGTTACAGATTTCATCATGGAAGGAGGAAAAATACATTAAATTACAGTGCTGTGAAAAAACAGTTGCCCCCGTTTAACGAGGAATCTTTACTCAATAAGAAGATGAGCTGAACTCAAGTCAAAAATTTAAAACATTATTTATAAACTGGCCGCATTAATTAATTTCACTTATTCCGTATTAAAGGCGCAGACCATCTTTCTTTCTGTTTTTCCACACTCCGTACGTATACGTACGTAAACTGCAGCACAACCAATCAAATTAACAGGATTTTAAAATAACGGGGAAAAAAACGAGAGACGAAAAAACGCTCAATTGCTTTTGGGAACATCAATCATGACATATCCAACTAAAACCGCAGTGAATCATGCAAAAATTGCAAGACCAGGATCTCAGATGGAAATACAACTTCCAAGTGTTCGGCATTTGAAGTTGCACAAAGAGGTAAGCGGTACTTTTCAAAAAACATGACTGTCAGGTTAATTGGCCTCTCCAAATTGTCCCTAGGTGTGAGTGTGTGTATGTTGTGTGCAGACTTCTACCCAGGTCCCCCTTGAAAATGAGATCTAGATCTCAATGGGGCTTACCTGGTTAAATAAATAAATAAATAAGACAACTGACTAGCTAACGTCGTGTTAGCAACTCTGTGTTATGTTGGTTATACCGCTTATCTTTCACTTGTATGCTGTGTTTAGTCATGCTGTATCCGGTGCTTCAAATTTCCACAAATGTGCTCCATGTTAGCTCAGGAAGCTAATGTGCTCCATGTTAGCTCAGGAAGTGGGGTCCGGATCAGAAAGCAGGTTCTGTACCTGAACTCGGGGAAGAGAGTTTCTCTCTGTCCCATCATCATGATGAATCGGGTCCAGTTCCATCACAGGATGGATGGTATATTCATAAGGAAAAGTACAGTTTCTTACACTCCTTTCTCACCCTGTTCCCTTATTAGTATTTTTCCATAAATATCCCTCCTCAAAAACTAAAACTGCTATTGCAACTAATAGAAACTAAACTAAAACAAGAAAATATGTAAATGATAATAACTAGTAAAAATAGCAAACACATACTAAAAACTCATTTAAACATCGCTGAATTGGATAAAAAGTCTAAATGAAATAAAACTAACCTATAATGAAAAACCAAAACTACTACAACCCTTTTCAGTCCTTTCACGAACCTTTAAATCTTTAATTGTTCCTTTAAATGCTTAAAGCTATAATTTATTTCCTTTTCAGCTGCATTTCTGTGTTTTAGCATACGGGCTGCTCAGTTCATTAGTGTTGTATTAGTATTCGTCGGTTTCTGGAGCCAGCGGATTGGCAGTGAGGTCACGCCTTCGTCAGGATTGCTCTCTTAACTTCCCGCAACACTGTGGACCCTTCCAACATGCATCAGTCAACTTTTGGACAACACATCAGCATGCATACATTTACACTCTCCCGTCCCCTCACAGACCCTGCACACATCCACACACACCTTTTGCAAACACCTAAACATCCGTGGTAGTTTCTTGGAGTATGCGTCAGGAATCCACCAGATTCCCCCACTGACCTATGACCACCTCCACAGACACAGGAGCCTGGAGCACCTGGTCCATCTGGGATGCGTCTCAGTGCATAATGCATCGCTTTCTGAAGCAGAAGCAGGCTAAGGCACACTGAAACAGCTGTTATGCATAATAGATAAAGGCAGATTAAAGGAACAAGTGGCCTTGATGTGTAGTTCTGATTGAGACAAATCTTTCTTGGGTGATCCAGAGAGAATTCATGTTTCTAAGTGTGTTTGTGCATCAAAAAGATGACAAAATTAAATCACCCAACAGGTCTAGGACAACAATTTCTGTCTTGTAACTATCCCCACTTGATTATCTTTTAGAGGGAGAAAAAACGACATCGTAGTTTGTAGCTCGTGATGCGTTTCCTGTTGAGCACTTAATTAAG
This sequence comes from Poecilia picta, assembly GCA_033032245.1. Classification (NCBI taxonomy): domain Eukaryota; kingdom Metazoa; phylum Chordata; class Actinopteri; order Cyprinodontiformes; family Poeciliidae; genus Poecilia; species Poecilia picta. The sequence continues at coordinate 14,365,886 of CM065375.1, forward strand.
AATCCCATCTTAGTCTCAGTCCGACGAAGAACAAGCAGGTACCCACGGAAACAGATAGAGCCACAGAAGACGCCATATGTCACCACAACGAGACTGGAGCTCTAAATGACAGAATTATTTCATTTCTAAGACGAGACCTGATTAGTGAAATGTAATATGGAGGCAAACAAGGAGCACGGCAATGACTAGCAAGGGTTACAACCTTTTCCTTCATATTGGTGGAACATTGCGGTGGCAGCATCATACAGAGACGGTGCCATGAATCAAAAGCATCGACTCGGGTTGATTATGCACAACAACTTTGTTTTAGGTGTGTGATACAGTCCCAATAAAGCACATTGAAGTTTGTGACTATGAGGGATGCGGCTACTTAAGTGCTGTTATTGGCGAACATAGCCCACTCGAGTTGTGGTCTGTTTTGTTACAGAAACATCTGAAGAATCCAGTCTGTTTGCAACTGTGCAACGTTTAGTTGAGCTAAACATGGAAGTCTTATCTCAGTGACAACTGAGTTGCATCCTGGGAAAGAGGACTAAATGTCAGGCTACGTGGGCAAGCTCTGCGTCGTGCTAGAAGAAGTGAAAATTCACTTGAGCAGAGCAAAGTTAAACAAAGATGGAGATTATGCACAAAGTGATATTACTCCTCCTACAGCTCATAATAATAATAGAACTTTAATTTTCACCTCAGATTTGCTGCATGTTCTGTTCTTAATGTACATTTTAGCCGGAGAGCGAGCCTATGTGAGCAGCACTACCCAAAACAATCACAGCATATACTGTATGCACATGTTTCTATTCCTGTAAGCAGTGGGCGTTAAGTGGGTGGAGTGGTCAAAAAAATCATGTGCTTAATTTGATTAATTAGAAAAGCAATCGTAATACTTCCCCACTGATGTCAGAGAGCCAACTGGGAAAAAGTTTGAAGTCCTTGCAAGGAATGTGTGGGAGCATGTGCTGGTCAGATTTATTAAACAAAAAAAACACAACTTTGCTCTCAGTGTAGCACCAACCTCTCCACTATTTTTTTATTTTTATAGATAAATATTAAAGGGACCTCCATCTTTGTGGCAGGTTGCTAAGATATGCACCGTGTCAGGAAGTGACTAGCGTAATTACAACCCTGGCTGACGGATATCGAGCAGAGTGTTCATTAGACTTACTCAAACATTAAGACAAAAAGTCTTTTTTTTCCCCCAAGGGATGAAAACCTGACATAAGCTATTGTATCAGCTGATTTACCAGATTGTAATTTTGGCCAATGAGGACGTTGATCAGAGAGAAGAAGAAGAGATAGAAAAAAGGGGTGTAGGATCTGACTTAAAAACTTAACTCTTGTATGTCGAAATGGTGTCCAATCGACCCCACACACGTAAAATCTGTGTCATTTCCCATAGACCTCTACGTTTGCGTCAGTCTTTGCACGAACAAGTCTTTTCAAGACCCAATTAGGGTTTTAAATATGGAGGACCAAAAACTGATGTAAGAAATAAAAGCATAAATATATATTTAGTTTTTCCTTTTCCTTACACATGAGTTTCCATCAAGTAATGTACATATTTTCCCCTAAGCATACATTTTTGTCAAGAAAAGTAAATATTTTGTTTTGTCTATTCTTTATACAAGCCCTCGTTCTATTGTCATTATGTCATTATCGTTATGTTAATGAGGAGAGCTGCCTTCTATGTCCAGCTCCTCTACTGTTGGTCAATAGAACTTTGGAACCAACGTCACTACGTAAGACGTTGTGGGGCGTTTAGGTGTAGTTGCTCAGTGCATTCTGTACAGGTCACAGACCAAAACAAACTCTGACTTTGTAAATATACTGGTTGTGTTACCACCCCCACGCCACTAGAGGCAGTACCAACCCCGAAAAGATGTGACTAATGAACAAATTTAGACTATAGAATTTGGTAAAAATGGTGAGTTTTGCTGAAGTAAATAAAGACACAAGTTTAAATCCATGCTGAGAGTGGAGCTCCTTCAATCAGTGCTCCTCCGCAGCTCTGATTGTCTAAGCAATGTAACGTGATCCTCTGCAGCGAGTGATGGCAAAGCGGGGCATCATCACGACTTTACACAAGTGTGTCTTTACCTCCGCGGCAGAGGCTCCGCCGAACCCCTGAGACCGACTCACCGAACCCCTGGGGTTCGATCGAACCCAGGTTAAGAACCACTGGTCTAGGAGCTGAGCATAGAAGGCAGCTCTCCTCATTAACATAAAGATGCACATGGAAAAGCAAAAACAGGAGAAGAGAAGAGGCAATGACAAAAGAACGAGGGCTTGTATAAGGAAAAGACAAAACAAAACATTTATTTGACAAAAACGCATGTTTAGGGGAAATGAAAAAGAATATAAACATCACTTGATGGAAACTCATGTATAAGGGGAATTGAAAAAGAATATATACATACATAACCGAAACTCATGTAAGGAAAAGAAAAAATTAAATGTATATTTATGCTTTTATTTCTTATGTCAGTTTTGGTCCTCCATATTTTAATAGACTCTGTTACTCTTGAAAACTCATTTGAAGCATTTTTAATGCTCCACATTAAGCTGTGTAAATGTTTCTCTCTGTTGGCCATCTTTGAGTGACATAGATATTGGCGCCGTTTTCCTCCCGCTCTCTCTCCATCTCTCCCTGCCTCTTTTCAACCCCTAGTCAATCTCTCCATCTTCTCCCTCTATTTCAGGGGCCTCGGGAAAATGAAGCTATTTATAGCGACTCGAGGCGTTCACATGGAGGCATTCAAGGCTCTCGCTGTAAGAAACAAAACAAGTCGCATTTGAACCACCATGAAATGCTTTCCTGAAAATTAGTTTTCCCACATACACGAGGTTCTGAAAATTTACTGAGTCTGAACCTGCTTTACACAGCGAAAGACTTAATTTTTTTCTCTTTTTTTTTTCCCTGCTCCTTTGGAAAGTTGGCATTACATTTCACAGACAAATCCGCGAGCAGGTGAGTCCATTAGAGTTCAATAGACATTTAAATCCAGTTCAAGATAAAATACAACATGGTTAAGTTTACTTTATAATGCCAGTTGGTAAAGAAACAATTGCATCGACTTGCCGATTTTGCTGCAATTCCTCATGTTAGGCCTTGTGTTTGAAGTGGAAAGATTTTCTTTTACAGGAGGAAACCTAAAAAGGCACTTTATATAGTGTGAAACCAAGGTTTACGTAATACAAGTTGAGTTTTTATTTGTCTTGTTTTCTCCCTGGAAGCAGCAGAAATTATGAAACGCCACGTGACATTTAAACAGAACGTAAAAATATCAAAAGGTGTCTTCCTTTTGAACTGAATTGAATGTTTTTCTATTACCACCACCATCTTACTTTACATGTCAGTATTTTTTTATTTATTTATTTTTGTTTTTTTCCACAGAGCTGTAATTTGAATTTACGTCACGCGTCAGCGATTTTCAGGCCAGATTTAAATTTTTTTGTCAGGCTAAATGTGAAGCCAGCTAAGCGAATTTGTTTTGCAAATGAATGCTAATAGGCATCCTTAATGAGGCAAATTGAGCAGCCAATTTCGTCTGCTTTCCAAACGTTTCGAGTGCATTCACACGAGGAAAAGGGAGGAATGCCAAGAAAACACCTGACATCTATCTAATATACTCAAGAGGACTGAAGGTGATTGAGTGGAGCCACTGCGGAAAGCGCTTGATTATATCTGTCATCAGCTTGCTGTATTATTAGGGCGATATTGACATATTTACAGAGCTGGGCTAGCTTTAATTTGGCCAAAAGGAATGTAAGTTGGTGATTTCAGCAATGCAGAAAATTAGGAGGCCAACGCCGAAGAGCAAAATTTGTGCTGTACTTTTTTTATTTTAAAAAAAGGGGCTCTGTTTGGTTAAGAGTGAGACATATCTGGCTCTTTTACATCCTTGTGACTCTTTAAAGCCATAAATTAGTAATAAATCCTAAGTGTACGCATAACTGGCCGGTGACAAAATGACAGAGCTAATGGGGAACAGCCAGCCAAACATGGAACGTGAGAAAGCATGGCTTGTTATGTAGCTGGAAGCAAATGGAAAGTGAGTAGGAGCTGAAGAAATAGCACTAATTGGGACCTTCAGGGATATTGCAATGGAATGCTGATAAAGTTACTGTGCAAACAGATGCTCATATGGACAGTTGAATGTAGAAACTGTTTATTGGAAGACATTTGCTAGGAAGATTTTTTTAAGGAGGTAAGTTAGATGTAGAACCAGGAGCAAACTACCAAGGAAAACTACAATTGAAGGTGATAAAATTAGAAGATTAAAAATGCATGTAAAAGCTTGGTCTCTTTATGAAGATGACAAGATAAATTTAGTATTTCTTTCAGTCAAAAATACTTTTAACTGTAAGTAGTTTGTAGCTATTATGTTTGTAACAGAAAAGAAATTGATCCTTGGAGAGTCCTGGGGGGGGGGGGATGCGCGCGAAAGCTAAATGTGACAGGCAGTCAATCAGAAAGGGCGGACTCTGCACCTGCTTTGCTTTCTGGGGAAATTACCGAGGGGAATCCCAAACAGCTGAAACAGCACAACGCTTAGCCTGGCGGCGGGGCTAGCAAAGCATGGCGGGCCACCATGCTTATAATACACTGGGGGAAACCCTGAACCTCATTATGCAGGTTCAGCCTGGTGAGGAGCTTTCGCACCCACCGGTCTGTAACGCATCACGCTGATTTCATATTATTTTTATTATTATTTTTCTGGTTACACGATGCTTCAAACCATTTGAAATGCGTTGTCTACTTGGAGTTAATGCGAGATCTGAGGAACTCGTCCCATAAACTCGACCAACCAGAATAGTCTCTGACGATTATTAAAAACTCAACAAACACGAAATGGACGAGCTACTAAAGCCACATTAGCAGCATTGAATTAAATCCCCCTTTTGTTGCGCATCTCTGCATAGTGCAGCAGATTACAGGGCGGGTCCAAGGCTGTATGAGGCCTTGAGCAAACAATCAACCTGATTGGCTGACGATAAATCAGACGGTGCCAGTTATTGGTTGTTTAAAATGTCACTAAAAGCAATCATTAAAGGGATATTTCACAGGTTTAAAAGATTTTTAGCACTTTTTTAATCAATATTTATGTACATATTTACAAACATATTCTTTTTTTATTTTTAAAACTTAAATATTTTTAATCTCATTGTGGAATGAGATATTAAATCAACATCTATTCATTTTACTTGTGTTTTTAACACTGGGTTACACAGTTCTACAGAATCAGAACCAGGATGGATGAAGACCTGCTGAAGACTGGAGACCTCAGTCTGACTCTGAGATTACCCACAGAGACAGACAGTGAAGAGTACAGATGTTTAGTCTACAGTTTAAAGGGAAACATTCAAAGAGAGAAAACAGTTCACAGTAAATTCACAGTACTAAATGCTTCTGTAACAATATTTAATAAAAACGTGTGGAATGGAACATCACACCCTGTTATTGTCCCATAACAGGGCGGAAAATCAATGTCTTTGATTCTAAAATCTGATGATTTTCATCGTTGGTTGCAGGATTGCCTCTTTCAAGTCAAAGTATAGGCAGAGTATTTGTCCTGGCTCGATTTGGGAAAATAGGTGACATCCCCATAGAGCAGTGGTCCGTGGACTAATTGGTACCGGGCAGCGCAATAAATAATTAAATATTTCAGTTTTATGTATTTTTTGAGTCTGGAGGATCTTTTATTTTGAAAATCCTTTAACCGAGCGGATTCAGTCGGTTACTTGAGCGCCAACACTTAGCCCACAAGCAGCAAAATGAGTAAGAAACGGATCAGATGTTTTTAGAAAGTTTCTATGCAAAGGGGGAAAGGCCCAGCGTGTAAATGACCTTATTGAGTTGTTCCCTTTTGACCGATGTTTTGATTTGAGGTTTTTTTTGGAGGGGCAAGGTTGCTAGGCGATCCACACAAACTTCTGACGGTAACTGATGGTTGGCTGTTTTGGACATAGTGCAGAGAGTGAGCGAACATACGAGTCACTGTTGAGGGGAGTTAAATAAGGAATAGTCCAATTAAGATCCAGATAATCAATTAGCTAGGCTTGGTTGATGAGGGAACAACGTGGGTGTTTTGATGAGTGAATTGTATTTATTGAGTGTTACGTTTATTTTTCGACATAAAATAGTGTTAATATTTGATTAACTGTTGAACAGTTGAAACAGTTGGAATACGTTTTAGTTCATTTGTAATATATAAATGTTATAGTTAATTAAATACATGTATTGTAAATTTAATGATATTATATAAAGTAAGGTTTATAGGTTAAGGTATAAACCTTACTTTATACACAGTCCAGTCACATTAATGTGACCACCACGTACTTTCCACTTCAGAGTTAAATAACCAATCACAGAAGGCAGGTGGCAGCACAGTGCAGTTGAGCGTATATAAAGGGTGTGTGTGGGCTTCGGAAAACATTTCAATCGTTGGCGTAATGCAGAAACGAAGCGATTTATCCGACGTCCAAAAGGGCATGATCATTGGCTTTCGGGCCAAGGGTGGAAGCATTTCCGAAACGGCTGAGTTTGTGAACTGTTCGCGTGCCGCCGTGGTAAAAGTGTACCGTGCATGGCAAAATGGGACTGTCCAAAATCAACGACGTGGCAAATGTGGTGCACCACGGGCCATAGATGACAGAGGCGAACGACGGTTGCGGAGATGCGTTCGGGCAGATAGACGGGCTACCGTTGAGCAACTGACCACTAAAATGAACCAAGGGGCTACCACAAGTGTCTCCCAAACCACTATTCAGCGAACATTGCTGCGTCTGGGCCTCCGAAGCAGACGCCTGGTTCGTGCACCTATGCTGACTGGTGTTCATCGACGACGAAGGCTAGAATTTGCACGCCAGTACAGCAGCTGGACGTCCACTGAGTGGCGACAGGTAGCGTTTTCAGATGAATCGCGTTTTATGCTCCATCGGACAGATGGACGTTGGCGTATAAGGCGTGAAACCTCTGAAAGGAACCACCCTGCAACCATTGCAGGAACGGTCCAAGCTGGAGGCGGGAGCATTATGGTCTGGGGAATGTTTTCCTGGCATTCTCTGGGTTCACTGATTATTGTGGAAGGCACGATGGATCAATACAAGTACGCATCTGTCCTTGCGGACCATGTCCACCCCTACATGCGCATTGTTTTTCCTCAGGATGATGGCATCTTCCAGCAGGACAATGCGAGGTGCCATACAGCTGCCAGTGTACGTGCGTGGTTCGAAGAGCACCAGGATGAGTTTACCGTCCTCCCCTGGCCAGCAAACTCACCTGACTTAAACCCAATCGAGCATCTGTGGGACCATCTCGATCGAGTTGTTCGCGCCATGGATCCTCAACCGCGTAATCTAGCGCAGCTGGCCACGGCATTAGAGTCGGCATGGCTCAACATCCCAGAGAAGACCTTCAGGGACCTAAGTGACTCTCTTCCTGCACGTCTCGTAGCAGTTCGCTCTGCGAAAGGTGGTTATTCTGGCTTTTGACAGATGGTCACATTAATGTGACTGGACTGTGTACCTTAACCTATAAACCTTACTTTATAGGTTGGGTTGTGTTGCAACACAAACGTGTATGCAACACGTTTGTGTTGCATACACAAACGTGAACCATCAGTTAAAGAGACCATCTTTTCAACCGGAAGCTCAGGATTGGATAAACTAATAATTCCAGGTGTAATTTTTTTCACCATTGTCTCTGAATGTGTCCCACCCTGTTAGGACCACAAATAGACCACAAATAGTTAAACATGTAAAGTTTGAAAAATAAATTACTTTTTCTTTTTAAGAAAAAGTAATTTAAGCAACTGTTCAATTTTTCCTCAGCAACTTAGCTAAACAACCTCAGATTAAATGAAAACCATCTGTGAACATCAGTTTTCAAATCTGAACATTGAAATTTGACGAGGTCACACTAACGCATGCAGTACTAAAAACACCTGTAAAGGTATACCCAAATTAATTAAGCTGCTGTTCTTGAACAATTTGGAGTACAAGCAATAGCTTGGTCTTGTTATAAAGATCCATCCATTCATCCATTTTCTTTACACCCTTGTCCCTTAGTGGGGTCAGGAGGTTTGCTGGTGCCTATCTCCAGCTAACGTTCTGGGCGAGAGGTGGGATACACCCTGGATAGGTCACCAGTCTGTCGCAGTTTTTATGAAGATGACAAGCTAAATTTTCTATTTTTTCAGTCAAAAATACTTTAACTGTAAGTAGTTTGTAGCTATTACGTTTATAACACAAAAGAAATTGAAAAAAATTGCTTCACTCAGATTTTTCATTTTTATTTCTATGTAAATAGACATTAAGTTCCCCAAAGTGGCTCCTCCCAGTGGCTCCTCGGCTCCTCCCAGTGGCACCTCGGCTCCTCCCAGTGGTTCCTCGCCTCCTCGTGACTCTTTCAAGCCCTGTGCTTTCCCCTCTGATCCCTCAATCGGTAAATCGAGAGCTTCACTTGTTGACTCAGCTGTCTCTTCACTGCCACCAGACTCTCTTCACCGCAATGGACTGGTATAGCGCCTGCTTCACTGCAGATGCTTTACCATGGCCTCGGATTTGGAGGCACTGATCCTCATCCTGACCGCTTCACACTCGGCTGCGAACCGCTCCATCGAGAACTACAGATCACTACCTAATGAAGGCAATTGAACCACATCATCTGCAAAAACGAGATGCGACCCTAAGGCCACCAAAACAATCCCCTCAACACCTTGGCTGGACCAAGAAATTCTGTCCATGAAAATAATGAACAGAATCAGTGACAAAGGGCAGCCTTGGCGGAGTCCAACTCTCACCGGAAACGAGCCCGACTTCCTGCCGGCAATGCGGACCAGACTTTGACACCGGTCATAAAGGGACCTGACAGCTCGTATCAAAGGGCCCGGTACCCCATACTACTGGAGAACCCCCCACAGGACTCCTCGAGGGACACGGTCGAACGCCTTCTCCAAGTCCACAAAACACATGTAGACCAGTTGGGTGAACTCTCATGTACCCTCCAGGACCCTGCTGAGGGTGTAGAGCTGGTCCAGTGTTCCATGACCAGGATGAAACCCACACTGCTCGTCCTGAATCCGTGGTTCGACTATCGGACAGATTCTCCTCTCCAGGACGCCTGAGTAGACTTTACCATGGAGGCTTAAAAGTGTGACCCCCAGTAATTGGAGCACACACTCCATTCCCCCTTTTTGAAGAGCAGGACCACCACTCCAATCTGCCAACCCAGAGGAACTGCCCCTGATGTTCATGTGATACTGCAGAGTCTCGTCAGCCAACACAACCCTGCAGCACCCAGAGCCTTAAGAAACTCTGGGTGGATCTCATCCACCCCCAGGGCCCCACCACCAAGGAGCTTTTTAACCACCTCAGCGACCTCGTCCCCAGATATTAGAGAGCCCGACCCAGAGTCCTCAGGCTCAGCTTTCTCAATGGAAGGCATGTTGGTGGGATTTAGGAGGTCTTCAAAGTATTCTGCCCACCAGCCCCGAGTCAAGGTCAGCAGCACACCACCCCCACTATAAACAGTGTTGGTGCTGTACTGCTTCCCCCTCCTGAGATGCAAGATGGCGCACAAGAATCTCCTCAAAGCCGTACGGAAGTCTCTCCATGGCCTCTCCAAACTCCTCCCACATCCAAGTTTTTACCTCAGCCACCACCCGAGCCGCTTCGCCTGCCTGTACCCATCATCTGCTTTTTTGAGTCCCACAGGCCAAAATGGCTTGATTAGACTCCTTCTTCAGCCTGACAGTATCCCTCTACGAAGGTGTCCACCAACGGGTTTGAGGATTGCTGCCGTGACAGGCACTGACAACCTTGTGGCTGCAGCTCCGATAAGCTCCCTTGACAATGGAGGCACAAAACATGGTCCATTCAGACTCAGTGTTCCCCACCTTCCCCAGAATGTTTTCAAAGTTCTGCTGGTGATGGGAGTCAAAGCTCCGCCTCCCAGGGGACTCCGCCAGACGTTCCCAGCAGACCCTCACCACACGTTTGGGCCTTTCAGGTCTGACCGGCATCCTCCCCTACCAATGGAGTCAACTCCACCACCAGGTAGTGGTCAGTGGAAAGCTCCGCAACTCTCTTCACTCGAGTGTCCAAGAAATGCCGCCGCACATCCGACGATATGACAAGAAAAGTCGATCATTGAACTGTGGTCTAGGGGACACAAATCAACTCTGGCACACAGGAAGCAGAGACACATCTCAAGTTATCTCCCACAGAGAAACACTAAAACGTAAAGAAAACAAACTAATACTTTTATTAATTGGCATTTAACTAGTAGAAAACCATTTAGTTAAAATGAACATGACTTGAACCTAGTCTAATTTATAGTTTTATATTAACAGCACTGGTATTGTCTAAATCCTCTTAGATCAAAGTTTTTAATAGAAACACATTCATTCTAGACATTTCCTAATTAATGTTATAATTAATTTTCTATAACATCAATCAATAACATTAACATAATCAATTATATTTTCTAATTAATGTTATTGATTATATGTTTGACTAACTTAGTGTTACAAATTTACCCGGATGTAGGAGTTTTGAACCACTTTGCTAACCAGGTTTCATGTCAATTTAAAATGCCTGCAGAACAAGACAAAGGTCTTTCAGAAAATACTTATATTCTTCCCTAAACCGTTTTAACTGTTGAGGTAGGAAAGAAATAAAATTAAAGTCAGAAGTGATTAAGACACATGTGCTCTGCTGCCTTCCTGTTGAGAGCAAAGAGACTGTGACTACTGACAAACAGCTGGGCAAGACAATGGTACCAAAACAGGCCACAGAACAGCAAACATATGGTTTGCATGGGACACACAGAAAGAAGCTCCAACATAGTAACAAAATGGGTGCACACACACACACACACACACACACCACCAGGGACAATTTAGAGAGGCCAATTAACCTGACGGTCATGTTTTTGGACTATGGGAGGAAACCGGAGCACCCGGAGAAAACCCAAGCATGTACAGGGAGAACATGCAAACTCAAAAGCATTCAGACTTTTCTTAAAAGCTGAAAGGAGACGCTTTTACTATTACATTCGAGAAGAGTTTCTAAAAATGTCTGTGCAGCATCTGAAGAGCAGGAGGAGGTTAGCTGATTACATGGACTGAAGACACTCCCTGAAATCCCACCATGTCTCTGTGGCCTGATAAGTTTCTGTTTTTTCTGAGAAATGAGCCTTAGTGTCTAACAGAATCAAAAATGAAACCTTTACAAAGGGTCCTTTGTCTAAGAACATGTAACTCTTTCTCGACCTTGGTAAAGCGTCTCAACAGTAATCTGAACTGTTGCACAAACAGTTGCACAAACTGTTGCACAAACACCCATCCCCCCACCCATAGGGGAGGGAGGCTACCCTCAAGGTACAGGCGCCAAGACAGGGGACAACAAAGTATGGCCACTCTTGCCTGGCGCCTCAGATCATGGACAACTCCAAAGTGGAAGTATGTCCAGCCCCCGAGTCTGGACCTCTCTTCTTAAGACGATCAACAAAGTGGACAGCAAAAATTTTTAAGGCGCCGTAAAACTGGTCGATTATCTGCTGCCACTTTAACTGGAGCAGAAGACTCAGTTTCATCACTACAGATAGTGGAGGACTCACTTTCTTCATCAATGGACACCCCCAGAGAAACGTCTGAAGACAGATGCGAATCTGTCTGAAAAGTCATTTGAGACAGATTCAGACAGACATTTTCCACTTTTGCAGTGGTCTGTCCAAGGGCTTTGTCTTCTGCCTTTTTAACGGCGCTGTCGCCCACACAGCTAACTTCCCCAGCCGGGGAAGGACGGAAAAGGTACGAGTCGAACTCATCGTACTCTGTCTCGTCCTTGAAACTACTGATATCAAATTTTACAGAGGGGAGAAGTTTGTTAAAAACTTTCCTCACTCCTGTAGTTATCAAATATCCTCCTCCGAAAGCGAGCGGAAAAAACAATGTGGCTGCGATTTTTGCCATCCTTAAAATTGTTGTAAAATGTGATGAAACCCTCAAAGAGCTGCTTGTATATAATATCCTGTTTTGAGATGCAAGCATTTAGAATCTCACATGTTCTTTGATCTATGACATAGATCTATGTCACAGATGATGACATAGCTACAATGAGTCTGTAGTTCTGGGAGAATGTCTTGCTTCTGATCGTTGCTATGGAAACGGTCAGAGCAGTTCTGCATGAGTCAAAATATTAACCCTTTGCAATTGCATCACTTAATCATTTGAGGCTCCATGAGATTTTAAGGGTTAAATATTAAGTTTAGAATGACAATGATTAATTTAAACCATTAATTTAAGGAGGATTTTTCATCATTCTATCAAGTTTAAAATTTTGAATCATACTTGACTTAAAATATCTTAAAAGTAAACTGAAATTGAACTTAGAAACATTTGCTGCTGTTCTAAAATGTGACAATAAATTTTGCTTGCTTGGAGAAGAGCTACAAAGAAATAATTTTGGTTTAATTTTACACGTTAACATAAACCTCGTCCCCAGATATTAGAGAGCCCGACCCAGAGTCCTCAGGCTCTGCTTCCTCAATGAAGGCATGTTGGTGGGATTGAGGAGGACTTTGAAGTATTCTGTCCACCAGCCCCGAATCGAGGTCAGCAGCACACCATCCCCACTATAAACAGGTTGATGCTGTACTGCTTCCCCCTCCTAAGACGCCTGATGGCGCACAAGAATCTCCTCGAAGCCGTACGGATGTCTCTCCATGGCCTCTCCAAACTCCTCCCACGCGCAAGTTTTTACCTCAGCCACCACCCGAGCCGCACGTCGCTTCGCCTGCCCGTACCCATCAGCTGCTTTTGGAGTTCCACAGGCCAAAATGGCCTGATTGGACTCCTTCTTCAGCCTGACAGTATCCCTCTACGAAGGTGTCCACCAACGGGTTCGAAGATTGCTGCTGTGACAGGCACCGACAACCTTGTGGCTGCAGCTCCGATAAGCTCCCTTGACAATGGAGGCATGAAACATGGTCCACTCAGACTCAACGTTCCCCACCTTCCCCAGAATGTGTTTGAAGTTCTGCCGGTGATGGGAATAAAAGTTCCGCTTCCCAGGGGACTCCGCCAGACGTTCCCAGCAGACCCTCACGACACGTTTGGGCCTTTCAGGTCTGACCAGCATCCTCCCCCACCAATGGAGCCAACTCACCCCCAGGTAGTGGTCAATTGAAAGCTCTGCACCTCTCTTCACTCAAGTGTCCAAGACATGCCGCCGCAGATCCGATGATACGATGGAAAAGTCAATCAGATCGAACTTGGTGCCACAGGGTGTCCTGGTGCCAAGTGCACATATGGACACCCTTATGCCTGAACATGGTGTTTATCGACAGTCCGTGACAAGCACAGAAGTCTAACAACGGAACTCTTCTCAAGTTTAGATCTGGGGGAACCATTTCTCCCTATCCCGCCCCTCCAGGTCTCACTGTCATTGTCCACGTGAGCGTTGAAGTCACCCAGTGGAACAAGGGAGTCCCCAGCAGGGGCACTCTCCTGTACCCCCTCTAAGAACTCCAAGAAGGGTGGGTAATCTGCTCCGGCAGCTCCAGCGTCTGTCTCAGATCTGCCTGCTCCATAATAATGCTACATAATTCTTGCATAAGGATTCTCCTCCTCCTCTTCTTCATCGGGGTCGTATGCAAGCATCAAACCCATTATGTCCGAACAAAGTTCTTGTGTAGCATTGAGGGCTTTCCGTAGACCGTAAATCACACTTGCTCCACAAACACCGATTGGGTCCAGGTCAAAAACTTTTGAAAAATAGTTTGTCCTTTGATTATGCTGGCCGACAAAATTCTCTGCTGGTAGTTGGTCCTCATCAGCTCTGTTTGATGGTGGAAGAAACACATCGTCAAATCGGAAATCTTTATAAAATGTCTGTGTGGCTGCATCTTTGACCTGACATGGTCTATTAAGTGCTCTGATCAGGTCTACACGAGACAGCGGCACGCCAGTACAATATATATATATATTTTTAACTAGTCCCATTGTGGAGCTAGAGGTAAGAAATTCAGTTTTCTCTTGAGCTGTGTGACTCCTGAATTTCTTGAAATCAACACCCTGATTGAGTTTGGGCTGATGAACTTTGTGGAGCCCCAAACCAGCTCCAATCCAGCTTGAAGATCTAGACTAAAAGCTCATCCTCAAAAATTGTTCGTAAAATATCCAGGGATCGTACTTCTGTTGCTGTCGCTTCCTGAGGGAAGTTGAATACATATAAGAGAGATCTTTGTTATATAACCGCCTCTGTGACGTCATAGGACGGTTTACTTATCTAGCCACGTCACTGTATATGTTGGTAGGACCAAGGCAGCCGACGTCAGCAAGGTGAATCCGAGCGTATCACGTGATAGGCTTAAGCTCGACGCTATATCACCTTAGGGTTTTTTATTATTATTAAATTATATATAAATGGCATTAATTTATTAAATATAAATAAAAATTGTATACTTCTTTTCTATTTGCAACCCTCTGATTTAAATATATATACTGTATTTTCCACACTATAAGTCGCACCGGATTATAAGGCGCACCTTCAATGAATGGCCTATTTTAAAACATTTTTATATGTAAGGCGCACCGCATTATAAGGCGCATAGAATAGACGCCACAGTTATGTTGCCACCCGTCTGGAATTGAACGGGACAGGATTTGTTCTGTTCACTACAAATATGGATGTCTAATAATAAAAAAGTACTATATATAGCAGTCTGCACTAGTCATTGTTTCACTCACGGTTTTGGTGTTGCAATATTGTGCCCAACTCCTTTCTGGTTAGCACAGACCAACCGACGCGCTGCCGCCGCAGCCTCTGTCTCTCTTCCACCGACCCCCACGGCTTTAAATGTATAGGTGCTGGTCCCTTGGTAACTCTAGCCGAAGCAACCCGGATAAATGTCTAAAGCTACTTTGTTGACATAAAGAATGTCAATGATGGTCACCCTTCTCCGTTCGCGCACAGCTCGCGCACAGCATGTTTTTGGAGAACGTGATGCTAGATGACCTGCAGATGACCTGATTATTAGGTGGTTAGGTAGATACATAGACTTCGTCTATGGGTAGATAGGT
This sequence comes from Poecilia picta, assembly GCA_033032245.1. NCBI lineage: Eukaryota > Metazoa > Chordata > Actinopteri > Cyprinodontiformes > Poeciliidae > Poecilia > Poecilia picta. Next base: position 14,380,972 of record CM065375.1, read on the forward strand.
CATTCAAACTTTATTAACAAACCAGTTTTTTGACAACTATCCCAGCATGCACTGCACGCTTCTTCTACAGAGAAAATGAAGTCGGCAGCTGCTTACTGCAGTTGCTAGATCTGGTGTGGCTCAATATTTGTTCATATATTAGGCACACCGGGTTATAAGGCGCACTGTCTGCTTTATTTAAGGTTTTTAGGTGCGCCTTATAGTGCGGAAAATACGGTATTTAAAAAATCCACAGGCTAATAAAAAAAAATAAAAGAAACATAATAAATAAATCAACCAATCAGTCTCATGCCTTGGAGTGATTTCCACACAGTGATACTGTGGAAACATTAATTATCGCTCAGGTTGCCACACTGATCTAATCTGTTGTGCTCAAGATACCTGGAATCTCTTCTTGGATGTTAATTCATCGATGTCTGGGTTCAGGCTCTGAGCTCAGGAAATCCTCAGTATCGAGCAAAGGTGTTCATCAGTCAGACAACTCCTGTGAGATGTTTTGGTCATCTTCACCGTGGAGAAAAGTTGCTCACACAGATAATTGCTGCTGAACATGGAAAGCATTTGAGCAGCTTGGATGTGGAGCTGAGGCTTTGTGTCAGGGATGAACTATGGAAACTGTGCGGCACCCAAACTTCATACTTTGACTTCAGCGAGTCATTACACTGGAGTTCAATCAGCTCCATCTGGAGGTTGGTTGGTGCGTTTTCCACATCGACTGTGAAGGGATTACTTAGCAGTTCAAATCTGAAGTTCTGGGCATGAAAGTCGTCAAATCGCCGCTAAACTCAGTGCAGAGTAACCAGGTTTATCAGCAAACTGTGAGGGGAACACGGCGTTAGAGAGCTGCGTTTTTATGGTTTGGCAGCAGGGAAAATGGCCAAGGTTTCCTTGTTGCATCTGATTTTCCCACAGACACAAGTTTAGTTTGAACAGCTCTCACTGCAGCTACGTGTCACAAACGTTCCTCATGCACCGTTTTTACAAACTCTCCCTGATTTTGCGATCTCTGCTGCCACAATATTACTGGCCTTTACAGCAGCTTCACTTGGTGATTTGGCTGTTTTGAACATTCTGTTGTGAAACCAAACTTCTTTTCATCTCCTCCACTTTCTGGCCCTTTGAGTCATGTCTAGGTCAGGACCGGCCCAAGGCACAAGCAAACTAAGCAGCCTCTTAGGGCCACCAAGGGGCCCCTCAGTGGAGCTGATTGTTTTTATTTTCTAAGTAATTTCTAAGTCATTATAATATCAAAAACACACAATTTCACTATGAAGTGATTTGTTTTTACAATCAGTGAATTGTTTTTACTGTGTTTGATAATAATTCAAACTTCTCAATGTTTGACATTGTCTAGCAAAATGTTTCAGGCTACATGGCTGCTACATCGATGAGCTGCTCTATGCTGTAGTCGGGGAAATGTTGTTTGCTGCTGACCATAAACATTTTGTGGCTAAAACAAACATTGTTTTTACATCAACTTCTAAGTTATTAGAAACTTCTGTTAAAATCATTTGAAGACTCAGAATCAGTCCAGTACTGGTACCGGTCCACATTCTCAGGGGAGAAAGACTCACCTGGTATATATTTCATTTTAAGCTAACAGAGTAACTCTTAAGATAAATGTATTTAATCAAAGAATGTCATGAATATGTGTGTAGGGCTGCACCGATTGCAGTTTTCAGGCCGGTTACTTATCTTTAAAAAGCCTGAGCTGCTGATTTTGATTTTGGCTGATATGAATTTGTTTTGTCTGAAATGTTGCTAAATGTAGCAAGAAAGTCACTGAATTGGCAACAGTGAGGTGAATATTAACTGTAAACCTGCAGACCTGACCTGGTGGGTCGGTCTGTCAGTCAAACTTTTCACTGAAGAGCAGAAGAGAACAGAGGCTGATCTATAAGACAAGATCAGGGGATAAGAAGGGGCTTCACATGGAAATATCCGCAGATCACGATCCCCCAAAATGAAGGAAATCGGCGCCCAGAAATCAACTGGTGGATAAATCAGTTGGCCAACAAATGTGTCCTATTATACCTGTATATAATGTAAACAGCACTGCCAGAGATGCAATAAGTTTATAGCAGGTGTGAATGATCTAATGATTGGACTGCTGATTGCAGCCAGTCTACATTGTTAGCAGAACTAGAGGCCCTCAAAACTACATTTCGCTTAGGGCCCCATAGAGACTTGGGCTGTCCTTGACTCTTCCTGTACCTGAATAGGGCAGAGAGGCTCATCAGGCCCACCTGCATCAAAGCGAGCAGCTGGAGGGGCACAGAGTGACTTGCAGATGAGGCCACCTTAGGAAGAAACGCTACGTTGGGCCAAAGAGTAACGCCTGAACCAGCTGGGTTCCTACGCCAACAGGAATCGTGAACAGACAACGCATGTAGTTCACCCACCTGCTTCGCTGCAGCAATGGCAAGGAGAAAAGCGGTTTTCCTTGAGAAGCACTCAAGGTTCACTTGAGCCAAGGGCTCAAACGGAGGACATCATAGGGCAGCAAGGACCAGAAAGAGGTCCCACACAGGTCCAACAGGCTGTGTGGGAAGGTCCAAACATTGGGCACCTCTCAGAAACCAGAAAACATATTTGTTACGGCCTCTCATCTCTCCACCCATCACCATATGCCAAAAAGAGATGGCAGCAACATAAGAGTGGACGGAGACTGACCTTGAGAAAGCATTGCTTGAAAGAAGGTTAAAATAACACAAATGACAGTGTATAGGGTTCTCACGCTTAGCATGACACCAGCTGTTAAAAACCTTCCACTTATGGGTGTAGACCAGCGTATGGAAGGGGACCTGGCATCAGTCACTGTATGTCCGATGTCTCAGTCTTACTCTGAGAAGGTAATACCGGGCCCTGTAGTGGCCAAACCCAGAGCTGGAGATGACTGAAATTGGGAAGCAGGATCTGACCCCCTAGCTGTGGCAGAAGGTCCTTCCTGTGGAAGCTGTAACAGAGTAGAAACCAGGTTCTCCCGGGCCAGAGGGGAGTCACTAGAAGAACCTGAAGTACTCTCAGGAGTGTTGAAAATGAAAATGTTTTATTGCATTTATGCACCATTATTTCAGGTAGTTCTCAGTGAAACCCAGGTAAAAATGCCGTTAAAGGGTTAATAGAGGAGCCATATTGTGACAACTTCCTGAAGACAGAGTTTCAGAAAGAGCAGGAGTTTTTAAAGAGGCAGAGACCTCTTTAAAGTCACATTCCTTTTAAATTATGTATGGCAGCATTTTCATTACAACTGAAGGTAACAGTTACTTGTTTGTGCTTTAAAACGGCCAACACACATTATTACTCCTTTAACAAATTCTAAAATCTCGAGGCCGATTATCAAAACGTTTTATCTTGCATGCAGAGATCAGGATGCATGAGAAGGTCCCCTATAAACGGCAGGTCCTCTGAGACCTACCCAACTTGGTTGAACTTTGGAGGAGTAAGACCTGTCTTCTGCGATGAATCCAATCATTTACAACATTTTAAAAACTTTGGCATCTTCATGAACATATTCAAATCCTGGAACCAGCAAAATGACTTCCCACCGCTCAGAAGTCGGGGGCGTCATAGAAATCTGACAAAAACAGTTTGGATTGGGAAAATAAATCTGTGACTGTCGAAGTACTTGCTGAGCTTTAAAGAACTTCATCAACCCCCATCAGATAATAACAACATATTTGTATGTTATTGTCTGATGGGGCATCAAATCACCAATTGGGGGAAAAGTATGTTCTCACCAAGAAGTTGTCAGAAAACATATTTAGTGGGCAAAAGACAAAGTAGAATACTTTAATCCGATTTTGGTCATATTTCAGGGAAATTAAGATGTAGCCATAAAATCAGGTGATAAATCAAATGTTCAGCAGGTTGAACTAGAACAGAGACACTGCAAGAAAATATCAGAAATCAGAAAGACAGGTGATCTGCTGCCAGCGATGTGCACAGTAGATGATGCAACATGTCAAGAGAAAGAAAAGGAACTGGAGCATCCCTACACACTGACTGAAGGATTATCAGTCAGCATGACGTTTACAGATCTAGAATAAATGAGAATGGAATAGAATCTGATTGTTTCATTATTCCACTGCTCAGTAAGACTAAAGTGAAATCTCTGAAGGACTTGTAGTCAGAGACATTAAATCAGTAGCAACAGGAATAAAACTAAACATGAGAAACCAGAGTTTTAAATACTTTATATTTTCTATGTTTGGCTTGTAGAGGGAATCTGCAGTGAGCTGAAACTGTTCAGCTGTTAAAGTCAGTAGAGATGCTGACTATAACATATTCAGCAAAAACTGTGAAACAGAAAGCAGATTTGTTTGTAAGTCTCGGTATTTTCCTGAGCAACATTCTGCAGACATGAGGGAGAGACAAAGCTGCTGGTGGGTGTGGCTCAAAGAACCATGAAGGAATGAAGACGATCAGGAGAGTCTGGTTTTATCTGAGGGTCATCTGGAGCTAACAGATGGAAACGGCAAAACGTCTCATTCTTACCAAAACCTGGTTCACACATAGTTGTGGGTAGAATAGATTCAGTCTTCATATATGATTTTTCAGTGATATTCACAAACAAACAGCTGAAAGTTCAGTTTTCAGCTGAGTGTTTTTGTTTCTGTTGACTGAATGAACACGTTGAAGAATGTGGTCATTCTTCTAATGCATAGAACAATGTATTAAAAACAACAAGATCACATGACCTGCCTGGAACAAAACAGGAGTGTCTTTACTTTGACTTTTCAATGACCTGACCGGTTTAACGAAGATGAAACTAAACATTTTCTTAGAGTTTATCAGTAGTTTCTGTAGAGGAGAAGTGTGACACAGTTGCTCTCTGAGAGGAAGATGAAGATGTTGGTGACGTTTGGGGTCCTCCTGTACGGTAAGACCAGCTTCCTCTGATCAGCAGGTTGGCCTCTCTGGGCCTCAGTGAGGATCGTTTCTGAGTTTCAGGCCAGCAGAATGCCATGACCCGTTCACCAACAGGTCCCAGGGAACCACGACGATGACCAGAACTGGTCCAGGGTCAGCCAATGGGTCACTAACATCTCTGCAGACCCCCCACATCCTGGACACTAACTGTTCAGAAGTGTTTGTTTCCATCTCGATGTCCTAATTTTTCATGTTGAGCTGAAATCTCACAGATGAAGCAGATTTTAAAATTAAATGAAAGATGTTTGCGACAAAAGAGAAACTAAGAACTGGTTGTTCCTTTCTTAGCAGCAGCTGCATTCCAGTGATTCTGGAATTATTTCAATGTATAACGGTGTGATTTAATTGTGTGTGCCATTAGTGTCCTTAAGGATCCAGGCTGCAGTGATAGAAGTGTTTGAGGAGGCGCAGTCTGTCCTGCTGCCCTGCCTTTATGGGGAATCACTCCTGAAGATCCCTTCGTTATCTGGACTCGTAACGATGACAATTCCGAAGTTTTCCTCTTTCGTCAAGAAGGCAGTGATCCAGAAGGACAGAACCTGATCTACAGAGGAAGAACATCGATGAATGCTGATGCTCTGGAAACTGGAAACTACAGCCTCACCTTCAGAACCGAAGGTGAGGCTGACAGTGGAATCTACATCTGCAGCATCGCTGATGGAGTAAAGACGCTAAAGCTGACAGAGGTTCAGCTCAATGTCAAAGGTCAGTTACTTTGTACATGTTAATATCCAAAACATTTAAAGAATGATGCACAGAGTGGTGAACGAAGAAGAAGATCAGATGCTATATGTGACAGATGACCTTTAAATACAGAGCAAAGAAAACTCAACATAAACACATCGCTAGCTTCAACGTTAGCATGATGTCTTAATGTCAAGAAATGTTATCCTCTATTTATAAAGTCAGTAAATTTAACTGTAACGCTTCTTGTAAAGGGTTATTTGTTCACCCAGTCCTGAGACCCTCAAATGTCACTAATACTCAGCTTTTCTACTAGTTTCTTTTTGAACTCCTATTTCTCTGTGGCAGTTTTAGCCGCATTGAATTAAGTAACAGTAGCAGGCTCTATGTGGATGTAGTAAATCATCAGAATAAAAGATTCTGGTCCAGATTAAGAATTGCTGCTGCTGCTTCTATCTGGATCAGTGAAATGATTCCATGTCTCTCCAGATGTCCAGGTGGAGGTGAAGGTCAATAGAGACGCAGAGTTTGTCGTCTTGCCCTGTACAACATCTGCTGGTTTACCCAGAGACACCAGAGTGGAATGGACCCGATCAGAACCAGGATTTATGTTTGTTCATGTGTATCCAAACACAAGTGTACACAATGCAGACAGGGAAAAGCGTTACTGCGGCCGCACTGCCATGAATGAAGACCTGCTGAGAACCGGAAACGTCAGCCTGACCCTGAGAGACCCAACAGCCAGAGACAGCGGACGCTACGTCTGCACCGTCTACAGAGACAAAGACATCCTGAGACAGAGAGTGGTTCTGGAACAGGTCCAACCTCTGGATCCAGGTAAAACGTCTGACCTTATAGAGGAATAAATAAAAATAACTAACTCATAGAATGAAAAAAATTAACATATAAATAATTACATATATGAATACTTTATCATATCACATAATATAAACTCACAGGAGAGATTTATTCACATCTGCAAATCTCATTAATCATCACAGCTTTGCAAATATCCAAAATCTCCCAACTTTAGTTGGATACATCACTTTTTGTAGTAATTCATCTCAGTTGATTTATTTTTTTGGCATAATTTAATTACATTTACACAATTATACTGGTACAATTCATACTATATGTATGTTGCATTTTCCGAGAATCGACAACATCTGGCTCCATCTCAAGAAGGTCGACTAACATTTAGTCAAGTTGTTTCCTCATCTGACCAAACAGAAAATCACGTCTGGCTCCTTTCGGCTCCAGTTGGTCCCTGAAAACATTCTTTCCCAGTTAAAGTGACCTGAATCTGTGCCATAACCTTTTCCTTGCACAACAGCATTACAGAAACATTTCTCTCCAACAATCTGCAGGTACAGGTCAGAGGTCAACGCTCTACCTCCAGGTTATGTTGTTTCTGTCTCTCCACAGAGGGTACACCCATCTGGGTCACAGTTTTCCTGGTGCTGCTGGTTCTCCTGGTTCTTGGATTGTCTGGAGGTGCTTTGTTTCATTTCCGCCACTATTTCATACCAGGCAGGTTTGAACTTCTGGAAAATATCATATGTTTCATTAGAATCTCTTTCTAGGAGCTGGAAGAGATCCAGTTCTTGGTCCTAGTCTTCTTCCTTTTAAAAAATGTCTTTTGCTCGACATTTATAATAATTTATTAATCAACAATTTCTGAATCCTCTGTTGTCTCTCAGTCAAACAGGTGGAGGTGGATTCAGAGGCAAAGTCTGTCCTGCTGCCCTGCAGAGCCAGACCTTTCCTGCCCAGAGATGTTAGAGTGGAATGGACGAACAGCAAAAACTGGAAGGTCTATGTATATGACTACGGTTCTAATCAGCATAGAGAAAAGCATTACCTCTACAGAACCAAAACCAGCATGGATAAAAACCCACTGAGAACTGGAGACCTCAGTCTGACTCTGCGATGGCCCACTGATAGAGACAGTACGACCTTCACCTGCAGCGTCACCAACAGGGCTGGAAAGATCCTGATGATGAAACAGGTTCAGCTCCATGTCAGAAGTGAGTTCAGTAGTTTCATGATATTTAAAATGACTGCAGCCTGGCTGTTGATGAAGGTTAAAGGTCAACCTGCAGATGTAAATATAAACATGCAGCTCAACCTGTCCTCATTTCTAAAATGCTTTACATCCAGATTAAAAAACATTTTTTTAAAATATAAATTTTATATGAGATAATGTAAAATAATGACATGTAGAACAATTAAAAGGAGAGAAACAGTTAAAGATATGAATGAAGAGAGACATATAAATACAGTGCACAGAAGATGAAGAAAGAAGATTTTTAAGTTTTTTTTTCTTTAGGAATGTTTTGTCCAATATGTAGATGTATTAATCTTGGAAAAGTCTAGAATTGTGCCCCTCAAATAAATCATAAAAGAAACATTTGTATTTTAACAATATAAATATTGATATAAAAAGGCAAAAGAGGTGAATAAATAAATAAATTTTTCATCTAAGAAGAAAATAAGGAAGATGTTTTTTAGATCCAATGTGGATCCTTTAAAACTATACAATAAAATCGGAATATTTTTCTATAAAAACCCTGGTGCTTTGAGCGTTAAGTTTAAGTTATGATACTCCCCAGATATTCATATCAGTTTAGATGTTAGTTCTCAGCTATCCAGGATATGGCAAAACTAAAAAACGGTTTTAAAATAAAGCCACTTAAGTTATGTAAATAACACAACTTGTATTGACAGCCACAACAATAAATCAATATTTATGAGGAATTTAGTTAAGTGGAGTCACTCATTTAAATTTGTTTTTATTTAGAGCTTTAAGTGTAAAGGTGTAGCAGAGATTAGATCTGTGACTCTGAACAAAACTCATATCTAAACATTAGAGTTTTAGTTGGACTTGTATGGGACTAATGAGAAAAACACACATTTGATTTAATTTTTGTTAGTGTAGCTTGAACATATTAAAAACCTTTTAAGCCACATATATTACTTTGCCAAAACTCCATCCATCCATCCATTTTCTTACACCCTTGTCCCTTAATGGGGTCGGGAGATGCTGGTGTCTATCTCCAGCTAGTGTTCCGGGCGAGAGGCGGGGGTCACCCTGGACAGGCTGCCAGTCTGTCGCAGGGCAACACAGAGACACGCAGGACAAATAACCATGCACACCTAGGGACAATTTAGACAAACCAATTAACCTGACAGTCATGTTTTTGGACTGTGGGAGGAAACCGGAGTACCCAGAGAAAACCCACCATGCACAGGGAGAACATGCAAACTCCATGCAGAAAGGCCGGGGCCGGGAATCGAAGCTAGAACCCTCTTGCTGCAAGGCAACAGCTCTACCAACTGCGCCACTGTGCAGCCTTTTTTTTTTTGCCAAAACTCGCCCCCCCACAAAAAAAAAGTGCTTAAGAAATTTCTCTGTTTATGTCTCCCCCAATAATGAAATGGGATTTCCTTTTTTGGACATATTCAATAACTCTAAAATAATAACATTTATGGTCAGTACATTAAATGCAATAATCAAATGTTCTACAAAGAGACTAATGTATTAAAAAGAAATCCGTGGTGCACTGACTGCAGTTTTCTGGCTGATCACTGATCATTAAAACACCTGACATAGCTGTGATTTAGTGCTAATAGTAGCCTAGCTCTCTGCTGCACTACAGTCCTCCCTCCACCTGTCAGGACACAGTGACAGTTTAACAAATATGTAAAAAAGAGCAAACATATTTTTATGAAAATTAGCTGGTCCATATTTAACTGATCTAACTAAAGTGTCTGTTAGTATGAGTGTTTGCACAAACACTCTGTGTTTCCTGTGATGGACTGAGATCTGTCCCAGGTGAACCTCACCTCTCACTCCAGTGACTGCTGGAGAAATTCAGGAATTACACATCAACAAGTTTTAAGCTTCACAATCATCTGAACGTCAGAAGATTGCAGGTCAACAAAAGCTTGTTAATCGGCCAAAATGAAAATCAGGTGTGCTGAAGCAGAGAAACATCTAAAACATGCAGGGCAGTGGCTTTGACAGCCAGGAAACTGGTTTACATCACAGAAGATGTTTTAACTGCTACAGTTTGGAAACAAACCTGTTCTACTTCCAGGAAATGTCCTCAGAGCTGCTGCTGTCTGTCCAGCTCATCTTGTCCTCTGTTGTCTCTCAGTCCAACATCAGATTAAGGTGGAATCAGGGGTGAAGTCGGTCCTGTTGCCCTGCAGAACCACAGACAATCTGCCTAGAGATGTGGAGTGGAGGGACGGAGACGGTAAAAAGGTCCATGTGTATCAGAACGGTTCTGATCAGCCTGGAGAACAGTTCCATTTCTACAGAACCAGAACCAAGATGGATGAAAACCTGTTGAAGACTGGAGACCTCAGTCTGACTCTGAAACATCCCACAATTGGAGACGATAACATCTACACCTGCAGAGTCTCCAATTGGGACGGAGACATCCTGATGATGAAACGAGTAAAGCTTCAGGTCAAAGGTCAGAGGTTTAAATGTTATTTATAAGCTGATTGGTTGTGATCAGTAGTGTTGACTAACTCTTAGAGGGTCAAAGGTCAATGTGTGAGTTTCATTTTCAAAGACAAAGTAATATAACAAATGATGAAGTAACACAGGTTGATTCCTTTAATTCTTGGTTTATGAGGTGAAGAATAATTTGCTACTAAATTGTAAATTTCTTTAAGTTCCAGTATCCAAATACTGTTTAACTGCAGTGATGCAGACATAAGGCACAGAAACCCCCTGTTGGGCTTTACAAAGTGACTTTGAGCTTCTCTTTCTTGTCCTCAGTTAGACCTTCAAGAAGTTTTTTTATTTATAAAATGTACTTAAAATAACTGCTTTTTGTTACTTTTACACTCCTTACCCCAATACTGGATTACCTCACATTTAAGGACAGTAGGATTCTTTATCTTTATTTCCTGAATTACAAGTTGGACCACAGTTCACTGTTGAGGACTTTGATAAGCTTCTCCAGAGAATAAAAGTGATAGAAATGAATCCTCATCAACTTGAAGTGAATGTTGAGGTCAAGATTTGGAAATGAGAAAACCTTACAGATGATTTAATATAACGAAGGAACTGACAAACAGCAGATCTTCAGCCCTGGACCAGCATCAGGACCAAGACAAAAAATAAAAGTCATCCTTTAGATCTGAACAGGATTTAATATTTAATTAAAATAAAGATTCTCACAAAGTTTTACTTAGGTACAGTACTCAAGTAAATGTACTTCATTACTGTCCACCACTGTCTGTGATACAACATAAGCTTTGAATCAACTGAAATGGGGTTTCAGGTCTTTTTGTGATTCTGCTCTAAGAAGATCTGCTGCTAACTACAACGATCATCTTGTCCTCTGTTGTCTCTCAGTCCAACATCGGATTAAGGTGGATTCAGATGTGGAGTCGGTCCTGCTGCCCTGCAGAACCACAGAGAATCTGCCTGGAGATGTGACAGTGGAGTGGATAAAGAGCCCAGACAAGAAGGTCCATGTGTATGAGAACGGTTCTGATCAGCCTGGAGAACAGAGCCAGTTCTACAGAACCAGGACCAAGATGGATGAAGAACCGCTGAGGACTGGAGACCTCAGTCTGACTCTGAGATGGCCCACTGATGAAGACAGTGAGATCTATAGATGTAAAGTCTCCAGCAGGAACGGAGACGTCCTGATGAAGAAAGAAGTTCAGCTGGAGGTCAAAGGTCAGTGGATTACATTTGATTTGATCAAATGAGACACAATTTTAGCTAAATACACAGAATCAATCATTTTACAGAAGACGCATCTTTGCCAATGTATTAATTTATTGAAGAAGTTGAAAACAGATTCCTGAAGGTTCCCTGAGGTTCAGAGTGAGTTTACACAGAACATAAATGATTTTTAGATCCTCTTCACCACGTTTGCACTTTCACCTCCTCCTGTATGACATCAGCAAGATGTACAAAGAGAAAACACTGCAAATGTCTGGTTTAACATTCTGTTTCTTGCATGGTTCAAAAACAATGATATTCCTCAGCAGCAGCTCCCAAAACCTAAAGTTTTCACACCTTAACTTTAAAATCCAAGCTTAAAGTTTAGCCACAATAGTATTTTACAGTCAGCTCAGCTTTTTTTCCTGTGTTTGATTGGACATATGTCAGAATGAGGGAAGATGCAGGAGTCAGAGATGCATCAAAACACAGTGTCATGTAAACTTACCTTGATCTTCTCTCAGTCTGGCAGGTGGAGGTGGAGGAGGGGGCGGAGTCTGTCCTGCTGCCATTCAGAACAACACCTGATCTACCTGGAGACGCTAAACTGGAGTGGAGAAAGGGAAACTACGTGACAGTCCATGTTTATTAGAATAACTCTGACCAGCCTGAGAAACAGAGCCGGTTCTACAGAAACAGAACCAGGATGGATGAAGACCTGCTGAAGACTGGAGACCTCAGTCTGACTCTGAGATTACCCACAGAGACAGACAGTGGAGAGTACAGATGTTTAGTCTACAGTTTGATGGGAAACCTTCAAAGAGAGAAAACGGTTCTACTCAAAGTTAAAGGTTTGTCTCTTAATTTCTGTGTTTTCGTCTCTTTGTTTATCTGACTGTTTTTCTTCTTGTTCTGCAGAGAGACAACAGATCCATGAACAAACTCCACTGATCCCAGTTTGACCAGAGAGCGTCTGAGTGAAGGATCTGATGGATGAAGAGAGAACATGGCTCCTTCCTCCAGACTCAGAGTGGATCTGTTCAACCTCTGCAGCTTTTTCACTCATCAACCATCTGATCATATAAAAAGTCACCATGTGTGAGGGACATTCTGTGTGAATATGTCTGTTAGAAATGAAGACTGAAACCAGAGTCGATGTGAGACGAGTTCAGGCAGAACCAGACTGTTGGACACCGATGCAGTTAGTCTCACATTTAGACCTCATTGGATTTTGTCTTTTTTATCATATAGTAAATATTTTTGCATTGTGTAATTTTCTTTTTTTTTCTGTACTCCATCTTCAGATGGAAAATGTTTGTAGAGTTGTAGCTTGTTGCTGTTTGTAATAAAATTCACACTTTCTATCAGAAGAAGAGCTTTGGTCTAATTGACATGATGGTGGCTGACGTGGAAGTAGAGCTGTTCTCCAACAAGCAAGCTGTTGTTATGGCAGACGTAACGGAACGAACGTTACGACTGTAACTACGGTTCTATGAATCCCGGATGACCACCAGATGTTGACCCAGTAGAACCCCAGTCATAGTGACCCATGAGACATTAATGCTCCTGGTAGAATGGCACCGTAACCCGCAGGGGGTTGGTGGCCCTGTAAAACATAAGCCTGTTCCACCATGTCCACAATCCAACATGCAAGATGCTGCTTCAAAAGAGCTTTGCCCTTTTGCGGGTCCCTGCGTAGCAAGAGACTATCAGACAGCCGCAGAGAAGCTGTGTGTCTGGCATACTCTTCCCAGGGCCGGACCAAAGCACAAGTAAACTAAGCAGCCATTTAGGGCCACCTAGGGGCCCCTTCAGTAGACCGTTTTTTGATGTTGCTGTTTGTTTTGGTAATAATTTCTTTGTCATTATAATGAGAAAAACACACAATTCCATCATGAAGTGATTTGTTTTTACAATAATATATCTGATAATGCTTCTAGAAATCATTGTTTTATGGACAAAAAGAAAAAACAAATATTGTTCTTGGGGGGTCCCTGGTGGCCGTGGTTGGTATCTCACGCTTCGCTGGTAATATGAGCTGCAATGTGCAGAATGTATCCAAACATCCAAAGCTCCAGTAGAAGATAAGTTAGCAAAACAATGTCTCAAAAAATGATTTATCCTTCATGGAGAAAGAAAAGAGGAAGAACAGACTAAAAACAAAATAAAGGTTTGTCTTAATATGTCCTTGTAATGTATTGTTCATAAAAAAATCTAATCAAATTGTATTTGTAAAGCACATTTCTCCTGATTTCACTGACTGAACAAATTAAAATTTACATTCAGATTGCTTTGACAGCCATTCATTATTTTTTTTGTTTTTTAATAGTTGCAGACTAGTAGAGTTGCCAGTCGAAGGTGATTCTTTTTGTGGCAACATTTTGGCTTCAGGACTTTTGAAAAAAAGAAGTATTAATGTTTTAAGTTTTAAATATTGCGTTACAACACTGATATGTTTAAGAATAGAAATTAATAATGGTCAAGCTCAGGATTGGATAAACTAATAATTACATGTGTTTTTTTTCACCATTGTCTGAATGTGTTCCACCCTGTTAGGAACATTTACATATAGACCACAAATAGTTAAACATGTAAAAAAAAAATTTGGGGGGGAATAAACAAAAAGAAAACTTTTTGTATCCCTTTTACTATGTTTTAGTTTTGAAATTGTAACATCATGTAGTTATGAGTCATTTATGTCTGTATTTTTACTCATTATTACTAACAGCATAGAAAATATTGCTAATTTTACAAATTTAAACCAATATGTACATTTATTGGTCTTCAGTTCCCAACGTGGCACAAAAAAATTCACAGTATTTGATGTTTCTGTAACAATATTTAATAACGTGTGGAATGGAACATCACACCCTGTTATTGTCCCATGGCAGGGCGGAAAATCAATGTCTTTGATTCTAAAATCTGATGATTTTCATCGTTGGTTGCAGGATTGCCTCTTTCAAGTCAAAGTATAGGCAGAGTATTTGTCCTGGCTCTATTTGGGAAAACAGGTGACATCCCCATAGAGCAGTGGTCCGTGGACTAATTGGTACCGGGCAGCGCAAGAAATAATTAAATATTTCAGTTTTATGTATTATTTGAGTCTGAAGGATCTTTTATTTTGAAAATCCTCTAACCGGATTCAGTCGGTTACTTGCGCGCCAACACTGAGACCCCAAGCAGCAAAATGAGTAAGAAACGGATCAGATGTTTTTGGAAAGTTTCTTTGCACAGGGGAAAAGGCCCAGAGTGTAAATGACTTTATTAATACATATATTAGTTTTGTTTTTTGGTGTTGTTTCCTCATTTGGCCGGGAGTTGTTAGTTCCCTTTTGACCGATGTTTTGATTTGAATGGGTTTTGGAGGGACAAGGTTGCTAGGCGATCCACACAAACTTCTGACGGTAACTGACGGTTGGCTGTTGAACATACAGTCACTGTTGAGGGGAGTTAACTAAGGAATAGTCCAATTAAGGTCCAGATAATCAATTAGCTAGGCTTGGTTGATGAGGGAACAACGTGGGTGTTTTGATGAGTGAATTTTATTTATTGAGTGTGACGTTTATGTTTCGACGTAAAATACGAAGCTGAAGTTGGTTTCCATTTCTAGCTTCCAATAGCTCCACTTAATTTTTCACTACCTTCCACATCATTAATCGACTGTAGTTCAAAATCTACTATACCTAGACGCTTCAAATCTGGACTAAATTATTCTGCTAGCATAGCAGAATATTTAAAACCATGTTTGGGATTTGTGAAAACTTTTTCTGATTTGTGAAAACTCAATAAAATTCAAAAATCACAATTTTTTGGCATCTCTTTCATACTAGAACTGCTCTAATTAAAAAAAACTACAACTCATACACACTTCAAACCTGGACTACATTTTTCTGCTAGCATAGTAGAATATTTAAAACCATATTTGGGATTTGTGAAAACTTTTTCTGATCTGTGAAAACTCAATAAAGGTCAAAAGGATTCATCTTCTAAGCATGAATGACATTCCTGGAGAAAAACTAAATCTACTGTTGCCTCTTTGGAAAAAAGAAAATACGCTTTACGTATTCCATCATTACTCAGACCCCTTGTATTAACAGATAAAAATGACAGCTCCGTGCCTTGTGAAAGTTAGAGAAAAGTCATTTAAAAAACGTAACCCATTTAAAATGACTCCTAAAATAAAATTTGGAGCCACTATCAAAATTAGCTAAACCCTTTGTAAAGTGCAGTATTTACAGCTGAGGAGTTGGGCTGTTGATAGGAGAATCCGTGAATTTCATAGGCTCGGCATCGGAGCCCATCGCTGTAGTTCTGCTCATGCATCTTGTTCTGAAGTGTGACTGATGTCCTGATCTTCCACTTATTTTCTTCTTTTTTTCCTCTGTCGCTCATCTCTTCTTTGAAAGCAAACTTACAGTATCATGTTGAAAATGTTATTATTTTGTTCTTTTATAAAGTTTATGGCTTCTCGGTCATAAGATTTGCGGAAAGTTTGTATATTTTTGGCTTCTCAGAAGTTGTTCATAGGCTGGAGTCCAGTTTAAATAGAGATGTTTTAAAAAGCCACCTTACTGGCTCCTCACCTGGGTTTTTCTTTCACTCCGCCTGTTTTTCTCTTTTTTTCGGTCTCAACTGTTGGTTTTGTACTTTTCTTCGTCTCTCCCGGTTGTATCTCCTTTTATAGCAGAGCTGACTGAAAACTCCTACTAGGAGACCATAGGAGACCGATCTCTCCAAAAACTCCCACAATGGCCTGATGTCTGCAAGCTGCCCCAGCTGGGGCAAAATCCTTATCTGGACAGTGGTCAGCTGAGGACGTCTGCTCCTCACCTTTGTAAGCCGTCCAGGAGGAGAGTGAACCAAACTCCACAGCAAGCTGCTCCAGCCGGGGCAGCTTGGTGGCCCTCTGTTGTTCGTCTTGTTGTCCTTAAAATATCTGACGAGACGAACAACAGGAATCCTCTTCTGGCTTCTCAAAATATCTGATGTGGGTCCCATCAAATCTAACACCCTCTCTTCTGCGAGAGCCGACGTCCTCAGCCGAGGAGCTGGAGTCCGTAGACGAGGACGCCAGCTCCTCGCTGGGGGCTGACCCAGCCGGGCAGCCCCAGGTTCCCCAGGCCCAGCAAGCCGCTTCAGCTTGCTGGGGAGTTTGGTTCACTCTCCTGAACGGCTTGAAGAGATAATCATCAAAGACGTCGTATTGGCTCTCGTCAGAATCAGATATTTTGAAGGTAACTGCAGGTGCTACCTTCGTAACAACCTTCCTCACTCCAGTTGTTACGAGGTAGCACACTACAAATGCCAGAGGGGAAAAAAAACGCTTGCAAAACCGATTGTAGGCATTGTGAAGCTCAGAATTGATGTGTGGATATGATCTCCTGTTTTGAGACCCAAGCATTTATAACCGCAAGGTGAATCCCAGAGCGTATCACGTGACAGGCTGAAGCTCAAACGCCATATCACCCTTGTTTTATTTTTTATTATTGAATTATATATAAATGGCAATAATTTATTAAGTAAAATTTAAATAAAAATTGTATACTTTTCTATTTGCAGCCTTCTGATTTAAATATATACATAAACCCACAGGATTAAAAAATAAAAGAGACATAATAAATAAATCAACCAATCAGTCTCATGCCTTGGAGTGATTTGCCACACATTGATACTGTGGAAACATTAATTATCGCTCAGGTTGCCACACTGATCTAATCTGTTGTGCTCAGGCCAGATACCTGGAATCTCTTCTTGGATGATAATTCATCGATGTCTGGGTTCAGGCTCTGAGCTCAGGAAATCCTCAGTATCGAGCAAAGGTGTTCATCAGTCAGACGACTCCTGTGAGATGTTTTGGTCACCTTCACCGTGGAGAAAAGTTGCTCATACAGATTAAGTGCTGTTGAACATGGAAAGCATTTGAGCAGCTTAGATGTGGAGCTGAGGCTTTGTGTCAGGGATGAACTACGGAAACTGTGCGGCATCCAAACTTCATACTTTGACTTCAGCGAGTCATTACACTGGAGTTCAATCAGCTCCATCTGGAGGCTGGTTGGTGCGTTTTCCACATCGACTGTGAAGGGATTACTTAGCAGTTCAAATCTGAACTTCTGGGCAATAAAGTCGTCAAATCGCCGCTAAACTCAGCGCAGAGTAACCGAGTTTATCAGCAAACTGTGAGGGGAACACGGCGTTAGAGAGCTGCGTTTTTATGGTTTGGCAGCAGGGAAAATGGCCAAGGTTTCCTTGTTGCATGTGATTTTCCCACAGTTTACAGAGTATTTCTGAATCAATTAGTGTTGCATTTCTGCCAGATTTTCAAAAAATATCAGCCACGACAATGGACATGGGAACCAACAAGTTCATGTCATCATTTTTGGATGAGATCAAGGTGTTTTAGCCACGATGCCTCCAACATTGTGCGCGTCACAGCTAAATGCTATCGGTCGATGAGGAACACAGCAGATCCTCAGCATTAATACAGCTGTGGACAAGATCACTGACATCTGTTGTTCTTGTAAGGCTGGGTAAGTCGGACGTCCATGATTTTGAGGGTGATTTTGAAATGAGTGATTTTTGTTGTTTGCAAATGTTCAATGTGCCTCGGTCTGCTCTCATAGAACAGTGCAGAGTAGCAGCTAGCACTCGGTGGCTAACACGATTACAGTTTAGTAAAAATCCTTTTCAGGTGAAATAAAATCTTTAATGTAGTTCAGATACGGTACACATTGCATATTGATCTGTTCAGCTAACGTAAGACTGTAACAGACAGGCTTCAAGGTGTAGAAGTTGTATCGGTACTGCGATTATGCTGTACGTGGCTAAAAGGTTTTCATAATGGATGCGTTTATTATTGACTTTATTTTTTTCATTCACTAAACACAAAGAAAGCAAAGCAATAATACTTACGCCAGCAGACAATCCTTTGTTCTTATTGATCTTTCAACGGTTGAGCTGCAAACGCGGTCGTGACAAAGCTTAACCCAAACAAGGCATTTCGTTTCAGATTTTGGAAATCTGTGAATTTTAGTTCCACAAACAGTTTCAGGATACCCGACATCGCTGACGGTGAACCATTCTTTTTGAGTCCTGACGCAAAAAACTTTCTGTCAAAAGTGCTAGTCCTCAATTGAGTTTGTGAGACTGTAGCCCACTGAAGGCTGCGCTGTGACGTAAAATGGGCATTAGCCAATGAAAAGGTCCGGCCGGGTATAGAGGGAAGAGAGGCTCATCAGGCCCACCTGCATCAAAGTGAGCAGCTGGAGGGGCACAGAGTGACTTGCAGATGAGACCACCTTAGGAAGTTCACCCACCCGCTTCGCTGCAGCAATGGCAAGGAGAAAAGCGGTCTTCCTTGAGAAGCACTCAAGGTTCACTTGAGCCAAGGGCTCAAACGGAGGACATCGTAGGGCAGCAATGACCAGAGAGAGGTTCCACACAGGTCCGACAGGCTGTGTGGGAGGGTCCAAACTTTGGGCACCTCCAGGGGCGGATCTAGCGGGGTGGCATGGGGTGGCAGTTGCCCACCCCAAACGAGAGCCTTGCCACCCCTGTTGCCACCCCAGCTAGCGACGATGAATTCAATAAATAGTTATGGCAAATCGGACATTAAGCGCATGAAACTCTTTTTTTTTCCCCGACAACATTAAATGCAACACAATGTAACCTGACACCTACTGGTGAGTAGCGGGAAGTGCGAGAGAAGAACAGAGCAGCATTGATAGACACACATTACTGGACTGGACATTATGTGATTTATCGTAAGTCACACATGCGACATTTCTGTCCATTGAGTCATTAATATCGGTGGTCAGGAAAATACAATCACGCAAATAATCAGAACAACGGACGCGATGTTTAGCAGTTAATTCAACCATAGATGATGGTAACAAGGGCTTCAGATTTCACAGGTGAGGAAAACGTTTTAATTAAAGAAAACATTGACGAAGTGAGCCGTGGGTCAGTTATACTAGCCTAACTGTTATTAACCTGCTACTGACTTTGAAACTAAACTAACAGAAACTAAACTGTTTATAGATTTATATCATGGAGAATTTATCAAACATCAGTTTCTAATCTTTATTTTAAGTCGTATTTAATAGAGATATATATAACAACAAATGATGGCGCTACTAATACTTTTGTGACAGATTTCTCTTGTCCTGTATTGGGATAAAATGGTTTTCTGGACACAATGAATCACATAGTGACCAATAGGTGCTGTCCAGTCCAGTAATATATCAATTAGCAGCAATTATGAAAGGCGTAAAAATAATTAACTACACTACATTAAGAAATTGTATTTAAGCCTCGGTGCTACATGAAACTCATTTTGAAACAATGCAAGTTAAAACAATATTTCGTATGTATATATATATAAATTGGGGGGTGCGCGCCAACGCTGAATGTGACAGGCAGCCAATCAGAAAGCGTGGACTCTCCACCTGCTTTGCTTTCTGAGGGGAAATTACCGAGGGGAATCCCAAACAGCTGAAACGCTAAGCCTGGCTGCAGGGCTAGCAAAGCATGGCGGCCTGCCATGCTTATAATACACTGGGGGAAACCCTGATGTGTATATATATATATTCTATATATATTCTGCCACCCCATAAATATTTTTCTAGATCCAACAACTCTGACAGATCATCAGTACAGCAGGTGTTTAATGAGCTAATAGCAGCAGTAGCTAATCTACCACATTGATCACTTATATAATCGCAAAAATAAACATCAAACCATAAAAACATAAAACTGTAATATACTGGATATTCAATCTTTTTGTGGGGCTAGTAGTACTATTAGTACTATTATTATTAAAAAACAATAGCAATAATAACAATATTAAATTATAATAACTTATGTTATTATAATTTCTCAAGTTTCATTAAGTTTAAATTTGAACCTGTGAACAGCTGAATTAAATTTCTACAATTTCAACACATTAGATGTCACTTTATTTTGTTTACAATTTTACCTGTTATGTAATTTCATTCATCCTACATACAGTTAATTTTTCCACATGTAAAAATAGTGGATTAAACAGGATTAGTTTGAATAGCGTCTGACAAGGACTGCAGGAGAGACTGTTATCAGGGAGGAACCAGGACACAAATCAACTCTGGCACACAGGAAGCAGAGACGCATCTCAAGTTATCTCCCACAGAGAAACACTAAAACGTAAAGAAAACAAACTAATACTTTTATTAATTGGCATTTAACTAGTAGAAAACCATTTAGATAAAATGAACATGACTTGAACCTAGTCTAATTTATAGTTTTATATTAACAGCACTGGTATTGTCTAAATCCTCTTAGATCAAAGTTTTTAATAGAAACACATTCATTCTAGACATTTTCTAATTAATGTTATAATTAATTTTCTATAACATCAATCAATAACATTAACATAATCAATTATATTTTCTAATTAATGTTATTGATTATATGTTTGACTAACTTAGTGTTACAAATTACCCGGATGTAGGAGTTTTGAACCACTTTGCTAACCAGGTTTCATGTCAATTTAAAATGCCTGCAGAACAAGACAAAGGTCTTTCAGAAAATACTTATATTCTTCCCTAAACCGTTTTAACTGTTGAGGTAGGAAAGAAATAAAATTAAAGTCAGAAGTGATTAAGACACATGTGCTCTGCTGCCTTCCTGTTGAGAGCAAAGAGACTGTGACTACTGACAAACAGCTGGGCAAGACAATGGTACCAAAACAGGCCACAGAACAGCAAACATATGGTTTGCATGGGACACACAGAAAGAAGCTCCAACATAGTAACAAAATGGGTGCACACACACACACACACCCCAGGGACAATTTAGAGAGGCCAATTAACCTGACGGTCATGTTTTTGGACTATGGGAGGAAACCGGAGCACCCGGAGAAAACCCAAGCATGTACAGGGAGAACATGCAAACTCAAAAGCATTCAGACTTTTCTTAAAAGCTGAAAGGAGACGCTTTTACTATTACATTCGAGAAGAGTTTCTAAAAATGTCTGTGCAGCATCTGAAGAGCAGGAGGAGGTTAGCTGATTACATGGACTGAAGACACTCCCTGAAATCCCACCACGTCTCTGTGGCCTGATAAGTCTCTGTTTTTTTCTGAGAAATGAGCCTTAGTGTCTAATCAAAAATGTAACTCTTTTCAAAGGGTCCTTTGTCTAAGAACATGTAACTCTTTCTCGACCTTGGTAAAGCGTCTCAACAGTAATCTGAACTGTTGCACAAACAGTCAGGACCCATCCCCCCACCCATAGGGGAGGGAGGCTACCCTCAAGGTACAGGCGCCAAGACAGGGGACAACAAAGTATGGCCACTCTTGCCTGGCGCCTCAGATCATGGACTACTCCAAAGTGGAAGTATGTCCAGCCCCCGAGTCTGGACCTCTCTTCTTAAGACGATCAACAAAGTGGACAGCAAAAATTTTTAAGGCGCCGTAAAACTGGTCGATTATCTGCTGCCACTTTAACTGGAGCAGAAGACTCAGTTTCATCACTACAGATAGTGGAGGACTCACTTTCTTCATCAATGGACACCCCCAGAGAAACGTCTGAAGACAGATGCGAATCTGTCTGAAAAGTCATTTGAGACAGATTCAGACAGACATTTTCCACTTTTGCAGTGGTCTGTCCAAGGGCTTTGTCTTCTGCCTTTTTAACGGCGCTGTCGCCCACACAGCTAACTTCCCCAGCCGGGGAAGGACGGAAAAGGTACGAGTCGAACTCATCGTACTCTGTCTCGTCCTTGAAACTACTGATATCAAATTTTACAGAGGGGAGAAGTTTGTTAAAAACTTTCCTCACTCCTGTAGTTATCAAATATCCTCCTCCGAAAGCGAGCGGAAAAAACAATGTGGCTGCGATTTTTGCCATCCTTAAAATTGTTGTAAAATGTGATGAAACTCCTCAAAGAGCTGCTTGTATATAATATCCTGTTTTGAGATACAAGCATTTAGAATCTCACATGTTCTTTGATCTATGACATAGATCTATGTCACAGATGATGACATAGCTACAATGAGTCTGTAGTTCTGGGAGAATGTCTTGCTTCTGATCGTTGCTATGGAAACGGTCAGAGCAGTTCTGCATGAGTCAAACTATTAACCCTTTGCAACTGCATCACTTAATCATTTGAGGCTCCAGTCTCATGGAGCCTCAAATGATTAAGTGGTGATTAGTGGTGGTGATTAAGGGTTAAATATTAAGTTTAGAATGACAATGATTAATTTAAACCATTAATTTAAGGAGGATTTTTCATCATTCTATCAAGTTTAAAATTTTGAATCATACTTGACTTAAAATATCTTAAAAGTAAACTGAAATTGAACTTGGAAACATTTGCTGCTGTTCTAAAATGTGACAATAAATTTTGCTTGCTTGGAGAAGAGCTACAAAGAAATAATTTTGGTTTAATAATTTTACACGTTAGCATAAAAATAGAATAAAGAATGATCCGAAAGAAATTTTGCTGCCGCTCCATATTTGATGGATTGTAAACAACCGACTTGAACACATTTGTTCTGTACGGTGCGAAAACGTAAACAATAGACAGAATGTAATGTCTTCCAGCTTTTTCTGTATAACTGGGAGTTTGACACCAACAGCAGCACAGCGTCAGCAGCCAACATTGCTGATAGAGGAAAGGAGACAAATGAGTCCATTTCTATGCTTTCCTGTAAACTGATGAGTTTGTTGGTTTTTCACTTTTCTTGTATTTTAACCAATAAACCAACTGGTAAACAAATGTTTATATCTGTTTTTAAAAGAATAGTAGCTTCTCTCTTACGTCTCCATCAGATGAGCAGCTTTTATTATTAATAATAATTAGATAGTTTTTGAATACGATGCAGGATTTAAAATGAGCTGATGAAGATGGTCTATGTGTCTAATCTGGCCGGGGAGAGATGTCTGCGGTTCCCATCAACCCGATGTGGAAGACTAGCTGGTCAAATGCCTTTCCATGCAGTTCAGCTTGATTCTGAACTGCATGGCTCTTCTTCCTCACATCGTGTCTTTATGAAACTTTCAAAACAAAAACAGAAGATTTAGGATGTATCTTATAGTGAAAGAATTACATATAAATAATAGTCTTTTACGACCTGTGTAAACTTTGCTAAACTGTAACTAAACTGTTTATAGATTTATATCATGGAGAATTTATCAAACATCAGTTTTCTAATCTTTATTTTAAGTCGTATTTAATAGATATATCGAATAACAAATGATGGCGCTACTAATATTTTTGTGACAGATTTCTCCTTGTCCTGTATTGGGATAAAATTGTTTTCTGGACACAATGCATGTCAATTGATATGCGTATCATTAATGCATATCAATTAGCAGGAGTATGAAAGACATGAGAATAATTAATTATACTACATTAAGAAATTGTATTTAAGCCTTGGTGCTACATGAAGCTGAATTTGAAACAAAGCAAGTTAAAAACAATATTTTGTACTGTTTTTAATACGAAATATTAAAAATGTATATATATACATATATATATATACATATATATAAATTCCCTTCTCATCCTCCGTGGGTGGTCTCTCTCTCTCTCTCTCTTTCATCCTCTGAGCTCGGGTCCTCTACCAGAGGCCTGGGAGCTTGAGGGTTCTGCGCAGTATCTTGGCTGTGCCTAGTACTGCACATTTCTGGACTGAGATGTCTGATGTTGTTCCTGGGTCTGTTTTAGCCACTGCTCCAGTTTGGGGGTTTCTGCCCCGAGGGCCCTGATGACCACAGGCACCACTGTGGTCGTCACCTTCCAGTTCTTTTCCAGTTCCTCCCTGAGGCCCTGGTATTTCTCCAGTTTCTCATGCTCCTTTTTCCTGATGTTGTAGTCACTTGGTATAGCTACATCCACCACAACGGCTTTCCTCTGTTCTTTATCCACCACCACAATGTCCGGTTGGTTCTCCATTACCATCTTGTCTGTCTGGATCTGGAAGTCCCACAGGATCTTAGCTCAGTCATTCTCCACCACCTTTGGGGGTGTTTCCCACTTCAATCTCGGGGCTTCCAGTCCATATTCTGCACAGATGTTCCTGTACACTATGCCCGCCACCTGGTTATGTCGTTCCATGTACGCTTTCCCTGCCAGCATCTTGCACCCTGCTGTTATGTGCTGGACTGTCTCAGGGGCCTCCTTGCACAACCTACAAATTGGGTCTTGTCTGGTGTGGTAGAGCCTCTATTGCTCTGGTGTTTAGGGCCTGTTCCTGTGCAGCCAGGATGAGAGCCTCTGTGCTGTCCTTGAGTCCAGCTTTGTCCAGCCATTGGTAGGATTTCCTGATATCAGCCACTTCAGTTATTTGTCGGTGGTACATCCCATGTAGGGCTTGTTCTCCCATGATGGAACCTCTAGCACCTCATCCTCTGTTCCCTATTGCCTGAGACATTCCCTGAGCATATCGTCCATTGAGGCTTAGTCCTCATACCGATATATATATATATATATATATATATATATATACATACTGCTGCCACCCCTGAAAAAGTCCCTGCCACCCTCTTGCCACCCCATAAATATTTTTCTAGATCCGCCCCTGGGCACCTCTCAGAAACCAGAAAACATCTTTGTTACGGCCTCTCATCTCTCCACCCATCACCGTATGCCAACAAGAGATGTTGGCAACATAAACTTTAAGAGTGGATGGAGACTGACCTTGAGAAAGCATTGCTTGAAAGAAGGTTAAAATAACACAAATGACAGCGTATGGTTTCCTCATGTCTAGCATGACACCAGCTGTTAAAAACCTTCCACTTATGGGTGTAGACCAGCGTATGGAAGGGGACCTGGCATTAGTCACTGTATGTCCGATGTCTCCGTCTTACTCTGAGAAGGTAATACCGGGCCCTGTAGCGGCCAGACCCAGAGCTGGACGTGACTGAGATTGGGAAGCAGGATCTGACCCCTAGCTGTGGCAGAAGGTCCTTCCTGTGGAAGCTGTAACAGAGTAGAAACCAGGTTCTCCCGGGCCAGAGGGGAACCACTAGAAGAACCTGAAGTACTCTCAGGAGTGTTGGGCCCATCAGGGGAAGCGGCAGAGTACCGTAGATCAGGTAGTTATTTCAGGTAGTTCTCAGTGAAACCCAGGTAAAAATGCCGTTAAAGGGTTAATAGAGGAGCCATATTGTGACAACTTCCTGAAGACAGAGTTTCAGAAAGAGCGGAGTTTTTAAAGAGGCAGAGACCTCTTTAAAGTCACATTCATTTTAAATTATGTATGGCAGCATTTTCATTACAACTGAAGGCAACAGTTACTTGTTTATGCTTTTAAACGGCCGGCACACATTATTACTCCTTTAACCAACGCTAAAATCTCGAGGCCGATTATCAAAACGTTTTATCTTGCATGCAGAGATCAGGATGCATGAGAAGGTCCCCTATAAACGACAGGTCCTCTGAAACCTACCCAACTCAGTTGAACTTTGGAGGAGTAAGACCTGTCTTCTGCGGTGCGTAAAATCTGACAAAAACAGTTTTGATTGGGAAAATGAATCTCAGTGGCTGTCGAAGTACTTGCTGAGCTTCAAAGAACTTCATCAACCCCCATCAGATAACAACATATTTGTATGTTATTGTCTGACGGGGCATCAAATCGCAAAAATGGAAGTATGTATTTGTTAAAAGATGAGAAAATTAAATTAAAGATGGTAAAATATGTTCACTTAACACTCCAGGATTACTGAAAGGCAAAGCAAGCCGAGTTTAATATGAATATTTATTTAAAAATCCATAGTTCAATACAGAAATAGTCATCTATGTAATATCAGACAATCAGTACTTTGCCATGCTTTATCTGATCACGGGTTCAGAAAAAGAACAAGATATATAGATTTATAGACTTTTTATTTTTAAACCCCAGAATTGAACTTTGTGCAAAGAAAACACAAGAAAGCAATAGAAACACCGACACAAAGTAGATACGGATCAAATCGTTTTCAATAAAACAGTTTTCTGAAGAAGGCATCGCACAATTCCAGGAGAGTCAGTGAAAGATTTAAGGCCATTTTGTACAGTTAATCTTTCATGTAGATAATCTGTAGATTTCAAACACTCAGTTTTCAACAAAAGGAATTGATGCATCCCTTGTAAAACTGTACATGCAAACATAGTAGTGCACGTCTTCAAGGAGATATGACAAGCATACAACATACTGTATTTGGATATCTTTAGTAAACAAAAATCTTACGTGTGTTAACACCTCACTTGGTATAATATATATAAAAATTTCTATAAATGTGCCTCGCACAAACCCACACACAGAGTAATTTACATGCACACGTACGCACACACACACTTTCATAAACACATTTCTGGCTTCATGAATAGGCAGATTTAATGAGCTGTGGCACCATGGATTTATATATATATATATATATATATATATATATATATATATATATATATATATACACACACACACACACACACACAGCATGAGAAAATTAAGCACAAAGGAACTAAAAGCCAAAGAGATCTGCTTCTCTCCGTACTGATCATCGGTCGATGTGCAAAACATTTAGATCTACAAAATATCACATTTTAAATTTAAATTTAACGTCAGGATTCTGGTCATAATATTTATGGAAGGACATAATTAATGTAGTCAATTACACAGGAGATTGTTTTGTAAAAAGTTTGCTTAAACATCACACACCATGTGGTGATGTTAACCAGTGGCTACCTGACCATCTTAGAATGGTTGTATACAGTCTATGAGTGCCACCAAGTGACCAATCAATTATTTAATGAAATAATAAAATAGTTTAGGGCGTTCCCATCCAACTCGGCATCTCCTAGACAAGCAGGCTTCAATTTTCCAACAACACAATAAAGCACCAACAGGCTGTCGGAAAACAAAACAGTTCACTTACCACTGTAGTGTCCTGGCTAACTTTCTCTGACACTTCCTTTTTAATCTACAGTTGAACTTCTAATAAATAAAATACCTGAATTCTACCCACCACAGTTTTACATGGCAAGTAAGCAGTTGATGTTACGCAGCGCGAACATCAGAAACACATTTGCCCATCCAATCAATGCAGCCTGTGGTAAATCCCACAGTGCAGGATCAGTGTCCAGTTTAGTGCTTGTGTTTTACACCGTATCTGCTGCAGTAATGAGCTGCTCATTTTGACCTGCTGTCCTAATGATGTGTCCAACTAAGCTTTGAACACAGCAGTTGTGCTAAGCTACCAAACACACGCTCACACAGTCGGTCCAGTCAGACTGCTACAGTGACTGTACATGAGAAAGAGGGAGAAAGAAAATGCCATAAGTTTGGGATTCAAAGGCAACTGTTGTAGGTCTGATTGGGAAATTACTTTTAGAATAAGAAAAAAATACTGATGTACTCTCTTTTTAAGCCTAAAAGATTGAATTAAAATATTTATTAGACCTTTTATCCTATATTTCTCATTTTAAATATTATATTGATACTCATACAAACTCATAAATAAAAATATTTAGTAATATTAAATACTTTATCACTGTATGGAAAGATATTACTTCAGTGACCTTTTTATAATTTAGCTGCTGTTAGGTTATTCGATTCAATCTTTCACTCTCATTCATCGCTGACAGCACAGATCTGACCACATCTAACCCACATTCGCAACAAAAATAGAAGACATCAGTGTTAATTCATCGGATGTTGTCGGTGGATAACGACTCACACAGACCATGGCACATACAAAATACAAATATTAAAACTTGTGTACAAAGTTGTATCAAAGCCATAAGGTGTAATAAAAACCTGCAAACACACGTACATCCTTTGCCAATGCCACAAAGAACCAAAAAGAAAAACGAAAACCAAACGCACGCAATGGGGTAATTTAGATTTTCTATGCATTTTTGACCACTGGGCTCGTTTTGCTCAAACAGCATTTAGTTTGAGAGCAGCTGCTGAGGTGTTAAAACATGGAGGGAGGAAGGTGGTGTGAAGATACAATGACATGAAACTCCTTGGCCACAATTAGCAAGGAAGCTTGGAGGGGAAAAAAGACTTGAATATGAAGACAGTAGCTACATTTCCATTCAACAGTCAATAATGCTACATAAAATTTAGAGTCGCTCAAAAATTTTTCAAGTGGCGTAAATTTGGATTCATTTTTAAAAACTGGACTTGGGGCAAAGCAAAAGAAAAGTAGGAATCTTCAATATGCCAGCAGTTCTGTTTAGTTTGGCTACGGAAGCTATGCTAGCTCAAAAGAGTCCGCTGATGTTGGCAAGTTGCTGTAAAACGGAAACTGTTCAAAGCTGTAGAGCTTTATTAATTTTGAAAAACTGGACTAGAGGTAACCAATATATATATACA
Source organism: Poecilia picta (assembly GCA_033032245.1). Taxonomy (NCBI): domain Eukaryota; kingdom Metazoa; phylum Chordata; class Actinopteri; order Cyprinodontiformes; family Poeciliidae; genus Poecilia; species Poecilia picta. The sequence continues at coordinate 14,409,620 of CM065375.1, forward strand.
TTATGACCAACTTAAGAATCAACAACATGCTAGCAGTTCAGTTTGGCTGCCGACGGTAGGCTAGCTCAAAACAATCAGCTAGTGTTGGAGGATATCTGGCTATATCCTTTTACCTGTATGAATATACATCATAAGCATTTTAATGTTAACATTAAATAGAAAAGCTAGCTTGTTGTGGTACATTTCTAATATTGCGGAAGGTTAGCATTTTGTTAGCAAAAAACGCAACTGATTTGTTTGACTATTTAATCAACTGGTTGGCGATGGGATTATAATTTTTGAGTTGTATTCACAAAGTTTGTGTTGTATGGGTTAAAAAGTCATGCACAAAACTTTCCATGATAAAAACAAACCTTTTGAACCTTCCTTTGAACTTTGTAAATTAGAAAAATGTAATAAAAAATTACAATATCAAATAAATAAAGCAAGGGAAAGAAGGAAGGAAGCATAAGTTGGATGGAAACACAGCTACTAAAAGAGTGAGAGGCACAAAGGAAGAGAAATTAAGTGAGACACAGGAATAGACCTCCCACAAACATGTATGGAGAAAAGAGGTAGTGCAGGATCACTGTCTGCATGCACTTGACTGAGGCTACAGCATGCAAAAGGTTAATACAAACACCAGAATACAGTCCAGTACAGTACAGCACAGTACGGTACAGAAGGGCTACCAGGACCTGCACTGCAGCTACCTGACATAAAGCCAGGAGAAGAGAAAGAATTACAACCTTCATGGTGAAACTGTATGTATATAAAAGTATCAACAGTAAAAATCCTTGCTAGCCTTTACTGTAAACAATGAGTCTGAGAGAGAAAAGAGAAGATACACATTTCCTTCTTTTTTTTTTACAGAAGATCAAGTCATTTTTCTTTCTTTGTCTGGAAACATTCTCTTCACATTTTTTTTTCCAACCTAAAATCCAGATCAATAACTCCTTCATGTTTTTGCTTCTCTTTTCTCAGCACAGTTTGAATCTGTCGGCTCCCTTCGGAGCTTTTCGAGGTTTCACTCGCGCTCGCACCCACACGTACACAACAGAAGAAAAACAATAAACATCCCATCAAAATCCAGACAATTACAGGAATGCTCGATAGTGGAAGTAAACAGACTCTTGCTGCGTTTTCCTTCTACAGCACCTCTTTCCCGGACTGACCTGCAGCTTCCTGACCGCGAGAAAAAACACACACCCCTCCCCCGTCATCCATGACGGCAAAGCATGGAGAGCGGCTTTAAGGAGACGGAAGTATTTTGCGCGTTAAGTTCTGAGAACACCTGACTGTAAGACTTTTGACTCTCTACGACTTGCTCCTTATATCTGGGTTTGGACGGGCTGCCCCGGCGGCGTGTAGGGAGGCGGCGCCGGCGAAGGCTTTATCCCCCGGGTCCGCATGTAGGAGAGGAACTGGTCCGGGATCTCGGCCAGGACGTCTTTGGCGAGCCGGGCCATGCTCAGAATGTGGTTCCCGCTTCTGTCGATGTAGTCTCTGAATGGAACAAACTGGGAAGGTAAAAACGAACAAAGAATTACTGGAAAGATGTGGAAGAACGAAATTTCTTAGCAACTCTGGCTACTTTAGTGCAAATAAAGCCCATGGAATATTGTCCTTCTTTGCTAAAGAACCGGCAAAAGAAATTTCAGAGCACAGTGTTCTAGAGTACAGCAGGCGGCGAATGTGAAACAGAAAAATAAGCAATAAAAATGAATAAAAGTCAATCATATTTGGATCTAATTCTAGTCATTTTGCAGTTCCAGCTGATGCCTCAGGTTCAAAATTCAATGTCTGCTTTATTCTGGTGCTGTATACATGTTTAAACATTTTTACACACAACACGAAGAGGACGTGTGTATAAATCCAAAAACGTAATCAGGAGCGTCACTTCACCTCATCACAAGGGCGAAAACGTTTTCACTGTGGTTTTATGAAGAATGACTGCACATATACTGTCTATACGGTCTAAAACATAATAGCAAAAAAAAATAAAAAAACAGATCAAAAATATTCCTTTATTTTATTGGATGTTTCCACTTGCAGTAACAAGATCCTTTTGCTTCTCATGCCTCACCATGTCATTTGAGTTACTAACTTGCTATTAATGAGAATCTGCAGGCTGAGCTGCAGCAATACTCCAAGGGTGAAACTAACTTGTTTTTTTCTCCTTCTCCTTCCCCGTACAAAGACACTGAATGTGTGCGTATCCGCTTATTAAATAGGCGGCTAATGAGCATCAGTTGGCTGTATGGGAGGGTGCCAGGCAGCGCAGTATGATGATGGCGACATAAAGGTCACAGTCAAACAAACTGCTCAGTCTGACCGCACGTCTTTTCTTTGCATCGGTGCCGGGATAGAGCATGAAGCCGACTGGTATTACTAATGACGTTTTCCAACGCAGCAGCACTAAAAAAAAAAAAGGGGGGGATAGGTAGGAATGAAAAATGAAAAAGGTTGTAAATAGGATTAAAGAAATGAGTACTTAAAATATAAATGTTGAAATCTAAAGAAGCTAAAATGCGTTCTTGGCTTTTCAAACATGACATTAGGACAGAGAGTTGAGCTGCAGGTCTCTATTCATCTACTTTAATGAGAAGAGGCCAAGAGGTGGCTCTTTGTGTGCGTCTGTGTCAAGGTTGTCCAGTGATAGTCTGGTGCATCCAAGGGCGTCAGATTATGTTGTAAAGTAAGAGAGGGAAGCAGGAAAAAATACATGGCTTATGGAAAATATTCAGAAAATATCAAGGATAAATAATCACCAAATTATATGCATAAAAAAATATTGGCGTGTTGGTATAGATTTGGACAATATCACATTTCCTGAAGAGGCACTTCACTGAAAAACAAAGCGAAGATAAAATGGATACTGAAGCCAATATTTAGTGACATTTCTACAATCATGACCTCAATTTAATGACAACTTTAATCCAGAATGACTCCAACCACAGAACAAAACTGTGCTGCAACCTTAGACAGTCAGATTTGAAACCGACATGACATTTGAGGTGGAAAAAAAGGGACCGATTACCTGAACGATGTCTCTCTCTGCAAATCTTCCCCTGGATGAGATTCTGACTTCATCGCCATCCAACTCCACCATGGCTGAGGAGAAGACAAAGTGTTGAACCACAACCTAAATTATAAAGATGTGCAAGCAAATTCTGGAGGCTGAATTCTAATCTAAGAGTGTAACTTGACAATGGTTTTTTTGTCGTATTAGGGATGGCTTACCATCAAATTCTGCTGGACCGACTCCCACAATGATAATTGACATTGGGAGACATGAAGCCTACAACACAGAGAATTTGTTAAAGCAGGATATTTATCTTTTAAGTGTTTTTCAATTACTCAATGAAATCAAAAGACCAGCTACTGTTAAAAGAAAAAGTTACTGATTCAACTGGTTTAAAGACGAAGTCATAAAATAACCGCAGTCGCATTATAACACATCTGACTGACTAACAGTTTGATCATCAGCTAAGCAACACTATTTGATCTCACGCTACAATAACCTGACCCCTTACTCACCTCAGCATGCTTAAAGCTGAAAGCAAAACTGACCACATGACCTACTGTCTGATTGACATGGCTGATATTCTCTGAGCAATTAGCGTCATTGCCTGACGGTCAGCTGATTCTTGAAAATAAAATATGAATTGACAAAAAAAAAAAATGACATGTGTCCTCCCGGCTAAAAGCAACAAGCCATGTTCCGAAGACAACGTTCATACTGTATTAATAATAATAATGAACTTAATTTAAACGTGATTAAATCAGATAAATTGTTCCGTATGATGCATTTTATTTTCCAGTAAACACGCCGTGCGCTCGGCCTGAGCGGAGGTTTGTGTGAGTGTTTGGTGTGTGTCTCCCTCCGCCTGTAGTGCCGTGTGGGTTGAGACATCGCAGTCACTCACGTTACAGATAAGGAAATCTACAAGAGCGGCTGAGCTCACTGACAGCCTGCAAATGACACGAGTTTACGTCGTGTTTGTGGGTAGAGCTTTGAAGGGTGTATTATAGGGAGGATGTCAATGGTGTGTGTGTGTGTGAGTTCAGTGTATCTGATTAATGATCTGACCTCAGGCAGAAGAGAGAGACAGATGATCCTATCTAAACATATCGGGTTTTGTTGTGTTTCCCCTCTGTACATGTTCCCCTTTAGGCCTCTATTCCCTGTAGTTTGTCTTCTTCTTTTTCACCTAATGTCTTTCCTTTTCTAACTGTTTTTACTCTGTCGTTACGTCGTCTCTCTACGTTTTACAGCCCGTGTTTCTTTCAAAGGCTCAGGTCGCTGGCTTCACAGGAACCCCTTCGCTTTGTTGTGTTCTACATGACACTCTTTCCTCTGGAGCTCGCTTTGAGTCGACAGTGATGGAGAGAGCAGGGGAGGGGTGGAAAGCACCCGTTAGAGGAATATGCAACTAATAAAAAGAAAAAGAAAAGAGTAAAGGCTCTCTTGTTACATAACGTCTCTAGTGGCAAAGCAGGGAAAGAAAGATCATTTCTCTTGACAGCTTTTCTTCTTCAGTTCGACTTTTGCTTCTGGACGATAAAAATAACGGATAAACGCCATAATGTGTGATTTTTTCCTGACATCTCTCTGTCAGTTAAGTTAGAAGCTGATAATTATCCACAAAACAAGCTGATTAGAAAATAGCAACTTGTTTTTTAGCCGTCATTCAGAGAGTGGTGTATGTAATCAGGAGCGACGGGAAAATAACCCAGAAAACAAGACGGCGGCGGCGGATGTTGGTTTAATTAAAGTCTGAATCTGACGAAATGTGCTCCAATGGAAGCCAAGGGATCCAAAGGAAAATGTGAAAAAATTAATTATTAATTAATTAATGCTTTTAAATATATGAGTGGAAGTTATTGCTGATCAGATACTAAAGTAATCAGATATATTGAACGTACATGATTTCTTCTTCTTCTTGATGTATCTGGTTCTGGTAAAGCTTTTAACCAGAACTACTCTTTTGAATATGAAACCCAAGTTTCTGCTCGTGTTTGAGAATGTTATTGTGCAAAGTACAATTATTTCTTCATGTATCATGTTCTCCTACTGAAAAAGGAACTTAATGACTTATTTTTTTTAAAGATGAGATGATGCTACTGCAACAAAAACATTAGTTTAAAGGGTGTTGTACAAAATTTTACAAGGATTTCTAATAATCTTCATCTATACACAATCTATACGTTATTACTAAAATAAAATAAATCAGTTCGTGTCAAATTAATCAACTCCATTTTATAATAGAGTCCATAGCCTTCTAAATTTTTTTTTTTTAATATTTAGTATATGTACTACATTTTACTGCATCGTTCATTAAGTTTACGAAGCAGAATCATTATTGAGGGCAATTATACTGGAAATCTAAGCTTTAGATTCGAAATGAGTGTCAGACTTTACCGGTCGAGAAGTGAAGAGTCCAGTTTACTCACATTGACAATCGACTCCTTCGTTTGGGCCATGTCCGAGATAACGCCGTCGGTGATGATGAGCAGCACAAAGTACTGAGAACCGTCCTTCACAGAAGCAGCGTATCTGGGAACAGACGAGCAAAAATAACTAGCTTTAAGCTTCGTGCAACAACCTAGAGCTCTTAAGATAAAGAGCTCTTGAGTGTTGCAGCGTCCCCACAGGCACACAGGCCAGCTCAAAACCAGAATAAGGCTGAGGAGTGGCCTAGTCAAAGTTTGGATTTAAATTGGACTGGAATGGTGTTGTACAATCTTTGTCTAACAACGCACTAATGTTGCAAAATTAAAGTGGTTGATTTATGGGTAAATACAGGTGCTGGTCATAAAATTAGAATATAATGAAAAAGTAGATTTATTTCAGTAATTCCATTTAAAAAGTGAAACTTGTATATTATATTCATACATTACATACAAACTCATATATTTCAAATGTTTATTTCGTTTAATTTTGATGATTACAAATAACAAATGAAAATCTCAAATTCAGCATATCAGAAAATTAGAATCTTGTTAAGAATCTGGTACCACACTCTAATCAGCTAATTAACTCAAACCACCTGCAAAGGCCTTTAAATGGTCTTTCAGTCTAGTTCTATAGGCTACACAATCATGGGGAAGACTGCTGACTTGACAGTTGTCCAAAAGACGACCATCGACACCTTGCACAAGGAGGGCAAGACACAAAAGGTCATCGCTAAAGAGGCTGGCTGTTCACAGAGCTCTGTGTCCAAGCACATTAATAGAGAGGTGAAGGGAAGGAAAAGATGTGGTCGAAAAAAGTGTACAAGCAAGAGAGATAACCGCACCCTGCAGAGGATTGTGAAACAAAACCCATTCAAAAATGTGGGGGAGATTCACAAAGAGTGGACTGCAGCTGGAGTGAGTGCTTCAAGAACCACCACACAGACGTATGAAAGACATGGGTTTCTGCTGTCGCATTCCTTGTGTCAAGCCACTCTTGAACCACAGACAGCGTCAGAAGCGTCTTGCCTGGGCTAAAGAGAAACAGGACTGGACTGCTGGTGAGTGGTCCAAAGTCATGTTCTCTGAAAGTAAATTTTGCATTTCCTTTGGAAATCAAGGTCCCAGAGTCTGGAGGAAAAGAAGAGAGGCACTTCATCCACGTTGCTTGAAGTCCAGTGTAAAGTTTCCACAGTCAGTGATGGTTTGGGGTGCCATGTCATCTGCTGGTGTTGGTCCATTGTGTTTTCTGAGGTCCAGGGTCAACGCAGCCACATACCAGGAGGTTTTAGAGCACTTCATGCTTCCTGCTGCTGACCAACTTTTTGGAGATGCAGATTTCATTTTTCTCACAAACCCTGCTTTCGTCTCGTCATGCCGGTGAGATTTCAGTAAATTATCCCTCAGATCTGTGAAATAACCTGATGAGACATCACTCGGGTGCACCGCTTTAATTACATCCTTGTATGAAAAGTTTCTTAATGTGTTTTTCAGAGAACTTTGTCTGATGCGCCAGCTCTCCTTCCCTGCAGCATGATTTATGCTCTCATCGCGGCGCAGACAGAAACAAACATGTAATCAACTCCTTAAATAAAAGCACTTCTTGTTAGCTACCTGGCAACACTTGCCTCACAGAGCTCATTATAGAAAAAAAAAGAAGCCGGGAGAGTGTGTTTGGAGTCGGTGCACCCGCGCGCTCTTTCGCACATACTCCAATGAAATCCATTACATAAGCAGTGGTGGAAAACATGCGAGTGGAGGAGCAAAGAAAAGCTGCTTTAATTACACTGCAACGCCAAAAAATGAGTGTGTGTGGTACCTGGCGACGTGGTTGATGACGGGGGAGAAGTTGGTGGGTCCGTAGAGCTGGATGGACTTCAAACTCTGGTAGTAGGCCTCCATTACGCCTTCAATGCCTGCGCAGTACGGGTTCTGAGGGTTACCATTCTGAAAACGAGAGGAAAGGTCAGTTATTGCAACATCTTGGACGAGCAAGTGAAGGAGACAGAGCAATGAAACTTAACTGAATCCTTAAAGGGGCAGGATTATGTTAAATCAATTTTTTAAGCTTTATATGATGTTATCCCATCACCAAAAGCCATCTCACATAACTAATAACTTTCTTATAAAATATCAACGTTTAAAATGTTTTGCTTATGCGCATAAAGGAAGTCCGACAGCAGAATTTAGATCATGTCCCGGTCTTCCACTCACCAGGGCAAACTCATGGGACACCCGTCCGTCCGGCGGCAGCTTGGCTCCAAAGCCCAGCGCGGGGAACATCTTGTCACTGTCGTAGTCCTGAATGATCTCGCCGACCGCCTTCAGGGCCATGGCGTAGGCGTTCTGCTGGTAGGGGCTCATGTAGTGGAGAGAGGTGGGCTGGGCTGGGTTTCCTGTGAAACGCAAAAGGCATGCAGGACCGTCAGAAATTCAAAGATTGCGAGCTGATATTTTACGACCCATCGGTTTTGTGAAAATATTTTACTGTGTTGAGGAAAAACGTTGGGAATTTTGTCAGGGAGCAAGTTCAAAATTAGGCTAATGAGTAAACGGCTTAAAAGACGCAGTTGCTTCACAGATGCAGCGCTAATGTGAAGTTTATTTTGACCTCCCAAGTTGTGACTTGTGTCAGTGGCTCGCTTGCTCATAAAAACATTTCCTGACAGACCCACAGGATCAGGATCATGCGCGCCAACAGTTCAGACTCATCGGTCCGTCCACTGCTTGAAAGCATTTGCTACATTTGACAGAACTTGGCTTAATTGCTGCCCCCTGTTCTGAATGGCTGGAGCTCAACCCTAAATGTGTAACCCGCTCAGTAATCAACACCATCTTAGCCTGTTAGCACGCTGAGCTTTAGCTGCCAGGTGTGATGGAGGGGGGCCATTAAGGAATACTTGATTTCTCCATTTGCATATGTTTGAATAAATTTCCCTTATGTGCTCAGGGTTTTTTTTTTTGTCTTCAGCTCTCCAAGTGTGAATGTGTGCACGGTTCAAGTGTGTCCTCACCATTGGATGCTGTGAAATCAATGGCCACCGTGAAGTTGATCTGGGTCCTTTGAAAACAAAAAGGAGACACCGTTTATTAGTCAGGACATGACAGGTATTGATGGCACCGGTCGGGAGAGGCCGACACCTCATTCAAAATCAAAAACACTCCACAACTTGTTGACCTCTAGAAGCATTATGTGGTTAAGCAATCCGTCATGGCAAATCCTCAACGCTGTTGCTTATACACTAATCTTTGGAGTCAAACCGTCCTTGTTACTTCACATGTCAATGAAAAGCAGAGAAATCTCTTTGAGCCCAGAGTTAATTGCCCCCATGTTCAAACCAATGGGTACAAGGAGTAGACATAATCACCCCAACAGGGTGTGACTGTCATGGTCACATTGTTTTTTGTTCCAAGTCAGTCTTGTGTTTTGCTTGGACTGGACTTAGGCCCCTGGGCAAAGATATGTCATATCACCAGTCAATCTTCAACAACTGGTCTGGCAGTACTTGATGTAGCTTTTAATGTAAGCGTATCAAATAAGTATAAAACCAAAGGAATCAGTAATGGTGGAAACACCGTTTTTCACAGCCATGTAAACATTATTTAGCTATTTTACTCAATCACCGGAAAATAACAAGGCTTTTTCTCGGGGACAGCTGAAGGGACAGGGGGTCAGCAAGTGGATTCTGGTCCAGGTCCCCATATTGGCAGACACAAGCTCCATCTGAGCAGTCTAAATTATTCATGTTCCTGTTCCTCTCCTGCCATACCTCTGGCTGTCACAGATGCACAAATGCTTGACAGAACAACTGAAACTGTGAAGGGAAAATAAACAGAATGAGGTGAACTTAATGGCAATGAAGAATGAATGTGTTACAACCACCACACAGGAAACCTAACTGAGTGGAATAATCATTTATATTCCTACATGATCTGCATTAAACACATTAGAGTTCGTTTGTACGAGTCATTTAAAGTCTACTGATGAGTCAATCTGAGATTCAAAGCCATCCAGATCTGATTTTTATAAAGCTTTGACTTTACTCCATTGATATTAGCAGATTCTACTTTCCTTTAAGAGCTATGATTAACCACATTGATTTTTTTTGTGTGTGTGTTTCTAGGCAACCCAGTCAAATCATGTGTGAAAGAAAAGTCATTGTTAAAGTGGGTTTTACTATTTCCACTCAAATTAAAAACAGATTTGTTAGCTGACATTTCCACCTGTCTTTAGATTTAGTCTCTTGAAATAGCCGGTGTCTAGGTTATACACCTGCACGATTGGATTTAAAGAGGTTGTATTGGAAAGGCAAAAAAAACAAAACACAAAAACAAATTACTGCTTTGTGTTTTTAATTAAAAAACAAAAACAAACCTGAGTCCCCTGAAATGTGGTCAATCATTTAATCTACAATTTTTATTTTCTTTTTGTTCAGAAAAATGATTTTGCACTTTTGGCCATGCAGAAAAAAGTGCTTTCTTATTCCTTATGCATCACCATCAGTGACATTGGAATACTAAACACTTCTAGTTGCTTCATACCTTTTAATCTTCACACTAAAAAGTCACTTAGAACTTCTAAGTAAAGTGCAGCGCTTCAAATGCTAATATTCGTCTTGTTTATCTGGCATGCAACCCGCAGCTGATGCAACGCACAGTCACTCCATACCGCTGATTCACTGATGCAGATGGAAAGCGACACTTTGCCAGGAGAAGCAGGGAGGACGTAAACCATACAGGACAAGAAGTAGATCCTGGACGCTGTGAAACAACGGTTGGTTTGGGGAGCGCTGGAAAAGAGACCTGCTGCTGAATACTGCGGCACAGCAGCTCAGATTCAAAACTATCCTGCTTCCTAAAATGTTACTGCATTTTCTGGAACTGTGAGTTTACATTAGCTCCTCGCCTAGAGCCAATATAAATAAAACATATGTGCTTCCTATAAACTTAGCAGTGGTCAGGAGGGAAATACTGCATGGAATATGCAAAATAGTACAAACTATAAGGAAGGACAGGGTGATGTGGCTTAAAAATATATATATATTTTTATAAATGGCAGGAAATATTTTTTAAAAAGTGGCTTTTACTGTATTTCAATCAACCCTTCTCTTAGTTGTGTTTTGGAGCATCAAGGCCCGAGAATATTATGAGGAAATAGTCATAATATTAGCTGAATAAAGACAAATTTACCAGAACATCTAAAAATTACCAGAAAAAACTCAACTGAAATGAAAAAAAGCATCTCGAGTCATGCAGATCTGACATGACCTTTCTCTGAAATGGACTAATTTGAAGCTGATGACTTCAAATTTGCAGTAATGCCTCATCAGTAAACAATACAAAAATAGAACTTCACAAGACGCCAACGTTCCTCTTTTAAGTTTTTGTTTATTTTCTCATAAAATGATTACTTCATTCATACTACAGTTTTATTGTCATGTGACTTTATCATGTTACCTACTACCACTGTATTCTTGTAATCTGACTTTTTTCTCGGATTAGAAAACCATAAAAACACTAGCCCTGCTCCAATCTGTCGTAAAATTGACCTGAATTGAAAATCCAAACAAATGGCAGCTGTAAAAAACACTTGTCAAACAAAAAGGATGGATGTATTTACCATTTACACAAAGGAACATAGAATACAGTTTTACTGAAAGCTTTAACACGAGAATATTCCTGGCTAAAAAAAAATAGATAAAAAAAAGCCCAAAACTTTAAATCATGTTCAGAAACGATGTTTCCTTGCTCCTCCGTGCCGGGGTGAAGCGTGTATGCATGAGTGTGCTGAGCGACCTGAAAACTGCATCAGATGTTGAGGGAAGTGACCTCTCCAGATGAGAGGCAAGCAGATGTTTCTTGTTGGACAGCGTCCATATGGCGGCAGAAGAAGCCAAACGCCCGATCACTTTGACTCCCCTACATCAACCTCCGTTGTCACCTTCACTTTTACACCATGGGTGTTTCCTGTAAACTAGGCCGGACCTCTGAGGGCTCAACTGGCCACAAAACCATGTGATTTCTTGATGAATCTCTCATACAGTAGATATATGTAACACTGTAATCTTCATGTTGTTTTTCAACAGTTAGGCTAACAAGTTTTGGAACTTATTCTTTTATAGTATATAATTTAAAGATTATTACAAGACAGACAAATGAACTGAAATTAAAGAAAATCCCTGAATATTACTAAATTCCATTTTCTCTTCCATTGTTAAAAAGTTACCTCCTTTTTAATTTCTTTGTATCCTTCCTAGTGTCATTTCCTCCATTCTACTTTGGGTCTTTCCTTCCTTTAGTTTTCTACCTTATTTTTGCTCTTCTACCATCTGTATTTACTTTGTTGTATGATCCCCAGTGTCCTTTCTTCTTTTGTAAATGTCATTTGTTTCTTCCTTTTTGTATCTTTTACCCTTTTTCAAATTTATTCCTTCCTTGTCTGCGGTTTTCTCTTTCTTGCCTCTTGTTTTGTGTCTGCCTTTCTTTTCTTTCTTCTCTACTTCCTACCTCGAGTTATTTCTTTTCCTTTCTTTCCCATCACCCTCATACTCTCTCATTTCCTTCCTTTCTTCCATTTCGTGCTGATTACATATTTAAAGTTTGTCCACTGTAGAATGTGTTAATAAATCCATACTTAACTTTAGTGTTTTACATTATAAGATGAACACAACGGACTGTTTCAAGTTTCCAGTTAAGCCTGGTATCTTTTCAAGGAGCTGCCTTGTTTGCCATTTTTTCCTCTTTGATTTTTTTGTCTGCTTCTCCCGCTAATGATAGCTTCTCAGAAAGATGACAGTGCCTGCAGAGTTCCCTCCTGCCTCTATTCTGGTTTCCATGCTCAATTCACAAACCAAACAATATCTGTCACATTGAGTGACAGAGCGGTCTTCAAAGACAGCGTTAAAAATGAAAGATATCGGCAACAATTCATCACTTCATCATCACTCCGGCTTCTTTGTTACAATTCATGGGTAGCGCTATCAAAGGGAAGGAAAAGCATGAAAGCGTCGTCAATCCGGACTTACGGAGAGCGCTTTCAAATCAGTCATTTATGCTAATCCAACCAGCAGGTCTAGTTCCTAATTAGGTTCAATTGAACAATTAGCTGATTAGGTTGAAACTGCAAAAAGGAGCCGTCAGTCAAACGACAAAGAACCAGCGACGATAGAAGCAGGTAGGGAAAAGAGACGGCAGTCCATCTGGACAGGTAGACACAAGGAAAATGCTCAAATGGAAGAATGTCTGGGTGTGTGTTCACACTTTAATGTGCGAGAGTGCATCTTTGTGTCCGTGCACACAAACAAACACGCCATCAGCCCATTACGCAATTGGAGTAAGTGCCACAGGACCATTATGGTCCATTTAGGTTGCAAACAGAGAAACCGCACTTGGCTCCTAATTTAACCACACAAGGGTATTGGAGCACCCAGCTTACACACTCACAATGCAGTGCCAAAAAAGAGGAAAAAAAAAAAAAACATAACACAAAGTGGCTGAGAAATCCACACTCGGGGAGGAACTGATGATGGAGGACGTCTCCTTTAGTAGACAAGAGTGTGTGAATGTATGTCAGGACATGCGGTGGGAGCGCAGGCTTGCATTTTATAACTGAAAACACGTCCTCAGTTGAACTGGATAGCTGTGGTATCTAAGTATTACACCAGTATCTCCTTTCAATCTTTCTTTTTTTACCCTGTCACTTGCAGGTTTCAACATCTCAAATTTAAGACATTTGTAGGACCATCAAGAGTGAAATTTAAGACAACAGATGTACTATAAATATAAAAAATATGCACTTTGCTAGCTAGCTGGCGAGCAATGTGTATTAGCACCTGTAGCTGCCCCCTTGATTCACGGAGCACAACAAAGACGTCTGCGTGCGACTCAAATTTTTTGTCTGACAGAAACTTCAATACATTAACATGTGATGAATGTATTTAAGGCTAAGAAATTTTCATAAATGAATTTTAGCTATATACATTTAAGACTTTAAGGAAGCGCAGACACGCTGTTCTTCAAATAAAAATTGAGGATCATCAAGAAGATCTAGAAAAAAGAAGTGTGCTGTTTTTATTCCTTTGGATCTGTGCCACAAAACAATTCAAACCCACAAAACTGTTTCAAAAAACTTCTATGAAGAGATGAAAAACAAGCTACAAGTTAGCCAACTTTTTTTGGTAGCCCGTAAACACAAATGCATCAGTGTGGCATTTTCCTTTAAAGCTGTAGACACACTCTCTCTCCTTTGACAGTCTCCCCCTCTGTGACTCTAATGAAGGCAGAGTGTGTAGGCGAGCGTTTACGCCATGCCTAGCTACACACGGTCAACGCTCCTGCAAACCATACGTCCACAAGCGCCATGCAAAGAGACGCCAGGAGGAACGCATGGAAGCCACTACACACCAGGACACAGACACACAAAAACTGATCTGTGTGTGATTTGGGGTCAGCCCATCTGTCAGTCTCTCTCTTTCTCTTTCTTTTCCCCACCATCCTTTCGCTGTCACCCTCTCACATGCAAATGTACACTTTTCCGCCCGACTCCCTCACATAGAGGGATCATTATCTTTGGCACTTCGCAGACACGCAGTCATGACGGGCTGATTATTGAGACAGGGACGGCGCTCGGTACGCCAGCCCTCGTTAACAATGCGGCCCCCGCGTTTGCGGTGTGGGTTCAAGGCGGGCGCTTACCCTCCTTTGATGTAGTCCAGGAAGGTGACTTCGATGTCCACGAGGAAGGACAGCAGCGTTACCTGGAGATGATAGAGTAACAGTCAACAATCCCCGATGGGACATATGTGGGTGTTTCGCTCTAATTTAATAAAAAAAAGTCCAGTTCTATTTAACGGGATGAAAGAGGCTGTGGGAAGTGAAGCATAAAACCACATTTCAGGTCTTTTAAACTCGGCTCAATGCATTGAGAAAAAAAAAAAACTGAAGCAGTTTCTGGTTTACCGTTCCAGAGTTTTTGTAGTTTTTCTTCTTTCCTTTTTTCTTGGCATTTACCACCTATAAAAGGGAACAAGATGCACTAGTTTAAAACTTCACTCATGCAGCAAAGCAGGAATTCCTACACATTTTCATCCAAAATCATTTTAATTTATATGTAAAATAAAAAAGGGATATTTCTACTGTGAGCAGGCTTTAAATATGGAACCTGCAGAGAAAACAGAGACTGTGAGGGAGGAGAAGAAAGACAGAAGGGAGGGTGAATGACAAGTAAGTAAGGAAGTACAGGATTAATGCAAAAAAGGAAAGAGGAAGGACATATGTAAAAGAGGGAAAAAAGGAAGAGAGGAAGGAACCAAAGAAGGACGGATAGAGAAGTAGGGACAAGAAAGCAACGAGGGAAAAAATGAAGGACAGAAAGAAAGGAGGGAGGCAGGACAAGGAAATAATCAAGAAAGGTAGTGAGGAAGGACAGAGGGAGGAATAAGGACACTAGAAAGCAAGGAAGAAAAAAAGAAAGGAAAGAAAAGAAAAGAGGAAGTACAAAGAAAAAAAAGGAATATAAGAAAAAAGGAAGTAGAAAGGAGACAAGAAAGGAAAGAATGAAGAAAGGAACGCAGGGCACAAGAAGGCGTAAACAAAAGGAAAGAAAGAAGGGAAGGACGGAGTAAGTAAAAGTAAAAAGCCAAAAGTAACATTCATACATCTAAAACACTTTGCATGTATAGACCATAAGGTGGACAGTCAAACACAAGGATGTTTAAAAATAAAAAAGATAAATTGCATCTTTTCATTTACCTAATTAAATATTATTTTAAAGCTGAAAAGTCTGTAGCTGCTTTTTAAAACATCCAACTGGATCAAGGCAACAGAATCCATAACTTAGGATTTAAAACATTCGTGTCCTCTGGCCTTGGTTTGTACCACAAACCAGATCATCATCGGTCAGGAGTCACAGGTTTTTGTGATTCCAGTTTTATTGGCATTTCTTTATTTTTGTCATTTAGGTCTTTCTGTATTATTTTGTTCCTTTGTGTTGAATTTGTTGGCAAATAAACGCAGAACAGCAGGTGTTCTTTAGGAGGCGAGACACGACCAATGAAGAAGGCAAGAGACAAAAGAACAAAATGGAGGTGGAAGGACACAAAGGAGAAAAATCCCATCTATAATCTGCAACATTATGTGCAATATGTGCAGAATTAGTGTGAATTTATAAGACAAACAGACCTTAGATGCTCTACTTGGATACATAAAGCTCAAGCTCTTAGTCCATCTTCAGCTGTTGCCCTCAATTGGTGCCACCTCTCATAAATCTGCCAGAAGTTTGTAAAACATCCAAGCGGTTCGGTAATGAAAGGGGCCAGACAGAAGCAAGGATGAGACTCCTCTTGAATCCCAAACACTGGAGCGTTGCTTCCTGGTCCCATTAAACTGTGCCAAGGTTAAACAGAGGAAGAGGGCCTCGGGGAAAAACAACCGACAAAACGTGTGGGGTATTCTTTGTGTGAGTGTGTGTTTCTCCTTGGTTATCTTTGAGTGAGCACCCATGAGGTGAGTGTGCCTTTGGAGATGGAGAGTAAAAGTGAAACGGATGCACTATAGGCTTATTCCCAGAAGAAAAGTAATACAGTGAGGTTGTACTGAGGTGAAGAAAAGTGTTTATTACTGCAAGATAAGATATAAAAGACAATAAAGAGGCTTAAAGCGAACAGCAGCTGTACAAGCAAGATGCCCTCTGCGTTTTTCTCTATGTGTCAATAAACATATGGAAACTAGAGAACCACTATAATAGAATCAGTGTGTGTGACTGCCATTCATAATTAAAGGGCCAGTAGTACGTAAAACTGACTTTTTTGAGCTATTTTTGAGTTATTCCCTCATCAAAACATATCTGAAGAGTGGCCTTGATTCTTGCATGCATGTTTGAGAAATACTGTAATCTCCCTTGACAACCACTCAGGTGTGCTAAACACCTGGTTAGACATAGCTCCGACTTCGAGATGCAGCTCCTCCTCAGAGCTACAGTTTCCATGGTTCTGAGCTTCCACTTCAGAGTTCCCGTCCCCCGCTAATCCCTAACTCGATTCCTTCAGACTAGCCAGCAGCAATTGGCAAACACCTGGTGGAACTGTGTATCAGTCGAGTTCATTATGAGCTACTTCTCAGTGAAGCTTGAGTAAAAGCATTATTAAAGAGTTAATAGAAGAGCGATGTTGCAATGACTTCCTGAAAGTGGAGTTTCAGAAAGCGCAGGAGTTTTTAAAGAGACGGAGGCCCGATTTCAAGGTGTTAAAGTACAAAGTCAAATTTATTTTAAGTCATATTTAGTAGTCACAGTAATTTTATAACAACTGAAGGTTTCTTGATTGTGCCATAAGATGGCGCTATATGCCTGGAAAATACATAATAGTGTCCCTTTGACAAAATACAGCATTTTTCTCTGTTTTCATTATAGAAATCCGAATCACTGTCTAAAACTGATTACATGTTTTTAAACTCTTCATTTTGCTTCTTTAATCTGAGGTGATAATTTACATATTTTCAATTATTCTCCTGTAACAAATGCTTTAGATCCAGTTGAATGCAATTAAAATTGCAGTAGACTTGATAAAATTTCACAAAACTGACACCAAAAGAAATGACAATGAAAAAAAGAAAACACAACTTTGCAGAAGTTTTGCAGAAGAAACTTTGCATGCTAGCTCATCACAGACATACATTCAGACTTACCTCATAGACATTGAACTGGCTCTGTCCTATAGAGAGCTCTCTGTAGCTGGTGCTGAACTCTCCAATATAGTCATGGCTGCAAGGACAAGTAAAGAAGAACGAGAGACTGTTAGGACTCCGGAAAGGCTTCACCACATCACATCTGGTGTTCCTCAGGGCTCTATTCTCGGCCCACGTTCATTTAATATCTACACAATTGCATATTTCAGAGTATTGCATCATTGCCTTGACTGTAAGATGTCATAATATGAATAAGTAGAGGGGCCAGATTTCCTCCAGCATACAGATAAGACAATGAAATATTGAGCATATTGCCTCACCCTTAATGCAATATCTAAATGACGAAACATGGCAGTGTCGTTTTAATTCAACGCCACAATTATGCAAAAAAATAAAAAAAAAATCCCATTTTGTCAGCAAAGAACATAAGAACTTCACACTGTTCCAGAGTAATTACCTGCCGTCTCGGTCCCAGTCGTAAACCTCCACCTTGATTGTTCTGGTGGGAGAAGCAAATTTAAAACAAAGTTTTTACCTTTACGTCACTAAAAGCAAAACATTAACAAAACAGTATTTTGTTAAGGCAGAGCCTTCCTGATGCTCATCTTTACTTCAAAATGTTATCTACCTGCCCTTTACTTATTTTTGATGTTCTCTTGTCACCTCAAAATGAATCAGTTTCTCTGTGTCATCATATCTTATGAGGAAATTAGAAAACAAAAATAAAGAACAACCTGAAAGGGCTTGATATGTGATGCTATCGCTCCATCTACAAATATCTTTAACAGAAGAATGGCTCGTAGGGAAGGGCATGGAGGAGAGTGGGGGGCAGAGGAATAAAAGAACAAGCAGCAAATTAAACCAGAGAGAGCCCTCTGCACTCAGCCGGAGAGACTGACGAGCCTCTCGGTTAATTTAGTTTGTCATTTTCACAGAAGAAAGCAGAGACAGATCTCCTGTGTTACACTGCACAAGTCTATAACTAGACAGGGGACTTTCCAGACTGTGTACTGAACTCGCACGGAGCCTGTTCTCTAAAGCATCTGAGTGATATCTAATTAGAATCCGAACCCTGGCTGAACTTTTCCGCCTTGCAGAACGAGGATGGGAAATGTAAGTCCTCGTTAGCTGCTGAGGAGAGCCGGATGCACTTTACAGGGAAAGAAAAAGTCGGGAGCAGGAAGCGTCGACGGTCCTGGCAGACACTGGTTGAACGGCGCTCCTGATTTTTATCTCCTTTTCTCTTAAGACGACAACGGGAGGAAAACATCTCGTCGTTCGGAGCTTTGATGATGCAACATGAAGCTGTGATTGAGTGCATGTGCAGAAAGACAGTCCTCCTTTGTTTTCCAGCTTCAGCTCGCCCTTATCTCCCGTCTCAGGCTGCAGACTCATGTGTGGCAGCGTTTGTGCGCCGTACATGCAGCTTGCTGAGTCTCCCGCTGATAAGGCATGGAGCAACTCCATTCCAGCAGTAAGCTTATTGGACCAAACTGAGGATCAATGCTGCTGTCTGTTAGCTCAGCAGAGATAAACCCTGTGGCGGGCTTCTTTGTGCCCTTTTCACTACTAAGCTGCTATATACACAAGAGAATCTATCCATTTATTTGTTTTCTTACTTGATAAGAGTTGAACTTCCCCGGAGATGTTATGTAACCAAGAACCGAATGTAACTAAAGGCAACTCAACCATTTTCTCATTTTTACTCTCCTTGTTGAAATCAATCACAGCTGGGGAAATTTTGATAAGTAATCAGAGGCACTCTTCAAAATGGGAAGGACAAGTAAACCGTTGTTTACTTACATGGTTGTCAATAAATCTGCTGCAAGGCAACATGTACAATTGGAAAAAAAGATTATGCTACAGCAATGAAAGATTAATTTATTTCCAAGGATAAAGATTTGCTATAAGTTGCATTTGCCGCCACTCTTCCTCTACTGTGAGAGTTTTGATAGCAACCCATCAGGTACAGACTCTGTACCTATAGTATATCTTTAACAATAAGTGTCGCTGACAGCCTCTCCATCCTCTGCACTTCCGCACTCCCACAGTCGGATTCACAGAAAGCCGAGGAAACCCGTTTCCCAGCAGATGTACGTGTCTGCAATTCTCAACAGGGTCAATTCCTGATTTATGTTTGTATTATTTTGAACAGATCAGATCTACCGAGCTGTGAGGATATCATAGTACAGGCGGGTGAATACAAATACATGAAAAAACTATTACATTTTTTTTATGTAAAAATATAAAACGTAAAAAAAACAACAACCTTGCATTCCTTTTCTTTTGTTTCACCGTTATGAGAAATGTGCAACATAAAATCCCATAATTGCAACATTTTAAATTGGTGCCGTTTGCTTTCACACTGCACTGGCAAAGAAATTCAAACTAATTGAAAAACCTGTTCCCTCCCCTCTCCTGTGGTGGCGCTGCACCAAGAACCACTGAAGGAAACGGGACAAAAACCTCCAAAGAAGACATGAGCACACTTTCCTTTTTTTTAAAATGCAAACAAAAATGGCACAACGCCAGATTTGAGTGATTGTCGGATTTATTTTTTGTCTTTGGTAAAAGACCCTGAGCAATATTTCCCACTAGCATTTAACTCTCAGGCTTGTTTTGGTTGTATTTACCCAGAATACCCTGCACTATAGTTTGCTTCCTGCTTTTGGAGCAGTCTCCGGTCCACTCACATCCAAATGTACATTGGAACCGTACCGGAGTTCACTTCAACAGAACCGAGAGACCTACGTTTTTAGGCGAACCAGAGTTTGCATTTTTGGTTCGCATCAAAGTTCAACTGCGCCTTCACACCTCCCCCAAACAAATCAAGCTTTCTAGACCAATGAACCAGAGCTTTATTAAGGCAGACAAAATGGGGCTCATGGGGAAAAAAAAGAGGTTAGAATCAGACAGAAGAAAGTTTATTTCCCCGTTCTCACTTGTGGCAATTTTGGGTCTCCTTCACGAGGTGCACCACCGCTTCCATGAAACTGCTGCAAAGTCTCCCCTAAATCTCGTCACCTCTGCAGGATGTTTACAAGAGCTGACAGGAAAGCTCTTGCCTAGAGTCAAATGAGTTTCATCATCATCAGTTTGCCCCTCCCGAAAAAAAGAGTCCTGGATTAAGAGAAAGCAGCTAATCACATCATTTAACACTACGTCTGCACAGCAAACGGTGGTGTAGACAAGGTCCAAAGGACTTAAAAAATGAATAAATCCTGCCAGAAAATATCATTACTGCTCACCAATAAGTCTGAAGGATCAATCTGAATGCTAGTTGGTTTCACATAGAGAGCGACAGCAGTCATTATTTCTGCCCCTGTGGTGAAACTGTTAGCAGTATTCACTCGTTCTGCTGGTGATCCCGAATACTTTCCTCCGCTGCTCCTCAACACAATGCAGAACATGCATTTTTCATGTGGTGGGGAGCCCTGTTATTTACTTTCCACTGACATTATTTTTCCAGAGAAACAGAAACAATGTGAGGCGCACGTCTCTGGCAGGTGAGCATTATCAGCACTGTCACATAATGACGGCTCCTGTCATTTCTATGTAATCCTAATAATAGCATAAAAAGAGGCTTTTATACAACTATTACGTGGGGGTTGTTTTTATAAACAGAGCCAAAATCCAGTCTGAAGAGGCCATTAGCAGGAACCTGCTGTTCATTAATAAGGGTTCTTAAAGCTATTTATTCCTCTAAAGATTTTTGTTTTGTGTGCAGTACTGGGAAAATATGTATTGCTGTTCAAGATGCTTGCAGAAGCAGCGGTCTGGTAGCCATAACCCCAGGGAGGTTTACCTGTCGTAATCCCCATTGCAGAGAGCTCTCACAGGGATCTTAAAGGCTTGCCACACAGGGTTCAGCGTGTTCTTCACCACCTCGGTCTTGTGGCAGATGGTAAACCTGGAGAGAAAGGACGACCAGTGGAAGGTGATAAATGTGACCCAGAAACTCAAAGTGAAATCAAGTTACTGAAGAGTAGGGAGGGATTCTGATTGGAGAAGTTTAGGATTTTCAATAAATCAATAAATAGTCTTTGTGACCAAAATTGGATTATTTTCACCATAACCAACCCTGACCACTCATCAGATGAGATATTGACAGTTTTGTAATAAAAACACAGCTATTAACAACGCTCTTTAGTGTGGATGTTAAAGCTGATGGAAGAAGAATCAAAGTTAGTCGTTTTTATTTTCATGGACATCTGACGTTCATTCAGGCTGCTGGAAAAGAGTTCAACTTTGTTGGGTCATTTGAATCTTTTTTGTCTTTGCTGCTATTGCAGTTTTGACCATTTTCATTTTTTCAGCCAAAAAACAAAAAGAAAACTACAGAATATCGATTCATACCAGCCGAGGGGACATTTTGTTCAAAAGTTGTTGGAGAAACCTGATCTAATTGTTAATATAGCGTAACCCTAAAAAGATAACAGGAATATAATATATATATATATATATATATATATATATATATATATATATATATATATATATATATATATATATATATATATATATATACATAATTATATGCTAGATTTGGCAAAGTTGGCAACCTTAGTTAAAATAAGAGCTATTCCAATTGACAGCATCTGCTACAAATTATTTTATTTCTGTTCTAAATGCGCCATCCCACACAGTGTGACATCACCTCTGCTTCCAAGTAATTGGATACTGCATTTGTCTTCCTGGGTTTGTTAAACAAATAGTATTTTGTCAAACTCTCTGTGGTATTATAGGATAACTGAAAACTATTGAACTAAGTAAAATATCACACAGAAACAGACCATTTATTGGGTCTGCTACACTTTTTCTGGCCCCTAAGAACCTTTTTTGTTTCCATTTTGTTATTTCTCTCAATTTTGTAAATAAATTGTCATTATAGATAATAACCAATAAAATTTAATGCAATTTCTGAAAGTAGTTTTTAACATGATAGCTCAAAAATGGTAAATGGTAAATGAACTGAACTTATATAGCGCTTTATCTAATCATTTTTGACCACTCAAAGCGCTACATACATTACTTCTACTTTTCCAGATTCAAATGTTCGAAGTATAAAAACAAAGATTCAAGATGAAGTCATGCGATACATTTTTAAGAGAACAAAAATATTTGTGTCCTTGCAAGCAAATAATTAATTCAAGTTCCAGACGTTTCCAGCAGGCCACAAAGTAACACAGATATTTGTTGGAAGTTTTTATATAATAAAAACAACAGCTTCTCACAGCTTTAAATTGCATTCAAGTTGCCATGACATTTTTTTAGCAATTTTTCCTGTTTCAAAGATTCTCCCCCCTCACATACACACACCATCAGGAAGCAGAAAAAGGTAATTTCATGAGTCCCTCAGTGCACAAAGTCTTTTTTTTTTGTATATTCTTTTTATGGTTTTTTATCGGCTCTGGTGGCCTCCATTGGCAGCAGGCAGACAGGAAGGTGGGTATCGAGAGAGGGGGAAGACATGCGGTAAATGAGGCATGGTCGGGAGTTGAACCGGCGTCAGCCGCGAGCGAGGACTCAGTCCTCAGTATGTGGGTTGTGCCTTATCCCCGTGCGCCACCACGGCACACCGACAAAGTCTTATCTGACTTGTACCACACTGCAGGAAAACAGAAAGCGCCAACAGAGCCGGGTCCAACACGCACACCTGTAAACTCTGTGTGTGCTGCGCTTTCCCCAACACACACATGCTGACATCTCCACATGTAATTCACACACGTTTACATGAAAAATCAATAAAAACCATTTCTTTTGCAGGGAGGGCTTCAAAACCCAACATGAAAATGGGAAAAGAAAGTGAATGAGGGAACATGAAAACAGGATTGACGGATGGGAAGAAAACTCACGTGCTGTCTTCGTTGCTCCTGTAGAAAACCAGGAACGGGTCCGACTTGCCAAAGAAATCCTTTTTGTCCAACTTGGTCCCACAGAACTGCATCATCACTGATTCCTTAAGAAACAAAGCAAAGTGTGTCAGGATCAACCAGTGGGACCGAAAAGAAATAATTTACAGTAAGAATACATGAGTAGAGATGGTAACTGCATAAACTTCAGTGACCTATAAAACCCCAGAAACTACCTGGAGCAGCCATGAAGTTAAAATGCTAACAAGATTTTCCAATTAAATTGGGTTCATATCTTGTTTATGATCACATCTGAAGTTTCTGAAAGGAAACTGGGACAGTTCCAGTAAAACTGGAAAACTTGGATGTTTAAGACGGCCAGAAAATACTAATTTAAGCCCAATTTTTATGCTTTTAATTAGCTAAAAAAACACAACAATAAAAAACAAAACAAAAAAAAAAACATTTTCAGACATATTTAGGTCTAAACTTTGACTAGGCCCTTCCGACACAGGGATGTTTTGATCTGAATCATTACAATGAAGCTCGAGGTCGTCTCCATGGATATAAAGTTTTTTTGCAGTCTCCAACTTGTTTTCCATACTGCATCTGGTTAATTCACCCATGACCCATGTTATTCATGAAGTTTTCCAGGAATTCCACTGTTTTCCATGTAAACAGAAAAAGAAGTTTACTTTCGCCACTTCTCGTGTGCTGAGGCTGCTGCTGTCTGCTTTCCTGCAACTTCACTGGTGCATTATTTAACTGTGACAGTCTGAATCCTAAAATATATTTATTTTTTATTTTTACTGATGACTTGGGAAAAGACTGTTCCTGCTCCGTTATTGAACCCCAGAAGTAATTAAGGGCGTGCTGAGTAAAGAAACTGGGACAGCAACGATGACAGATGAAAAATAAATAGCACCAGGGAAATACAGGGGGAGGATCAACACATTTTTGATGTAATCCCTTAGAAGAAACCTTATTATTGATTTGAACATTGCTTTTCTCTTGTTGTTTTGCATTTGAATAAATAAATTTCACAGTGTGCTATGCAGATAGTAAAGTAACTAAATTTAGTGTCATTTCAGACAAACTTAACACCAAGCGTGACAATGTTTGTTTTTGGTAGATTATTTCTTTGTTGGAACAAAGCCTCTTTGCAATGAATTGTGTAAAACTGAAAAGGCTCTTTATTTAGGGATAACTAATTATGAAAGTGCCTTTGTAGACTGAGCTGTAGGGATGGTGGGTTCATGTACATGTTCGTTCAATTGGGCTGCAGAAAATAAAGTCTGCTTTTGAGAAAAACAAGAAGCAACACGACAAAATGACATTAAAATTCAATCGTACAAAGATACAAGTGGAATGATGACTAATCTACTCATTTGGGAAAGGCCTCCGTTATTTTAGTGTGAACAAACTAGAACGTGCGTGAAAGCAGATCTTAAAAACAGAAAACCTAAAAGGCAAAGAGCTCCAAGAAACCAGTTACTCACCCTGCAGTTGTTCAACTCCTCGGCTTTCACGATAATGGTCCCGCACTTCTTCCCTTGAATTCCTCTGCAGACAGACACACACAAAACACGATTAAGGGTCAAGGGGTCGCAATCACACAGAGAGAGACAGACCTTGATTTGATGTTTACGCGACCTGCGCCCTTCTTCCTGCTGTATAACTCGCCCCTTAACGGCTAAGGGCAGAGACGACAATGATTGGAAAGACATCTCGTACTTCCTGAGAGGATTTTCTATCTCCGCGGTCAGCGCAGTGTGTTCACCGGAGGAGCAGTCGAAGGGAACATCGAGTTTGTTTGATGACAACGAGGAGGGATCCGCAGATATCCAGCATGAGGTCCCAGGCTGGGTGCCAACCTTCTCACAGTAGGATGGGACCTTCCATGTGTGCATTGAAGCCCCAGCATTCGCCTGCCTGCTTGTACACATGCTGAGAACTTACCAACTTTAGAAAATGTTTCACTTGGGAAAATGACCTGTCGTATATGTTTTTTTATCTGTGAGTTGTTGTTGTTTTTTCAGAGGCTTTGTTTTTTATTTTACTCTTGCACATCCAAATAGGGGTTACTGAATTGAAATGTAATACATTTTCACAGGTATGCTGTTCCTGTCAATAAGTAATCTGTGCCGAAACACAAATATTACAACATTTGATTAATGCACAAACCAATAAGCACTTTCTTGGTGCAAAAAATATCAATCCAAGATCCAATCCAATTTAGCTGAAGAGTCAATATCATGTAATCCCAGTTGGTTAAAACCCATCTCTCCAATACTGCCAGCAATTCCTCATCCAAAGCAAACCACAGGGAGACCAAGATTATTTACCACTTTGAAAATATCTTCAATGAATATCACTTTCTTCTTTTTACTTTGTTGATTCCCATCTTCCTTTAGCACTATTGAAATCAAAAGCTTGCAGCTGCTTCACAGTTTGTATTTGCAGTCATTCGGGGCTTCAGGAGCTGAATCTGTGTTTTACACGTGGCACCAGAAACTGGATTATTACCTGGATGTCATTACCTTGATGTTTAAAATTGTTCCCAAACAGATATAAACGAAGGCTATAATGTTTTGAATAGCAACCCATAACTTCTTTAAGCACTTATACCATTGTCCATAGAGAGTTTTATGACAGATTAAAAAGAAATGTTCAAATACTGTTATAAATAGAGAAGCCATTGAAAGTGACAACTTTGTCAAAAGTCGAGCCATAATTTCAATAAACAATCAAAGTGGATTATGAAGTAATTCTATAACAATCAAATCAGTAAATCACGAGTTGTTAAGCACGATTTGGACATGTGGGAGGCAAAAGCAGCCTGACATATTCTGAGTAAACTTCAAATCTGACTGTGATGAGATCTGCCATGAGAGACCCATCTGGCAGAAATTGACTGAGGCAGTCATTTAAAAAGCCCAGAATTGGGGTCGGAAACCTCTGCATCACTGTAATTCAAAATCTCCTTTTAGCGCAGCGAAAGGAGCCGGGAGGAACATGCTTTCAAAATGGAAGAATTGTCAGGAATGAAATAGATCCTGGGACCCAGTGAATTGCAAGGAGGAGGGAGAGCTCTATTGTTTCCAGGGAGCTGAGGTCACGTCATTCATATGCATTATGTGTGTAAAGAGAAGGAAGGATACACAGGCTGGAGACAGGAAGCAATCCTAGAAAGAATGATAGCAAAAAAAAAAAAAACCCATCAACAATGTTTGATTTCTTTCAATTCTTGAGTCCCACTGATTCATAGCACTAGTTTGATGAAATGAGCAAAAGCCACTACAGGACGAATACAAATATCACTTTCTCTGTAGCATATCTATTATAATCTAATTGTTTTATGAAACTTTTAATCTTAAAAGAAATCAAACGTTCATGCCGTTTAGCAGCAGACTTCCTCCTAAAGCAGGGCTGATGCCGTTTGAAACATTAACAAAAGCGTGCCCATGGATTATTAATCCCACCTGTCAAATTATTTCCACAACCAGATGGCGGACTACAAATATGGAGGCACCTGGTTCAAAGCTGACACCAAAATGTGAATTTAAAAGGAGGGAAGTGTCACGAAAGTGGAAGTGAGATTCCTACATTGAGCACCGAGTGTTGGTTTGAACTAAAACCCATCAACTAAACGATTGGCTCGTATAAATCACAGTTTTTGGTGTTTTCTTCAATGTAAAAATTGTCAGAACATTAAAGAGAATCAGAGATTGCCTCCCAGTTATTTTCTATATATACACAGTCCAGTCACATTAATGTGACCACCACGTACTTTCCACTTCAGAGTTAAATAACCAATCACAGAAGGCAGGTGGCAGCACAGTGCAGTTGAGCGTATATAAAGGGTGTGTGTGGGCTTCGGAAAACATTTCAATCGTTGGCGTAATGCAGAAACGAAGCGATTTATCCGACGTCCAAAAGGGCATGATCATTGGCTTTCGGGCCAAGGGTGGAAGCATTTCCGAAACGGCTGAGTTTGTGAACTGTTCGCGTGCCGCCGTGGTAAAAGTGTACCGTGCATGGCAAAATGGGACTGTCCAAAATCAACGACGTGGCAAATGTGGTGCACCACGGGCCATAGATGACAGAGGCGAACGACGGTTGCGGAGATGCGTTCGGGCAGATAGACGGGCTACCGTTGAGCAACTGACCACTAAAATGAACCAAGGGGCTACCACAAGTGTCTCCCAAACCACTATTCAGCGAACATTGCTGCGTCTGGGCCTCCGAAGCAGACGCCTGGTTCGTGCACCTATGCTGACTGGTGTTCATCGACGACGAAGGCTAGAATTTGCACGCCAGTACAGCAGCTGGACGTCCACTGAGTGGCGACAGGTAGCGTTTTCAGATGAATCGCGTTTTATGCTCCATCGGACAGATGGACGTTGGCGTATAAGGCGTGAAACCTCTGAAAGGAACCACCCTGCAACCATTGCAGGAACGGTCCAAGCTGGAGGCGGGAGCATTATGGTCTGGGGAATGTTTTCCTGGCATTCTCTGGGTTCACTGATTATTGTGGAAGGCACGATGGATCAATACAAGTACGCATCTGTCCTTGCGGACCATGTCCACCCCTACATGCGCATTGTTTTTCCTCAGGATGATGGCATCTTCCAGCAGGACAATGCGAGGTGCCATACAGCTGCCAGTGTACGTGCGTGGTTCGAAGAGCACCAGGATGAGTTTACCGTCCTCCCCTGGCCAGCAAACTCACCTGACTTAAACCCAATCGAGCATCTGTGGGACCATCTCGATCGAGTTGTTCGCGCCATGGATCCTCAACCGCGTAATCTAGCGCAGCTGGCCACGGCATTAGAGTCGGCATGGCTCAACATCCCAGAGAAGACCTTCAGGGACCTAAGTG
The DNA here is from genome assembly GCA_033032245.1 of Poecilia picta. Lineage (NCBI taxonomy): Eukaryota > Metazoa > Chordata > Actinopteri > Cyprinodontiformes > Poeciliidae > Poecilia > Poecilia picta. The sequence goes on from CM065375.1 coordinate 14,437,472, forward strand.
ACTCTCTTCCTGCACGTCTCGTAGCAGTTCGCTCTGCGAAAGGTGGTTATTCTGGCTTTTGACAGATGGTCACATTAATGTGACTGGACTGTGTATTAAATGTATATTAAACATGAACATGGATTGACCCAAAAGGTCTCTAATCCATTATTAAAACCCATCTAGTCAGTGATTCAGAAAAAAAGAAACCTAGCCCACTAATGAAGTCCTCAGACAGCTGAACATGACATAAGCAGAGGATTAAAGCAAACTGGTCTCTTACTGGTGAGGAAATAACAGCAGGAGCTGTTATGTGGAATAACATGCCAACTGCGTTCCAGGGTGAACAAATCAACAGCCAATCACTGCAGATTTTAGAATTTCAATGGTGCAAAATTCAACACATGCCTTCCACCAAAAGATTCAATGTATTTAATTACACAAAGCTAATTAGCTCATATTTGCTAAATGAAAGGGCAGTCATTCGTCCAGCAGCCTGTTGTGTTTTTGAGTTAATTTTTTTTTTAAGTTGACATAAAATGTGAAAATATCCTATGTGTTATCAAAAGATTGAAAGATTAATGTTTGAACACCAAGTATAAAGTCTTAAAAAATGAAACATTTTAAAAAAACTTAAAACAATGCCTACCCTGGTGGGGGCACAATAAACTTGGTGGCCCGCCAGGCTTATAATAGACTGGGGTAAACCCTGGTGTATGCATGTCTACCAGCTCTGGAGACTCACTTTTATTTTGCCCGCCATTCCCTGTAAAACTGTCAGTTTGGATGGCAAGCGTCTTTTGTCACACATTTCCAGCTGGATTTAGTTCTGAACTTGGACTGGACCATTCAAAAACATTGACTATTCCTTGTTCTAAACCATTCCACTGAATATCTGACTATTTAGGGTTGATGTTCAGCAGTAGGTCCTAATTGGTGTTTGTTAGGGTTTATCCTCTCTTCAACTGTTTTTCAGAAAGTCAGAAATGTTTTCCTTTCACTGGATTTTCAATGCAGTTTATATCAGGGTTATGTTGGTGATTAAACCAAGAGGATTAATACACCGTATCTCTAAATTCAACATTTTAAAGTAATCTCCCCACAATTATAGGCAAATGGGAGAAAAAAAAAACACAATCCCCCACAATCTGTGTCTCTATGACAACCCAGCTGAGCCAGGAACCCCAATGACGGGTCATGGAATGGGATTACTCCGCTAGTTATATCTTTCCCAAATCTTCGCTATTCCTCCTCCATATCTGAGACAGCTGAGGTCATTATTCTGGCTGACAGATCTGCCTCGAAATGATATGTGGGCAGGAAGCAGAAAGATTGTTCAGCTGTGGGACGAATAATGAATCTCACTGTTTTGCCTTGTTTACATATATGAGACGAGACATTGGCACGCAAAAACTTCAGAAAAAAAAAGGAAAGTAGTGCACAAACTGGACTAAGCAGGAGTGTGTATGTGGACTTGTGAAAAAAAAGCTTTTTTATTCTTAAAAATATCGAAATTGAATAAATATAAACAGAAAACATACAGGAAAAAAACAAGAAGCTATGCTAAACGAGTAAACAGGATCAAAACAAGATTATTGTTTGGCATTTCCTGTCACCAAATCATTTTATTTCCCAAAAATGAAAAAAAGAAATTGCCCTAATTTCATAAATTGTTTGTATACCTGTGTGTAAAACAAAATACAGCTCTATTTTTGAGAGTAATGTTTCTTTAGTGAGTGGGTGGGGGGTCTTCCTTTTTATGTAAGAAACGTGAATTTTTTATATAAATGCTAAGTTGCTTTCAAGTAAATTGCTTTCCTCTGTTCAGTTTATAAAACACTCCAAAGTTAAGCAGTGCTTCAGGGATACATCTAAGCTCTCCTGTACGTGTGCTGGATGTGTGTGAGGAAGTGCTGTGTGCGCTCTAATCAAGACACATGGTTTTGCAATCAGCATCTAGCAAGAGACGGCTAATTAAGTCTGGGCTTCGTCTGGGCTCCAGAGTTACATGCATGCATGTCGTTCTCATTATATTCCTGACCAAGGCAGAGTATCTGAATGAGTGATCAGTTGTCGTTTACAATAGCATGAGGATCCATCTATTCTTGGTCATGCCACGACACACGAGAGCAGCCGCTCTCACACAAAGTTTCCCCGCCCTGAAAAAGCAGCTTGTATTCATAATTCTCTCCCACAAAAAGATGCCTGACACAAAATCCATGTCAGAGCAGAAGCAGATAGAGGCGTTCTTTGTCCTTGTTGTTTTTTTTTTTTTTTTTTACAAATGCTTATAATCAAGCTTCCTTTCACAGCGATCAGCCTTTCCCTGCGTCCTTGTTTCTGAAGCCATCACCCGCTTTGCTTTCAATAGCTCACCAAAGTTTGTCTTTGACCCTGTGATGAAGCTGCAATAATAACCAGTCCAACTTTGGAAAAGTGTCCCACACCAGAATCCCTTCTGCCAAACTTTACACTCGACACAAACCAGGCAAACAAGTGATGTTCTCCTGGCAACATCCAAACCCAGACAGGAAGGCATGAAAGATTGTTCCAGAGAACATTTCTACTCTACTTTAGATTAATGCTTTGTAGTAGATTGGGTCTTGTAAGGTTTAGATGAATCTGCTCGACAATAGAAACCCACCTTAAATCTTCCTTCTCTCTTCACTTCACCGTTTCTTCTCAAACATCTCTAATTCTTTACCTCCGGAGCAATTCTTTACCTCAATTCAAATCCAAAAGCTACACTATTTGTTAAATATTGCTTACTCAGTGCTATCACCTATTCATTTGCTAATGTGAACCATTCTAATTTGTTTGTTCTGCTGCTGTGCTCTGAAAGGCACTTTTAGCTAAAATGTATTATTACACAAAGCTTACTACTGATTCTGTCATCATGTAGCAATGACTGTACAGAAAGTTTGTGATGCTCTGTACCTCTGCATCCATTCAGCTCTGTAATCATACATCACTTAGTGGTTGAATTGCTGACGTTCCCAACTGCTCAATCCAACAATTTATATTTACCATCAGTGTCACTGTCCTCTGAAAATATTGTACGGGACTAAATAATCCCACATACTTCATCCGAACACATCACAACTCTTTGCTGTCCTCCTCCCTCAGAGAGGAGAGAGAGAGAGAGAGAGAGAGAGAGAGAGAGAGAGAGAGAGAGAGAGAGAGAGAGAGAGACAGGGAGACAGAGAGAGAGAGAGAGACAGAGAGACAGAGAGACAGAGAGAGAGAGAGAGAGAGAGAGAGAGAGAGAGAGAGACAACCATGTTACAATCTGTCTGTGAACAAAATGATGCAAATTTTGTCTACATCTACGAGAGCCAATTTCAGCACTTTGAAGGAAGTATGTGGAAGCTCTAAATTCCCTTTTAGTTTGTTTCTGATAACTCTTTGAACTAGTTGACTTGTGAAATTATTATATCACAAGAATAAAGTGATCTAATACCGACAGACATAATTGCTTTCCCTGTTGAATACTTTTAGTAGATTGTAGGAAGTTACTTTGAATCCTAAATTGTCAAAGCACGTATAAGATGTGACCCTGGTGAGTACGAGCTGAACCACGGTTGACGGGAAATGTTCTGTGGCAGAAGGTACAAATTAGTGCCACAAAAGGTTGTGTCTGAAATGACGCACACTGCAAGGGCACACAATGAGCACCACCTATTATTTAAAAAGAATCAGACGATCAGAGACAGATTAGTCGCCTGTTGCAACGGCCCTACAGAAACATTAGACAATCTCCTGCAATGGTACCAAACAGTCTGTCTGCACTGATGTGAAATTACATGGGTGGCCTGCCAAATGTTTGAAGTGGCTGACACAGCAGGGCACTTGGCCCCGACTTCTGGCTTCCCTGCTGGTGGAGTCATTTCTGGCAGCGTTTCAGAGTCAGGTGGTGCTTATGCTGCTGCTGCTGCTGCTGTGACGGTCTTACACCTGTTTTTACCTTTTGGGTTTTTTTTGGGTGCAAAGCAGAGATATGGGCTTTCTTTTTTTCTTTTTCTTTTTTTAAAGACCTTCCTTTCCTGCGATCAACAACAAAAATAAACTCACACGGTCAAAATGCCACAGCAACGGAAAATCTAAGATCATGAGGCAAGTATGTCATCATTAAAAAGGCAGTTTAAGAGTCTAAAGTGAAGAAATGTAGCACATTAGGTGAAAACCCAAAACCTGTCACGTTTTTGATGTATATTTTGACACAATACAACTAACGTTTCGACTTTTGTAGAAAGGTTGTAGCTCTTCTACAGCTTTTTAAAAATATATATTTAAACATATACTAAAAGTTTACTGCTCTTTAAACACCAACTGTCAAAGGTCTTCATATAACTATCAGCTTAGTTACAGATGGACTAATTTCGCGCATTTAAAGTGAATACACCTTCACTAGCGTTACCGTTGTATTAAGATTAATTCATATACTTTTTGGGTCTTTTTTTAAACAATATTTGAGCAACAATGTCACTGGCCACCTGAGCAGATAACCTGACAATTAATAAATTAAAAACTCAAATTAATGTCACAGATTTGAACTTTTCAAATGCAATATTAGTAGGAATCAGTAGCATTTCTGTTTGAAATAAATGTGATTCATTTGCATTTGACATTTTTGTGTAAAACCCTAAAACTGTGGTGGTTTCACCAACGGTTGTCATGCCTTCGCAGCAGAGTGCAGCGAGACACTTTACCCAGCGTGTCCTGTCTTTTGTCTTCCGTTGCTCTCTTTCTCTCTCACACACACACACACCTCAAGCCCTACTGGATTTTGATTGAACAATGTAATTAGTTATAATTAGCCCTTATTAAAATTGTTAAAGAGCCTCCCCAGTGACTCTGGCTGCAGGTGAGCGTCTGCAGAAGTCTAACAGACACGTCTATACAAACACGATGCTTGTGAAATGACAACTGCAACAGCTGTGGGCTCTGTGTCTCAGTTTCTTCTGTTTCTGCACGAATCAAACTTGAATTTAACACACTCATTTAATTCAGTTGTTTTTTTCTCGCTCTCACCAGCAGTATGTGACATGAGAAATGCAACGTACACGTTTCCAGCTTTGATATTTTACTTTTTAGTACTTTGCCTCCCTGTCAAGATGGATAATTATAAGATTGTCATACATAGGACGATTATCAGGGTTTTTGGAGAAATAAAAGTAGTTAATAGTAGCAGACAGCTAAATTGGAACAAAAGAAGATAAGATGAAAGCAATGAGATATCAAAATGTGAATTTTAAATAAAAATGAGGCTTAATATTGAAGCCAACATTTTTGAAAAGCCGCTTTAATTCTCTGGCCAACCATAAAGCACATTAATGGTGGGTGACATCTTCAACTCCAAAGCAAAAACGGCCTGCATAAAAAAATGAAATAAAATAAAATTTAAAAAAATCAAAAATCAAGCCATGCATACTAAAAAAACGTTTCATTTGTTTGATTCTCTTAGGTAGTTTAAGATGTTTGTTGAATGTCTTTGAAATTGGTTGTTGGATTTCATGCCACTGATGAACTCATATAATTGTGAAATGAAATGAAAATGATGAGTAGTTTATTTTACAAACAAAAACCAAAAAGTGTGCTTTCTTCCTTTACTCTAGCAACTCTAAATAAAGTCTCGCTGAATTGCCGTCAGATGTCACCAAATTAACAAGAGGAACATTAAAGAAGCAGTCAAGACGCTCATGATGACTTTGGAAAAGTTCAACAAAAAGTTGTGCACAATTTTACGTTTTAAGCCCCTCCTTTGTTTTACGAATTCAGTGTCATAAATTAAAATTGATCGTGAGGAGGAGAGAGGTTTGCTGGAAGCATCTATCAGAAATGCCACATGTTGGACTCTGAACCCGTAACTCCTTCAGCAAAACGAAGTTGCGATCAACTCTAAGCTTTAAGTGAGCAACTAAGCTCGAATAAGCTCAAATTAAAACAAAGGCAATTTCTAGATGAGAGCAAATTACTCCTGATGAAGCTCATTTAGCGTTTTGTGTCGATGCAGTGAGCCAGTGTTTCTGTCAGTAATCAAAAACAAAGATTCTCTGACAACACATTCTGAGACAAATTACAAATAACGAGGAGTTGAAGTCTGCTCTCCAGAGTGAAGGGTAAAATAATTTACTTCCCCATGAATGTTTTTCCATCAAGTACCATCAGCATGGATGGTAATTGATGGAAGATTTTCCTTCAATTCCCAGCTTCGAATAACCTTATTAAGCTTGATGCACCGTGATGCAGAAAGTCCCAGAAGTTTCCATGGTGCATCTCACTCTCTCACAGGCTTGTGCAATTTCATTTCGACTCACTGTTGCAGTGCACTATTGGAAATGAGTTTCATAACCAACATACTGGCAGACAATTAATAACAGATATTAAAATGATCTCACAAGACTTGAGCTTCACATGTTTGATTAGAAGATATTGTGCAGACAACCCTCTGCTTTTAGGAGGCAACTTTGCAGAGTCAAGAAAGACTAATTGCAGTCCAAAATGAGAGCTTAGTAAAATGAAAGTCCTTGATGCTCGTTAGCATATGACTGTTCTTAGCATCTGTTGTAGCTGTCTTTGTATTTCTGTGTCAGCATAAACTGCTTATGTAATACATGGCATGTAAGTTTAATCATTTAAAAAGGTTCCGCATCATTTATACAAATTTCAAGTTGAATGTCTTTTCCTTCTCATCTAATCTGTTAGAAATCAACCTAGATAAAATGACACTTAAATCATTTAAATTAACACACTTTATTATTAATTCACAGAATTTAATTCTTTAGTCCAATTCTGTGAAAATTGACTTGAAACTGATGAATCCAATCAGAATCAAATTTTAAATCCGTGTATACAATTCAGCACAATTACATTGATAGCATTTAATTATAATTTGATTCACTTCTTCTGATTCTGAGTAATGATGATTAGTTCCACAATGTAGCAGCATCAAAATTCCATATAATGACTGAATGCTTTTTTATTAACATTAAAGTTTAGAACATTAATGTGCAAAAAAGGGCATTTAGCACCATGAGACCAGCACAGGAAGCAAAGTGCAACTAAAATAATAAGTGTTCAGTTTTGATTGCAAAGAAAATAAAAAAAAAAATCCATATTTGTAACAAGTATGTGTATGCAAGTGCATATTTTTAATTAGTAGCTTCTGTAACTGCACTTTTTACCTCAGCCAAGAACACAACGCGCTAAAAAAAAAGTCCAATTATAGATCATCAGAACTCTGTGTTCTTCTCGCAGAAATTAATGTGCACAAACTAGATCTCGAAAAAGGTCTGGGTCCCTGATAAAACAGGAACATTTCCAGCCATTTTTTCATCACACTGATGATGGAATCACAGATAAACTCCTCTCAAAGAGTCACCTTGTTGTTCTTTGTGTCGAACATTAGCAAAGCGGATGGATCTGTACATTCTGCTGACAAGTAAGAATGAAAGCTGGGATGAAATCCAAAATGCTTTGGAGGTTTTCTTCTTTCACAGGTAAAGTGTGACTGACAAAATCTTCTGATGTTGCACACAGTAACCATCAATCAACTATGATGAGACTAGAACTGGTGTTGACGCTTCCTGCTAAATTGACTCACCCAAGAGGCTTTTCCAAGCGACTGCCCAGCGATCCAACCACCTCACCCAGGGTGCAGTAGGCCTGGCCCAGGAAGTCCTGTTGAATCAAAGAGGAAGTGAATATTGACATGAGTCGCATAAACATGCAAACACAGATGGCATTTTATCAGAAATTAAAAATGTTATTTCAACAGTTCAGCACAAAAATTTAAAAATAATCTTAAATGGATTTTAGGATACAATGCCCCTCTTTTTGTACATGTTTTCCTTCCACTCAACTTTCTATTTCAAACTGCTTCGATACAGCACTCAGCGCCAGAGTTTTGTTGCTTTCCCTAAATAGAGCATCAATAACTGTGTTGAATAACTGTTGAGTAAAAAACACAAGTTACAGGTTTTCTTTAGCTTTAAGACACAATTATCATAAAAACGACAGAACAATATCACTCACTGCATAATGAAACCAGATATGGTATGAGATGCACTTTCTGAACTGAATTACACATAAATTTAGTTCTCTAGTTCTACATTCAAATTTATGGAAACAGTACCGTAACAAATATAAATATGGAAATTAAGCCCAATTGAGTCTTAATTTCACATTTGTGACTTTTGTGAAAACAAAACAAGTTTAAAACTGCAAAATTGTCTTATTTCTCCCTTCTTTTTCTTTTTTTTTTAAACCAGAGGTGAAGCCATTTGTCATTTTAGTGAAACACGTCTAATTTTAGCTCAGAACAGCTCAGAGCAAAACCAACATAATGGTCTCATTTGCTATACTCATTAGCATCTCATCTCAGTCTTTTTTTCTATTTTTCTATATCTATCATCAGAAGAGCAATTTCTTACATTTCTAGATAAAATAAAAACACATCTGCAAATGTGTTTTATGATATTTTTTCCCCTCTGTCTTTGAAGATAAAATAACAAGCCGCAGAAGAACCGCAGCAGCTGCCAGCAGGGGGTCCATCAGAGGACCGGCTGTGTGCTGATAATGGCTAATTACAACAAATAGCAGAACTGGTTGTGGAAATAAAGTTAAAAGAAAAGCTATTTCGACTCCAATCATCTAGATAACACTGATATATGAAGCAAAGAAAGTTCAAAAGAATGAACACTGCAATATGAAAAAACAAAGACAAACTTGTACGAACAAATAAAGTAAATCTGGTAGAAAGTACCGCCTTTAACTTAGAGACTGTGTTTCTCTAAAGTACTTATACCTGTCGGTTAAGCTTTGAAAAACAACATTTTACATTTTTTACCAAACTATTTCATAGCTATAAGAAATTTAAATGTAATTATTTAGAAATGTTACTGATTTGTTCACGGATGTTTTTCCATTTTTATTGCTTTTATCGATTCACCATGATCAACACTTTTTGACTTTGCGTCTTGGACAAAAAACCAAAACAATCTGAAATGTCAAACTGAAAATTGGCTTATACAAAATGACAAATAAGACCTACTTCAACAGCAAAGATCCAGCCAAATTGTGTTAGTAGTGTCACAATGTGTGGACCAGAGACCATCTGAGTGCGTCTCAAGCGATCCTTATATAAAAACGTTGGTGTTTGAAACATTGATTCATTGGTCAATCAGTATTCCTAGCTACTATTAGCAGCATGAAGACAAAAGAAAAACATCTAAAGTATAAGTCAGGGACGGAATACGAAAAAAACATTCTGTGGAGTTCTTTAGATGGTCCCAACTTTGTCTAATACTAATATTTTTTTTTATACATTGCTAATATTTAAGATCACAGTACTTTGGGACAGATTAAAAAAAAAAAAACTTGTATGTTCAGCAGCTTCACTATTGAGGCGTTCCATCTGGTTTTTCACAGCAACTGGCTTTCCTTGTTCAGTGCTGCCAACATGGTGAGTGTACCAAGTTCAAGTAGTGCATTCGCCTCCAGCTTGCAAATCTCAGAGGTCACGACACGGATCAACATAGCCATCTGCAGTCTGAGATTTCTAACTTGCAGTCTGTTAGCGCAGAAGGCACCTCGCCAGTCTGAAGGCAGCAAAACACAAACCAGGAGGCAACAGAACGAGATGGTCAGGGTTTCTAGGAGAAAACATTGTGTTTCTCTCAATGACATAAAGGTGCAATGAAAAGTCAGAACACACTAGTAATGACTGCCAGCGAAAAACAGAATAAAGTATTAAAACTCTGCAACCAACAGAGAATCTGCTTGTATTTCATATCCTTCTTCAATCATTGGTGCAAACTATGTTTCAATCAGCGCAGCATGTTTCATTTCCTTCATGTTGATATCAGACTAGTTCTCATACAGTTATGACTGAGACAGCCCCGCAGAAGATAAAACACACCATCTAATGGCCGGGCTCCCTGGCTTTCCCTCTGGGATCTGCATCAAGGCTGTAAAGACAGTAAGCTGCCTCAGAGTCAATGTGCGTGTCTCCACTTATATGAGGTTATTGATTTCAGACCAGTGAGGTAAAACGAGCAAGGATAGAGAGAAGATCGCCAAATGGGTAAGACTAAAGAAAGAAATGAGAACAGAGAGGGGGAAAAAGGTTTACAAAAGGTCAAATTATGAAGAAACATTCTGATATTGCTAAGTGGTGGGGATTTACAGCATCACCACGCAATCTATTAAAACGCTTTTCATATTTGGGCACAAACCTTGATGTATGTTTGTGGTTGTAGTTGGATTGTGAGGTAAACCAACAGAGAAGTGAATAAATCTGAAAAGTCTTGTAGCAATAGGGTTGTTGTTCTGCTGTAAGGAGTGAACTAACCCAGTTTTAAATGTCTTATGCTATTTTTTTTAAATTTGTTGTTTTCGGTAAGCTCTGTATTTAGTTTCCATTACTTTCAGGCATTGTCACAACCATTCACTACTTGTGTTGGTATATTTCGTAAATAGCTCAGTAAACTAAATTAAATTTTGAGGAAGTTGACAAAATAAGAAAAAAAAACCCAGGGGTGTGAATACTTTAAGAAGCACTGCAATAATATTTACCAGAAAAAAGGTATGAATTTAATTTTCCTGTCTATTACATTTAAACCAAAGAAACCAGGATATCATCTGTATATCATCAAATCCATTATCCTGTCCTGATTGATCTTTTCTTTCAATTCCAGAGTAACATAATATGATTTTTAGTTTATTCAAAGTCACATTTATCCGACAAAAGCCCTTCACCATACACCCAATTCACCTCTTTTTAAAAACATCTATGTGTAGCAGCAGGACAATGACTGTTTGCCTCAAAGTGGAAGATGAACCTCTAACCCCATAAAACAAAGCTAACCAATATGAAAGTCCCCTTGTGGATTCCTGCTACTGAAGACATATGATGGTGCAATATAGCAACTTGCAGAGAGGAAAACCTGCATCATCCTGACTTAAGGTGATGAAAACTCTTTTCATTTTCATGCAATTCTTGATGCAAACACAGTCATAAATATTTTTGCATTTAAGGCAGGTGATTACTTCAAAAGCCAAGTCTCAGAATACTGTCAACTTTCAGAGAAAGCACAGACTTTGTGAAGTTTGTCATAAGCCTGTGGTTATCTGGGCTATCAAAAAGAAAAAGAATAAAAAAAAGAACTGTGTGTATAAAAACACAGAAAGCCCCAAATGAATATGAAAATGCATGCACAACATGAGTGAACTCAACCGTGAAATGATCAAATGTCTGCACTCAAGTTTTGGTCTTTTTCAAATAAACAAGATCTCATAAAAGCGACTTGGCTTTCCTAAAATACACAACGCAGAGCTGCAGGCTAGACTGTGATCTCCTCCCTTTTTCTCAGCTTTATTTTATGTCTCTTCCAATAATCCACACTTTCTAAAAGCAGGCAACAGTCACACCTGAGCATCCATCTCATGTGTTATGTGGGCAGCGTGGCGGGCCCGGACACTTAAAAGCAAGAAAGGATGAGAGCTGTGTGGTGTGTTGCCTTGGGGCAAAGCAAAACTGGCTGTCTGTACCTTCCAAGAGGCAACATCGAGAGACACATTGAGCCTATTAGCCTGCACTCGCAAATATCCACAACATTCTGTGATAACGCAGAGTTAGAAGAGTTCCGGGAAAGCATTGGCAGATTGATCCAAAGCTCTGATTAGCTGACTCATAAAAAGAATAAAGAAAAATTGAAATTCGGCCAAGTCAAAGTCCAGACTTTAAGTCAAGTATGGAGTTAAATCCATGTCAGATGCTATATAGCATTACTAAAACAAAGACAAGTCATTCATGATTGAAAACCCTTCAACACATGGTAGCAGTTTTCACAACAAGAATTGCTACAGTCAGTTATTGGGTTTAGGGAGCAATTACTTTTTCATGATTTACATGTACTAAAATTATCTTTGATATCAACATTTGTTTATTGTAACATTTTAACTGTAAGGGAGGGAGGAAATAATTATCCACAGCCCCATAGATGTCCATGAATTAGGATGATGTTGAGCTTTCTAATTGCTTTCTATCAGTCTTTTGTGGCTCTTACTGGGAATTAAGTCTAATCAAATCATGCCTACATAAGTTGTACGTGATAACTTAAGAGTATTTATCCTGAAAAATAGACAAGACTTTCCTCACCCAATGGAAAATAAACATGACAGTTCAGCGTCCAAGCTGCCTCCGGTTCTTTGAACTAGAACGCCCTGAAAGCAGCGGGCGGGTAATGGCTGTTATTACCTGCGAGGACGCTGCTGTTACTAATTACAGCTGTTGTAATCACTGGCATCAACGGCAAGAAGCAGGGTGGACAAATTTAATTTCTAAATGACCCAAGCCTGCTCCGAGACCGTGCAAGTTTAGCAGACAATCAGCCCAGTCGTCGTAATGGCCAGATTGCAGTTACGTGGCTAAAATGGTCCAAATGGGAGGAACACACACACACACACACACAAAGTGCGAAAGGAAGCTCCAGAGAAGGACTCACGTGTTTCTGCAGGTTGGCACTCTTTGAGTCAACATCGTACCTGTGGAAATAAAGGAAGAAGGAGGATCAGCGCGTTCCTGATAGATGCGGAGTGGCAGATCTCAGCTGGGACAGCTGCTGATTACAGGCAGGACAAATCAGTGACGGGACCCAACAGCCGTCAACAGTGTCAATGAACACCTTGTCGTAATCTCAGGGTACTCTGCATCCCAGTGTGCAGCGTTACAACTCTTCCCTATTAGACTGACGCTAAATACATTGTTATTCACACACAAGACTGTGAAAAGATGAGGATATGGAGACGTTAATGAGTCTGTCATTCTCTTATTGTGTTGCCAAAAGTAGTCTTGTAGCTTTCCACAATTTGATGCTGTCACCACCTTGTTTCACTGGCGTATTAAGAGCAATTAACATTCTTAGTTTTATTTTATTTTTTCCCCTGTGTTTTACAGGCCTGGTGGGCTGCCAGTCTTTATTTCCTTCGCACCAGGCTTTAATTGGATATTTTTATGTAATAGACTTAGTGAGATACAGTATGAAATATTACACTGTCTACATACAACCCCTTTCATACTAAATAATACGGAATCTATTACCACCATTTCCAATCAAAAGATTTATCAGTGTAATTTCCGAAAAGCTGAGTGGCGTGTTTTGTGTCAAGGACAGATGTGACTGAAGATTGTTCCTCCTCGGCCTCCAATCAAAATTATTTATAGAATCTAAAAGCATTCAATCTCACCACGTCTTAACAAGTGATCATCGTCCTCCTGTCTTACGTCTGTCATTAGCTGCTAGCTCTGATTGTTTTGTTGTCAGGCATTAAATTTCAATGCCAATGTTTGGCAACATATTACATAAGGCATAAGGCCAATGAAGACACCATATAACATGAATGTGTGACATAGTGCAGCGTCGGTTTTCTTTCTTTTGTTTTTTTTTCCCTTTTCATCCATTCATCCAATGTGAAAGCAGCGTCATGTACAAATCTATGTTCTTTTCTTTGGTTTTGAAAACACAAAACTATTAAACTGGTTGAAGAAAAAAATGTATACCCCATTAACAGTGGCAGTAAAGATGGATTAAGCTAGGTGTATAGCCGATGCATTGCTACTGCCTGTTTGCCTCAAAAGCTCCTATTTCCAAACGATGATGCCTGCTGAAGCAGCTCCAAATTTCTGTAACTTTGAATATTTTCCATCACAAAAACACAGTGGGCTGCTGGTGGACTCATCTAGCAATCGAACCCTTTCTGGGGATTTTAAATTATGAGCTAAAAGTTGCATCTGACCAGAGGACCTTCTTTTATTTATGCTGTGGGCAGAAAATGTTTAGAAACCACTGGGGGGGCGCAGGAGAAAGAATTTGGGAACCACTGTCTCAAAAAATATATTTAGTTTTGCTACTCTTCCATACAGTTAAGATTTGTACAGTGTGAACACTTTTACAAAACATTCTGCATTATTTTTGTAAGCGTGTCTGATTTGCCTTGTTTTTCCCTCTACGTTGCTCCATGCAGCCCATACACACAACATTTGCAGAAGGAGTCATTTGTCTGGAAACGCTCCCCCATGCTCTGCGGAACGGCAGGTCATCAGACAAACCGTTTACTCAGCAATCTGAGATCATTTCACACCTCAGGTCATTTCACTCAGCTCTAAATATGGATCGCTCTTTGCAGGCTAAAACTTAAGGGAAATAAGTAGCCATTTAGTTACTTTCTTAAAATGTTCTGGATGTTTAGATCTAGAGATTTCTGCGCAAGATTTCTCTTGCGCAACCAAGTCTGGGGACTGGTTTATTACTAAAGGTTGAGGCCCCAAATTTGATGCAACTGCAGCTTTTATAGACAGGTAGAGCTGGTTATCCATCGCTACCTACCAGGAAAGTGATGGAGCCTCTTATTGTATCCGTCTCTCAGGAATGTCAGGAATGTAGAGTTTTCAGATTCTTCACTTCCCGACTGGACACATGAAGTATTTGCTTTCATTGTCTATCATTCATGAGTCGGATCAGCTCATTGGCAGAAAATGAAAAACAATGCTTGAAGAACGAGATTCTCTCTTTCCTCTGCAGAATTATGAATAACCATTTACGAGGGCTGACCATTGGCTTACTGTTGCTATAAATAACAAAAATATTGCTGTTTCCAGCAGTCTTGTGTGCAAGAAAAAAGAAAAAAAAGCAAGATTTACTGACTTTACAAGAAAGTAAAGTGAGGTTTTTCAGACATTCTGGGTTGCAGTCAACTGACTTTTAGTTTCAATTTAAAGTTGTTGGGGGTTTTTCCTCAGTGTCCGGGCTCAACGCCAAACATTTCTCAGACTGCTCATGTCTCTATTGTCATTGATTCCTTCAGCTTTTCTTACGTTTTCTTCCTCTTGGTTCATTGCCAGATTTTCTAAATTACTGTCTGGCTTCTTGCCTTGTTCTCTCTGTCAACTGAAGTTTGTGCAGTGCCTTTGTGTTTTGTTTATTAAAGTATTCGTAAGTAGCTTTCCACTTTCATAAGTGGATATACCGTATGGGGTAAAGGTTTTAAGTTTTTTCACGTTTTGACCCACTGTAACCACTAAAGTTCAATGCATTACGAGAGGGCAGGGATTCGCTCATTGTCCAAACTTGTTGTAAACAAAAATCTGAAATCACACTGAGTAAAACCTACTTCACCCAGCTGTATTAGAGGTTTGTTAGAGGGCATAAGTGAACAAAAACTCATGAAGACCAAGTAGCAAACCAGAAAGGTCAATTATAAAGTTGTTGAGCTGGTTAAAATGACCGTGTAAACCACTAGTCTACCTTTAATGATCCAAAAGCTAATATTTGGCCTCTTCTAAAAAAAAAAAAAAACAAAAACACAAAAAAACAATATTTTTAGTTGTAAGTTAGTTCCACAAAGTATTGACAAAGTACTGGGAATGAATACAAATGAAAACTACCTTTGTGAGATGACTTGGCTAATTTTTTTAAAACAAAAATGTCAGCAACTGTAACATAAATTTGGAGGGAAAAAATCCCAGAGGACATCAATATTACTTCAGCGTAATAAATCAGTGAAAAGTGAGTTCCGTCGTCACTATTAGCTTTGTTTTCAGACGGCCTCATTGTCATGGCCCATCTTTCACCTGCCATCGTCTCAGACGACGTTGCCCTCGACGGGCCGACAGTGGCAGCTTTATACAGCTGCTGATGAAAACCGAACAAAACAGGAGCCCCATGTGAACACACACAGAGAGAGACACAGAAAAGCCCGTTTCTCACACACTGAGAATGCTTATGGCCAATTCTCACAGCTACAAAAAGCTAGCTTTGGTTAGAAGATGATCAACTCCATTCAGACAAACATTAACCCAACTAACTGTGTCACTAAAACAGGACGAGACTTATTTGTTGTGGGTGGACTTGTCACAACAACACATTTTACTGGACAACAAAGTGTCCCAGAAATTATTGCAATTAACAATAATAATGACATTTTGAGCCCATTTTCAGCTAATACACTAATTATGTGTATTATCCTCTGAAAAATATAAAACTAAAGAACATTTGACACTGGAACTGGAAATAATTTTATATACCCAAAATAAGTAAACAAAACAAGGATTGAAAGGGATCATGAAGTCTATGTAATCAAAACTGCTTTTCAAAAAATAAAAAATAAATGCTAATAACTCACGTTTGACAGGGAAAACGGGTCAAAGTGGCAGCTAGAGCAAACCAACTACTTGGTGCAAATGTTTGCAGCATTTTTCAGAAAGCCGGATTTTCAACAATATTAAAGCGGAGCATTTCTGCCACATAGAGTTTATCAATCTGATTTTAATTTATCATGCGATTCATTTATTGCTTATTGTTAGAGGCTTAGTAGTGGAGCCAAATTGAATTTTAATAGGGCCCGCATCATTCGCTCTGTTCCTTACCTGCCACAAGATAATCAGTTCTTCACATTTTGAAACTTATAACTTGTCTTCAAAGCCATTTTTCTAATCCCTCAGGTGTCTGATCGTCCTGCCTGTCAGGTTCCCCTCTAAAGAGAGCCTGTCAGTCAGGATTCTCTGGTGTAGTTTAGCTGAGACATTTCATATTCAGATGACTGTATTTGGAAGGCCGCTTTAATAATTACCAGCTCCTTAACTCAGCGGACTGGGTGAAAATATGCTCATTCAAAGATAGAAAGAAAGCCCAGCAAGTTGAGTTTGATAAATTTTTATAGTCCCAAATTATTAAACACTTTAGCAATATATAATGAGATTAGTACCATTGTACAGTAAGATTCCTGTTCAATTAAATGAAATTGCAACAATCCCTCATCCTGAGAATGCATGTGGCAACTGTGGAAAGGATGAATTTGCTTTTAATAAAAAGAAATATGTAGCAAAACTACAATTCCCCAAAAGACTTTACATAAATTTCTTAGTAAAAACTATCAAAACTCACAAATGTTTTGGTTTTTTCCACATAACATTATATAACAATAGCAATAAAAATGTGTTTGAGGTGGTAATGCGAGAAATCCTGGTAATATTTTTTTTGGCCATTTAAAATATCTTGCAGTGTTAAGTGTTCTTTGCAAAATTAAAGTCTATTGGTCTTTAGGGTGGGTGAACTTGCATCAATATGCCGTTGTTATATTTACTTGAAAATGGTCTCAAAACTACAATATTTTGCTGGACAATCCTGCAAAATTTGTCATTGTGACAGGGTACATCACTGAGGAAAACTGGTGTGATCTTACTAGCAAAACTAAGCTAGATTCTCTGGAGAGAGACATATCATGACAAGCTGCATGACTTTTTTTTTCCATGCACAACAACGCAAGTAGTAGCAGCGTGTGCTTCTTATGTGTGTAAATAGACTGACTGGTGACTTGCTGTGGTCTACTGGAGCATATTCAATATGAAAGGTTAAATGCTTCTTTTTTTTCCCCCCAGAAGGATTACCGTGTTTCCCTACATCTCCAGCCACCATTCCCTGAAACCCCAGTTGTTATGGCTACCTGCTACACCGCACAAAACCGGCACGCAAATACCCACACCGTGGCTTGGGCATGTGGGGAGAGCGGCGCGCAAGAGGCACACATCACTTTTGGTTTCATCTTGGAGTGAGTCTGTCCAGCATGTGACCGGGTGACACATCTCCTGCGCATGTGAGCGCAGAGCGTGACTGAGCGACTCGGAGGAAATACCAAGGCGGGGATCCTGCGTTGGTCCGGCCAAGCACCTGAGCAAAAAGGCTCAGGATATTTTAGGTGTCGTGATTGGAAATGGTCCAGTCACCTCTTACAGAGCTGCCAGGATCCAGGTGTGAACCCAACATTCCAAAGATGCTCGTCATATTTGGTTCTCTCACAACATTCTACCCACACAAACTATTTTTTCCCTCCCACAGCCATTTTTTCTTATTTTCTTCCCTTTTTTTTCTTACTACCGTCTCAGACCCAGCCGTTCCTCCCCGTCGCGGCCTAACTTTCATGATGATGGTGAAAACTGTTGCCGCTCCTCTGTGATTTACAGATAATCTAATTAATCTTTTCATTTTAAAAGAGAAACTGAAATTTGCATGTAATTAACGAGAAACGGCATCACCTAGAGACGCTGCTGGCAGGTTCAAAACGCCTAAAACCCCATCGGTATGCAAAGGAAGACAAACGGAATGTCAGATTCCTACGTTTGCACCTTGTGCAACCAAAAAGGTTTAGCCAGTAAATCTTAAGTACAAGGAAATGACACAGATTCACACTGATGACATCTGTGGAATGACGAGAATGACAGGTTTCATAGTCGATCCAGTACAGTAGAAACGTACTGGATCCGAGTCAATGCAGGAGGACGGTAACCTTGAAGACACAAGGAACTGGACAACAGAAAGGCAGGAAAAATATTCAAACTTATTCATGGACAGGGGCGGATCTAGCAGGGTGGCAGGGGTGGCAGCTGCCACCCCAAACGAGAGCCTTGCCACCCCTGTTGCGATCCCTCCTGGCGACAATGAATCCAATAAATAGTTATGGCAAATTGAACATTAAGCGCATGAAACTCTTTTTTCCCCCGACAACATTGAATGCAACACAATGTAACCTGACACCCACTGCTAAGTAGCGGGAAGTGCGAGAGAAGAACAGAGCGAGACCAACAGCATTGATGGATGTTACTGGACTGGACGTTATGTGATTTATCGTAAGTCACACATGCGCCATTTCTGTCCATTGAGTCAAGAATATTGGTGGTCAGGAAAATACTACAATCACGCAAAGAATCAGAACAACAGACTCAATGTTCAGCAGTTAATTCAACCATAGATGATGGTAATAAGGGCTTCAGATTTCACAGGTGATCTTACTAGCAAAACTAAGCTAGATTCTCTGGAGAGAGACATATCATGACAAGCTGCATGACTTTTTTTTTCCATGCACAACAACGCAAGTAGTAGCAGCGTGTGCTTCTTATGTGTGTAAATAGACTGACTGGTGACTTGCTGTGGTCTACTGGAGCATATTCAATATGAAAGGTTAAATGCTTCTTTTTCCCCCCCCCCCCCCCAGAAGGATTACCGTCTTTACCGTTTTAATTTAAAGAAAAGATTCAACAAGTGAGCAATGGGTCAGTTATACTAGCCTAACTGATGCTAGCCTGCTATTGACTTTAATAACGGTAACATGAGCTGCGCAGTTCGGTGTGTTTTGGTTCCATTAGCACTAAAACAGGTCAACCCGCCACCAAGTCATCAGTAGAGCAGCTGTTTAAATCAGCTAATCAACCACCGCTGTACTCAGGGGAAAACTTATTAATAATCACTATATATTATTATTGTGTTACGCTTAATGTAACATCCAGTCTGTTACATTAAGCGTAACAGACTGAATGTTCTGTTTTAGTGTTTTTGATACATTTTTGTGTGGGAAATGTTTGTTTTTGGGTGTTGATTCCCCTGATCGGTAATATCTGTTCTATCTGCTCGTTGAGCTGTTGTTTGTCAGTTACCTTGGCAACGGGTCCGTAAAGCCGACACACACACACGGACAGAGTGAGAAAAGGCGGAATAAAAGTGGTTGGACCTATTATTTCTTTATCCATTTGACTTTTGTTACTTCATTCTTAAATTTCTATTTTTGTGATTATTTACATAGTTTATTTGTAGGTTGATAATTGATTTTATTTATTTATTTTATTTTCTTGTTTATTTTCAAATTTTAGACAGGAAGTAATGTGGGTCAGTCCACTTTCTACAAGTGCAGGGGCCTGTAGGACCAGCAGGCATTTGGGTTTGGAGCCGATGGTTTTAAAGAGTGGTAGCATGAGAACAAATGAAAGTTTTTATCTCTGTAATTGTTCTGTGAAAGAGGAAAAGAAATCACCAAGATAAATGAATAAGTTTGGATATTAAACCATGTTTTGCCCGTGTCTAGAAACTTGACCCTAGCACCTCAGTAGTGGCTTGGTGGAACTTTAATTGGATATTTGACTTGGCAAACAGAAGTGATTCAGTCTAGTTTGGTTCTTCACCTGTTTATCAGCGTTACCTTTATTGTGGCTCACTGCAGCTGCTGCAATTCCTAAAAACAAGCGACAAAAACTGAGCTAATCCCCTGTGTTCTCAAAACATGGTGATATTTATAATGGTCGTCAAACTGCGGCTCCTACAGCATATTTGAAATAAAACTATTGGCCAATATAAGTAGAATATTCGCCCTTTCTTGTATTTTGACAGAACTAACAGAAACTAAACTGTTTATAGATTTCTATCATGGAAAATTTATCAAACATCAGTTTTCTAATCTTTATTTTAAGTTGTATTTAATAGATATATTGAATAACAAATGATGGCGCTACTAATATTTTTGTGACAGATTTCTCCTTGTCCTGTATTGGGATGAAATGGTTTTCTGGACACAATGCATGTCAATTGATATGCGTATCAGTAATGCATATCAATTAGCAGGAGTCTGAAAGACGTGAAAATGATTAACTATACTTCATTAAGAAATTGTATTTAAGCCTCGGTGCTACATGAAGCTGATTTTGAAACAAAGCATGTTAAAAACAATATTTTGTATTGTCTTTTTATATATATATATATATTATATATATATATACACATTGCCACCCTGAAAAAGTCCCTGCCACCCTCTTGCCACCCCATAAATATTTTTCTAGATCCGCCCCTGTTCATGGATGTCCGGAAACCTCAAAGAACTGAATTCTTATAGCTGACCAAACCAAAATTAATCAATAACATTCATGACAGACTAAATACATCAAACAGAAAACAGCTGCTTTAAGTTGTTGCTGTTAAAAAGTAATTATTACGATTATATACTGAGGAGATGAGGAGATGTAGTTGTTTTTCCTTTTATGTATTCTCTCTGCTTCACAATTGAAAAGGGGCACACTTTATTTTCAAATTACACCTAAACTCAAGCTAGGGGTTTAGGGGTAGTCCAAATCAGACCTATCTAGGTCTGATTTTAACCGAATGTGGCAAACATGCAGAGCAGTGATTTGTATGTAAATAATTAAATTTGTCCTGTCTGGAACTGCCTAAAAACAGAGAGTGACAGTAGAGACATCATGAGTGGAGCTTTGGTAAACATTCAGGATGTTTCTTGAGCATCCAATGGTCAAAATAGGGAAATGATGTAGAGCAGACTCCTGAAAACATGATGCTGTTTGCCTCAGTGTGTATGACCTTTCAGTGGTAAAACGTCTACAACGGCAGTCTCTCATAGGAAATCCCCCGGTCAAACATGACACAAACACACTGTTATACTGCTGTGGTGGCTTTGTTTTTGGTAAGATAAGGTTTGCATAATTCCTGCTGCTAGGCATGCCTAAAGGCTTTTTTGTGAACATGGAAGTTGTACCAACATTCGTTTAAAAACGACAAATGTTCCACTTCCAATTCAGCAAATGAAGGCGTTTTAAGAGGCTGTAGTTCCTGGTCTGAGAGGCATTTATGCATTTTTTCTTTGACAGACCAAGAAGTAAAACACAATGTTTCCAATTTTAACAAAAGAAATCTCAAATCAGATTTCAGTCAGAATTGATGGGACAACACAGAGGGCAAGAAGAAACATGACAGACTTCAAACTGGAAGAAAAAGTTCACCTCACAAGAGGAAAATGTCACCGATGTAAAGCTGGAGATGCAATCAAAAAGTTATGTGGTGGAATGGTCTAGTCAAAGTCTGGGCCTTAATCTGAATCCAACTGAAAATCGGTGGCAAGACTTTCAAAGTGATGTTTGCAAAACATTTACTAACATTTTCCAATCGCACAAAAAATTGTACAAAAATATATTGCATGTGGCTAAAATATGACAAAATGTGGGGAGCAAAAACTTTTCCTTGTCGCCGTACAAAGCAAAGAAAACCAGACAAAAAAAAAAGACACTAAAAAAGTTAAGCAAACACAGGAAGTTATACTCACAAGTCAAATCTGAGATTCTGTCGCTCTTCGAAGAAGTAGTCCAGCATGAATTTTCTCACAAAGTCTGGGTTTAGCGTGTTGTCAATCACCTCCGTTCTCCCAAACTGGAAGTGAAGAGCAAAGATGAGAGAGATGTTGAGAGAACAGTCAGGAGAAAACTCAAGGGTCCGACCGTTCCTCATCTCCACTGCTTTGCTCAACCATTTCCGTTCTCCGCCCTGCCTTCAGAGAATCTATAAGATGTCGCTTTATCTTCGCGCAACAATTCGGAAATTTCTCTGTTCAAAAAAACAGCGGCTTTTCCAGGACCTCCGCGGAGTTGCAGTGACTCGTGTAAAGTACCTCATCACCTGCAGCCTGTTCCTCTGGAGACGCATCAGGGGAGGCGCTGGTTACGGGAGATTATGTACATCTACGGCGTAATAAATGCAGAGGAGCTTAAGCATCCAGTTAATGGGGGTCAGGCAGTTCAGCGTCTGACATTTAACTTCGCCTGTTGATAGAGCAAGCAGATGACGGGCCACTCGGAATTCTGAAGAACCGGGAATGACTGGGGCGGTGGGAATTTGAACTCTCATTTACATTCATGAATATTCATGTGGTGGAGGAAAAAAATAACTCTCTGGTGCAGTTCAGAAAACATACTCTTAAAGATGCTGTCGACGGTGTTTATCAATTAAAAAGAGCAATGACAGGCATAATTAAAACCTAAAATAAGTCCTCCACCTGTGTCTCTGGTTGGTTTGCTGACAAGTGACCATCTGCTGTTTTCACAGATATCAGCTTAATGCAAATATGACACCAACAGAGAGACAAATTAGGCAGGTGAATACATTGACCTGATGTGCTTTTTCTAGTTAAATATGAATGCATGCTGCTTTTAATCGTTTTAAGTGATAAGTGTTTGTCTAATGAGAGCATGCGTAGCCTAAAGTAAATAAGAGCTTAAGCACATTAGAAGAGCCTCGACTAATGTAACCCGTGCGGCTAAAAAGAGTAACGTTTTCATTTAAATAGGATATATTAATGACTCAATATGTTCCCCCCCCCGACTGTTTACTTCTTAAAGGGATAGTTCAGGTTTTATAGAGTCACTATAATAAGTAAAATACCTGCTGTACACGGGAAATCAAGCTAACTGATTGTTCACACAGGTATCTTCAAAAAAATGTCTCGTCACCATCAGGGTGAAACGGGAACAATTGGTTCCATCAGCTCTGTGTTCTCAGTTTTTTTCTTTTTCATGGAATATGATTTCTTCGATTTTCTTCATCACATAAAGAGCTCCGAGTCTGTGTTTAGCTGCGTCTCTTTCCCGGACGAAGTCAGCCACAGAGCTTCAGTTGCTGCTATAAACGTGTACTCCGTTTATTTCTCTTTGCTAATAGAAAGCCATCCTTTGCCAATTTATTCTGTATGCAAGATGAAACTTTGTCGTATAGACAAATTCACGGCCTTGAAAACCAATACAAAGAAGATTCTATGGGGTTGCTGTGAAGAAATGTACTAACCTCTCTCCACTCCTTGGTGCCCATGGCTTGTGTGTAGAGAACACAAACTGTAAAGACAAACGTACAATGTTAACATCAGTCAATGCAAACATCTATATTTATAGGATGTGTAGCCAATTATAGAATAAATAAGGCTGAATTACTGATTACATGTTCCATGGATTTGAAAAACTTAAACTTTTTTTTTTTAATTCCATCAGAAAGCTGGAGCCATTTGATTTGTATCGCTGATATTTTTATCACCGGGTCACATACCCCGGTTATCTATGCATTTCTACCAACTTTAATACTTTCCCCTCGCTTCTTCGCCTTCTGGCTCCTTCCTACATCAGTCAGGTTCAAATTAAAGGATTAAAGTTGTGCTCAGAGGAATCACAAGAACTACCTAAACATATAGTTAAAGCCTGTCCTCTACTACTCCCTCATACAATCGCCGTCATCCCAGCACTCATCTCATCACTGTCATCATCACCATCATCGCCACAATGATTCACTCCTTCCATCCCGTTCTCTTGGACATGTGCTGACAACTTGTTCATCATGCAATAACTTTTTTCTGGTGTGGTCTTAGACTGTTGGACACAAATGCTACAGTGGAAATGACAGGAAGAGTTTTTGTGAAGTATGAAATATCCTGGCCAAGACCAACTTTAATGAAAAAGTAGGAATACTTAAAGTTAAATGCATTACTCTGTCATTTACAGTTACAGTACCAGTTCCACCTAAACTGGAAATAACTCTATAGCCAATTTAGTCAGTGGTGTATGGTTATAATGGCCAACTTAATCTAATTTGTGGTCAATTTTAGTTTTGTATTCTAATCAGAAGCTTTTTTATTTTTTTTTAAAACTTGTATTCATTAACAAAATAAGAAAGATGTTATATTTTTAAGTCAAGATGTGATGCAGCAAGTCAAAGATAAAAATGATCCATTTAAGAAAAACAATCCACCTGTTAAGCATTATTAGACTTTTTTCTTAAAGAATGTTGATAAAAAGAAAAATGTAAGATTTTTCTAAACCAAATTTGCTTTTCTCTAGAAAATGATAAAAGCTAATTTTTCCCCAGACGCGAGAATTGTGTTTTAACAAAGATTTCACAATAGTATTGTGAGTGGGCGTTCCTGGCCTGGAGTTTCATTTTTAGTCATTCTGTTTGTTTTATTTTGTTTAATTTTTCTTTCTTTTAAAAGGGATATTGTTTTTCAACAATAAATTTGATCCATTAATTTAGCAATCATTCTAAATTCATTACCGTCCATTTTGACCAATTTCCTGACTCTTATTTTAATATGTTATAAAAACCTCTATCCAGAAAATAGCAGTATTGTCTTTTCCACATGACCGTCTAAAGAGTTATGAGTCTGATTGATGTTTGGACATCACGTTTCTTACTTGGGTCTGATTTGGAGAAGGTGTCCATGTCCAGCAGGTTTCTGTGGAGACACAAAGAGAGGAACTGGATGAAAAACAAAGTTTTTTTGGGCTGATGTAATCCAACTCTGTGCCCTAAAACCTTGTAAAAAATGTTGTCTGCATTAAGAAAAAACACAACACCAACAGTGAATTCATATCTCGCTTCACCTCCGTTGTCATTTTAGCTGTTCTGACAATGCATTTGTTGTAAAGTAAAAGCTGTTTGATTTAAAAAACTAAGTAAAAACAGCTTTTATGCTACATTTAGAATTACAAGTCTTCTTTGTGACAGTAAAAGTGATGCTAAATCTAAAAATATAGCCCAAAATCTAAAAAACAAACACCCAGTGAAATAATCCAACAGGTTCAAACATAACCTCATCAAACCCAGACTTAATGTATTCTTCCGAGCTGCATTTCGTGACGTAGTTAAATCTCTGCATGTCCCAAACACAAACGAGCCGCTGATTTGTGCTGTGTGGCCTGTTGCGTTTGTTCTGAGCCATTAACCATCTCTGTACATCTGTTTATATCGTATCCTGCTCCGAGTTGACCACGGCTGGCAGTGGAGATTAGCTTAGCGGGCGAAGTCTATATGAGGCACAGATGCAGCAGAGCGCCCAATCATAAAGATAGATGGGAGATCTCATGGTTCACCGGCTGCATGCTCACAACACCAAGCCAGTCGTAGCATAACAACCAAGGTTTGTGCAACATAGAAAAGTAGTTTTGCTGCGATTTCAATTCTTGATCTCAGCTATAGTTAGCCCAACAGTAGCTAGTGCTAACTGGGAAATTCACTACAGCAAGCCAACACAATAATCACTAATGTAGATGGGCACTGCTCAATGGGCCCCGGTCAAGTACTTCTTCTTCTTTTGTTTTGGACTTGATGATGTCATGTGGATCATTTATAACTCAAGCCCAAAAAACTTATGGTCAGGAACTGATTGGCGGATATTCTTCATGAGCCATTTATGACTAAAGGCAGCCTCAGATTGTGACACTTCAATCAACATGTATAACTTTAGGTATGTTCTTTCTGCTTTATGCCTGAAGTAATGGGATGCACAACAAGTTCCAACAATATGAAGCCTACAACACCAGTGAACTAGGTCTTGTCAGAAGAAGGATTGTCCTCACTGATTGGTTGGCAATTTATGTTGTGTCAGACACACCGGGACAGACAACCAAATGAACAGAGTAAAAACATCAACGTTTTTGGTTTGACAGAAATGAGGTTCTTCTAAACAGGAACGTCTGCAGATTTTCCTTTGCGTATTGGACTTTTAATTATTTATTCTTTTCATATCAACACTATGATGAGAAAAAATAAAAATGGTCTTTATTGTCAAAATATCCTGTACGTGTGTTTCTGTTGTGGGGGTTTTAACTTGTATGTCGTAAACCTAAATTTTATTGATTACGTTTACTTGACAGCTCTAGAAGTTCTTTCTGTAAAGCTCAACATGACGATGCGGTAAGGATGACTATAAATGAACAAGCAGACTTTTAACCAATCAAAACGTTTGCCAAAAAGAGTGGAAATGATGATGTCTCACATACACACACTATCTGAGCCTGGGAATTTGCTTTCCTGACTACATTGTTCAGTGTAATGTGTAAAAAAGTAGTCTATGCAGGCATACATATGTGTGTGTGTGTGTGTGTGTCACATTGTGCATATTGGACCTTGTGTGTATCAGATCCGCTGTTTTTGTGGGCGCATTGTATGCGTGACATATTGTGTGGATCAGGAAATCACCATTAGGTACTTGGTGCAAAATTTCCATTTCTATTTGTTCTATATTTGTGGTCTGTATTTGTGTGGTTTCTGCTGGTTTTGTGCGCCACGCTTTTGATGTGTGCTAAGGTTGTGATTGTGTTATTGTGGTTTCAGGTGAGTTGTGGTTTTGTACAAGCAAGTTGTTGTTATCCTACAAGCGCCCCCGTGTAACGGGACCAGTAGCATTTAAACATCCGCATTAGATGCTTTGTGATTTATTCACAGGAAATTAACCTAAAAATGTTCAACTACTTCTAATCTTGTTCAGGGGATTGTGAACACCCAGGCAACAGAGAGAACTTGTTGGAGTTTGCCCATTTTCTCCTTTTAAGCAGGAATCTGATGTTTCAAAGTGAGCGACTGCTCAAAGCACATCACACACTCAGAATGGGCTCCCGGGTTCCGTTGGGCACGTACCATGTGCATGCTAGTGTGCGACTGCGTGCCCGTTTCTGTATGTGCGAGTGCGACACGTTTGAAGGGTTTCCACTTCAGAGGATAATGTGAATGAGTCACGGCGCTGTCTCTTTTCCTCCTCTCTCTTTATCATCCAGAGGCGGGCAGTGGAAAGCTGAAAGCTGCTGCCCGAGTCACTCTTAGGCCTGCAGGAGGAATGCCATCAGACTCCGTTCAGTTTGTCCCTTGAGAAAATGCTGTTTCCTCCAATAATAGCTCTTATAGCTATGTCTTAACCAGTAATAGAGAAACTGAAATGTTTGCCTGTTCTCAATGTGATCATGTGATCAACTTCAATTTTTAAGTTTTACCAAAGATTCTCAACTGGGTAGGACCATTAAAGACATCAATATGTTATATTTTAAACCATTTCACTGCAGATCTGGCTGTATGTTTATTAAAGCTGCAGTGTGTCAGTTTTAGAAAAAATGTTTTTTTACGCATTTGTTTAAACTGCCACCATGTTGCGACAGATAATCTGTGAAAAATAAATTGAGCTCCTCTGCCTTGTCCCAATCATGCTGCTCCACCCTCTGCCCCTTGCTCTCTGAGCCTGTTGTGAATGCTAAAGCTAGTTAGCATGGCCACAGATAACGGTGGATGAATGGTTTTCATGTAGCAGTGAGCTTTTTCTCTGCCACTAGCATATCTGGCAGCACATTCACAAGGTTGATTGACAGCATTAAGACCCTCCTCTTGGGCTCTGATTGGCTGTTTTTGACCAGGAGCGGTGCATTTCTTCAGTTGGTAACAGAAGCTCAGGAAGGAGATTGAGGAGACATGGTGAAAGTTTTAACAAATACATATTTTTGTAACATAAATAAAAGTTGCATCTTTAATGTTTGTTGTCCTGATGGATGGTAAATCTCAACTCTTTCACAAGCTATAGCCAGTTCTTGTTCAGGATTACAAATGCACAAAACACTTTTCAAAAAGTTTATTCAAAGCCGCTAAAGCTTCCTTGATTGTTGTTGGGTATGTCACGCAAACTTTATGCAGCGCTGCCCTATGTTCCACCTATGTGCTGCACATCTAAAGCACAGCCAACTTCTGCTTTGCACACATACCCAACAACAACAAAAAGTCTCTGATGCCAAAACCCATCGACAAATATGACAGCATATCTCAGACTGCTGTCAAGCCTTGCCTGCTCCTCCCTGTGGGGAAACCTTAGCATCCCAATTCCCCTCAGTATCCTGACTACACATCTGACACCACACCTGCGACAGCTGTCAGTCACCGAAACAGAAACGGAAAACGGGATTCAAGTCATTTCCCCAACTTTTCTCCTTCATTTGCTTCCCCGGCTGCCTTATTTAGCGGGCGCAGACAGAAACTTTGAGTCTGGAAGGTCGAAAAGCAGGAATGGTGAGGCGTCTGTAATTATAGAAGAAGCCTGATGGAGCTTCAATTGGAGATCGACGAATGGGGCTAAGGTGCTCTGCCTCCCCCACACACACGCACACACACACACACAACACACACACACACAGGGTATAGCTGCACAGAAGGAGGGGTATGGAGACTGTTACCATTAGAAACAGCCAACAGCCAATCGGGCCCACTTGACCGAGCTGAATGACAGATGCTCTATATGTGCATGCATGTCGTTTCTCCCCCCCGAACTTGACAAGCAGGGGATGCCATCTGTGTAGAGGTATTTGCAGCCTCACCTTTTCACTTATTCTGTTTTTTTCTCCTCTCTCTACCATCTCTTGATCCATTTTCAACTTTCCTTTTAAGTTATTCTTTTTTTTCTCTCCATCTCTCTCTCTGTCGCCTCTGCCTTCCTACTTTTTTCAATTAGTGAATACATTCAAAAATACCCTTTGGACTGGCTCGGGAGGCCACGTCCCTGACAGTGTGTTACCTTGACAACACAACAGCAAACCCCCCCTGAGACTCTTACAAGCCTCTCCTGTGCTACAGAAATAAATTGGGTTTTTAGCCCACTGGATGAAGGCGGAAAGGAGAGGGGAAGAGGAAAAGGGGAAGAACAGAAAATGTGAGGATTGTTATTAGTGAAGCTTTAAAAAAGAAAAAAATGGAAACGGCAGACGTGTGAAAAGGAAAGAACAGTGACGAAGAGATTTAGCCAGCACCTTCGTCTTAATATGACATTTGACTAACATTGAAGAGATTCTGCCTTTTCTTGACTCACTGCAGTTCTCCTCCAAAACACTAGGGACACTAAAGAGAAAACAGGAGCTACACTAAAACATGGTAATTGGGAAGCAAAACTACAGTTTCCAACTATTTTTGCTCATAGCTGATTCGTAACATTATCATATCTCCCCCCCCCCCAATCTTAGCTTTCTGAAGTATTGTTTGGTCACACAGATCCAAAAAGAAATCTGAACTCAGACTATGAAAACCTTCAGAATAAAATATTTACACAAATATTTAAAACAAAAAATAAGAACAGAACACATTAATAAAAATAGAACGTCGATTATTACGGTCATAGTTATGACTACAATATTTATGTTTTGTTTTTTTTTTACTTTCAACACCATAACTGTGCGTTTTCAAACTGTGAAGATCACAAACCACTGCAATTTATCATTAATAGTTATGTGCAGTGATAAAATCTAATCTCACACAAAGAGACTTAAGTATACATATAGAGATGTTATTCAATAAACATTTTTTTTGTTTATTTTATTTTGCTTTTATCTTTATCACACCCAACTGGGGCAACTATGTTCTCTCTGGAAACAATGGTAAGAAATGTCTGACAACATGATTTAAACTGTAATAATAATTTATGTAAAAGCTATTAAATCAAGTTAAATTACTTGTTACTGTGCCGTCTTACTACATAAGCCTGGAGCAAACAAGGCCATATTGGATTTTACCTAATTTGCTTGAAATTCACAACTGTACCAACAGTAGCGTCAGACATTTGAGTCTTTTATTGAACCCTGGGGGGTGCTTAGTTTCTCCCATGATGCAGTTTGATTCTCTGTTATTGTCAAGTCGTCAGTGGAGCAGGTTCTTGCAAAAAGCCCTTCTGGGTCGGACTGTTATCCACTTTTTATTACCTTTAAATCCATGTGGGTGATTAAAAATGAGCGAAAGCAACAGCCAGCCAGCTCATGTGATTCTTGTGTTAGACGTCACAGCCATGAAGGTGGTTTCAGAGTTCTCTTCTTCCAGAAAGCTTTAATGTTTTTCTAGCAAATTTCTAATATTCTCCAATATTACACCGTTTGCCATCCTTGGTACAATACTCTTTATTTGCAGGTTTATTTTTATCTCCTGCTCTCAGAAGAGAGGGGGGTTTTCTCAGTGATGGCCTCAAGCTTACAATCCTTTTTTGTCTTCTGGTGTTCCTCTTCCCTCGATCCATCCATCCCTTCCTTTATTCCCCTCCCTCTGTCTGTCTCTGTCACTTTGACCGTGACCTGAATAGGCTTTGTACCGACTATGCCATCTGACTGAACTAGATACAGTTACACACATGTAGATGCACACGGAAACCGCATGTAGCGACCCGATGCCTTTCCAGGTCAGCTGCTTGTGATGCCCATTACCTCGGCGATGCTCAAGGCAAGCTACGCGTCATCGATATGTTCTGTTCTGAGACGATTGGAACTGAAATTCATAGCATCACTTTGTAATTTGTATTAACAAAAATAGACCATCCAGGGTTTAATTTATTTAAAGATTGATCAATCCTGGACTAAACAGTGAACACAGAGTAATGTAACAAAATCAAAGTACATTTTAGGAAATCACTGATACACTATAAATAAATATATTATAATATATAATATATTTGGAATATAATTTCAGTTTCTGAAATATAATTTTACCAATCTTTAAGCTTAAAAAAGAACCAAAAAGGAGATTTTTAGGATTTGCTCTCCTTACAGTGGAAATGAAAAACTGTGCTGGAGTGGTATAATTAGATTTGGCCGAGCCGAATCATTGGATTCCAACTGGATCTGTTTTCCTCATAAAGTGACACAATTTTGATAAATAGACATTTTAAAGTAGACATTATGGGTCCAGAAAGTGAAAGAAAACAACTGTCTTTTTATTTCCTAAAATCGATAAACTAAACATAACTAAGAAGTTGTACATATTTGTACTCATTTGCATTTTCGAAGCAGGGTTATGTATAATTTTTGTTTTGATTTATGCAATTTAACAGATGTAAAATTGATATTGGTTGCTTGAAGCAAGAAAGTTTTCCAGTTTCATAGATTAAACATGTATCATCAAAAATGGAAATGAAAACATGCAGAGTGTTTCAGCAATTAAGAGAAACGTTTGATGTGACCGCCTCATTTCTTATCACAGTCAGACTTCTTGTTTGAAAAAAACATTTTGAATTAACATTTTACGAGGCTATTAATGAGCGTTGCTCTAAAATGTGAATTTAAAAAAATGAATCAAATTCAATTTAACTGAACTTGAAAGAAGTCTGTTGACAGTCAACAATGGTAAAAAAAAAGGAAATTATTCATGTGAAATAGCAACCTTTATGAGAAATATGATTTGTTTTTTAGACATGCCTATCATTTGGCCTTTTATAAAATATAAATTCCAAAAATACTGTTTCCTGCATTTCTTTCTAAGGGCTTAAAAAGAGGATAATCTGGCTTTCATTTTTAATATGTACTCAAAAATGTCTTTTTGTGATGATGATATTCAAACAGAACTGAAACTTTATGTTACAATCTGGTAAATTCCGTGTATTCACTGCAGAATACTTGTGTGTGTGTGTGTGTGTGTGTGTGGGGGGGGGGGGGGGGGGCACGCTTAGCAACAGACCTGAACTCTTCTTGGAAACATGTGGAGCGAGAGGAGTCACTGGGCATGCTCAGATGCTCTCAACAGGTCGCTGAGCACACTGCTACAGGTACCTCCACCTCTGAATCCGCCTCTTTGTGCTTCTTTCCATCATCGCCTCAGGCACTTTTTCCTAAATTTTCCTTTTTCCTTGATCCATCTAGCTTTGTTCATTCGATACGCAACTTGAAGGGAAAACACTTGATAGAACCTCCTCTCGCTGCATCTCTCATTGCAACACACACACACACACAAACATGTTTACAGAAGAGCAAGCTTCAGCAGCTTGTGTGCACTCCCTGCTTCTCCAAGGGGGCTGTCCTAATTCCTCCTGACAAGGGCTGGGAGAGCCAAGAGAACATGTCCGCACACAGAATCAGGCACGTGCAAACGCACACGGCGGAGTACGCCGCCACGCTGTCCGTTTAGGCACAGGCATGGGCGACGCAACCAACGGCAGCCACGGTCAAGGTACACTGAGCCCCGTGGCATTTTACCTTAATTGCCTTCGCCTCTGCTAAACTCGCCAAGTCTCTCCCCGCATCAACACACTGCACTATTGTAACCGTAAGGGCTAAACAAAAATGTTTGTTTAGGTTTTTATAAAGCAGGACTGCCAAAAAGCATGTGTGCATCACAGATTCTATCTGCACGTCCCCCTTTTTTCTCCGTTTCACCCACGCTTGTGGCCTTCTCAGACCGCTATCAACAGGAGGCTCAGAGTGAATTTGTGCATGTGGAGGAAATTCAGACGCAATGCTTGGATGTGCAGAGGCCAGAGGCTTCTGCACGAGAGAAAAAGAGAGAGAGACAGGGAGGGAGACAGCATCCCCGAAGGAATTCATGCAGACTTCTCCGCTCTGTGACCACGATGGAGATGACTAGATTAGGCCGGCCACTGTCTCCGTTTTCCGCTACTGTAGATCCACACGCGGCTCTGAGGTCGATTTATTCCCAGCGACTCCACTGTTGCAGCAGCAGTCAGAGGGCTGTGCCTTAGCTTTTTTATGTGGGCCCTTGACTCCAGAGGGACATATAGACAGAATTTTACAAGATAAGCGCTGTGTGCTTTTGTCTTATTTTACCAATCAAGTCAAAGCTGTTTTTTTCTGCCAAAATACAATCAGTCCCTCCAGTTGTTTGCATTCCGCTATCGTGGAAGTAGCACACAAAATTGTTTTTTTTGTCATTTTTATTGCCTTTTTATTTTTTTGTCTTTGGTTGTTGCGTTTTATTTGGGCTAGATAAAATCCTCTCCAGTTCCAGTTTTGAGTGTTCTGAACAAAATTAAAGTGTATTGCTTTCTGAGAGGACAAACTTACATTATTGTTAGGGCATGTATAATAATATCGATATCACGATATATATCGATATTTTCTTTCCTAGAAAAAAATTGATATTCATCTGCAAGTATCGTAACATCCAACTGTCACCTTGCTCACTCACTTCTTGCTTCACACCAGGTCATCAGGCTTAGAATGATTCCTTCAGATGTTAAGGTTTAAAAGGTATCAAACTATTCAGAGCAGGTACTTGGTACTTTATGTACTTTACAAATGCTTGTAAGCTACAGTTTGTACCGTTTCAATTAAAAGAAACACGTTTTCTCACCACTTCTTTGATTCATTTTGTCCAGCTGTCGACTTTAAGTCTGTGTCCAACCAGAGCCAGGTATTGTGTAGTTGGTGCTTTTAATCAGTTTTCAGTTAAATTAATTCAATCCAACTTTATAACAGTCACAAAATGTCACCAAAATCACTCTCCCTCTAAAAGCATTCAGAAAATCGCAAAAGTGTATTAAATTGTATCGTTTACTGAATATCACGATATGTATCGTATCATGGGCAGAACATCGTGTATCGTATTGCATCGTGAGATTAGTGTATCACTACAGCCCTAATTATTATGCCATCATCACTATTGATCCCAAAATTTCAATACTATCTTTCATCACAATAGTTTCTAGATTAATTTATCATCCAGTGAAATCCGTTACTGTAACAGGCCAACTAAGACGTAATTGTGAGTTTGTTGCATATTTTCTGCAGAAATAGTCATAAACGTTGGGTTTAAGTGACTCCTAGCTCCCACCTACAGGTGGCAGTATCCTTTTTCTTCGACTAAAATGCTGCATTAGCCTTTCTAGATCTCAAGCTACAACCCGGGGTCTATCCAGCAAGTAGCAATGTCACATTTACAGCCCTAGGTAACAGCAAATATAGCAAAATTTCTTGCAAATATGTTTAACAAAATCTATGAGTTTGATTGCAGAAAAAAAGAATGATTGCTCAATTCAGCAAAAAGATGCTTAGCATTACTTAATTTATTGAATGTAAATCCAGGCATTTATTAATATTTACGCGGTTAATGGCTTTCACCAACACATTCTGACACACCCGGCTTGTTTAGAACATTCATGATCTTGATTTGGCCCAAAATTAAAATATGTTTGACACTCTTGCTGTGAAGAATCATCTGTTTGGTACATGTCGGCCTTTTTGAGTGGGAACGCTAGATGGATTTCAGTCTAGACGGGGTTTGAGAACAAGATAAATCTAATGGAACTGGCAGAATTTGTGGAAGATATTTTACTTCACTTTTCATTCAACTGTAGACAATAACATCAGTGCGAAAGTAAAATGTCAGATTCAACTGTGAACGTCTCAACGAGTCTCGTGCAGGAAATGGCAACAGTAGTTTGGTTGAAGTGAGGAGCGGCGGCACAAATGTCTGCGCCTGTCTATGAAATGTACATGTATGCATACGTATGTTATGTGTGTGCGTGTGTGTGTGTGTATGCATGTCAAGTTGACATCAGAGCTGCATGATCCCCTTGGGTTGAGTTTTTCCCTGAGGCGTTCTGCTACTGTGCATCTTGGCAGATGTTGGTGAGTTAATCTCCGATATTATTCTGAAGAGAGCTTTGAACGCCAAACAGTTCAATAAGGCCAATTTGTTTTCCCAAAACACTGTAAAATCTCAACTTTTACTCACACACTCCAGAAATCAGATCTTTATGTAAAGGAAGCGAGAGGAAAACCAGAATAAGTTCCACAAGCCATGTATGGTGCACAGCTGACATGTCAGATAATACAAAATGTAATTTTTGGGCCAACATGATTGTAAACTATCTTGAAGAAATCAGTGCAGTGGTAAAACATGGTGGTGGATGCATCATGCTGTGAGAATGCTTTTCTAATGTCCCCTCTTTGGAATATTAGAATGATTAACAAGAACAAAATGTCAGGATAAGGGTGCAAAAAATGTCAATGCTCTTATAACCTGAGGGATTTGAAAGGCAAGACATTATTAAAAAGTCAAGATGTGTTATTACCAGAGAAGAACCAATGGTGAAAACTGAAGAAAAAAAATACTAGAAAATATTCAAATATTGAATACTGACAAGTTGAGGATCATTTTCTTACAAAATGAAAAACATTCCCAATGTTG
Organism: Poecilia picta; assembly: GCA_033032245.1. NCBI lineage: Eukaryota > Metazoa > Chordata > Actinopteri > Cyprinodontiformes > Poeciliidae > Poecilia > Poecilia picta. The sequence goes on from CM065375.1 coordinate 14,472,799, forward strand.
TGGCCCCCAACTACTATAAGGTTTCCATTTATACATCAAAAACCCAACCAGACATTCATAGGCAGAGATTATGCAGTACTATGTAATCCGCTGGTTGATTAAGTCAAACTGTCAGAAATTCAAGAAACATTTCCAGCAACTTTAACAACATGCATTAGGTTGAGTTTGGGTGCAAAAGTCAAAATGTCTGAATTTCATGGTGTTCTACTTGAATGGCCAACATTCGGACTTTTGAGTATAAAGTGGCAAAGGTTTGTGAGTAATTTCTTCAGAGAAACCCTGATATCAATAATTCTATAATCTATATAGATGAATCCATCCAGTAGATAGGAAACTCCAGTATGTCCTAAACCACCACAGTAACTTATTGATAGGGGAGCAAATGAGGCAATCTGAAAGTAAACCAGAGTCTGCTTAGTGTGCAGTTGCTGATGTTGAAGGTTGGGATGTCCTTGGGTGTGTGTGCAACTACAGCACCTGCTTTTTAAAATAACACCACAGCTGTCTCACCTTGAGAGTCTCTACACCTAGTACCTCTCCTATTTACTGCCTGCAATAGTAGAGCCCCCCCCTCCTTTCTGTGTGTAAGTGTTTGTGATGGGCAGGTAGTCCTTGCCAATGACTTCTCTTCCTTCTCCATCATATAATTGAAGTCAGGCACCGGAGTGCTGTGAGCTGTAAGGTACAATTAGGCTTGTCAGCATAAGCCAAGTTCTGTACGAAGTAAACCGCCTGAACTGAGTGAGCTGCAGAAGCACATGGGTCAATTTTAATTCTTTTACACCATCCAAATCTGCTCTGACTTAACTAATAAAAGGCCCAAACGCGATTTTGCTGTCCAAACTGTGCCCTGCGACATGCCTACCAGGACCCAGAGATGTACATTGATGCTCTCAAGGAACTATGTTCAGAAACGGAGCTGAAAGAAGGCAGACAGGATAATGGCATCTATTCACGTCGGCCCAGAAATCTTTTCTCGATACAGCTTTGTCTCCGTGATTGCCAGCACCACTGTGCTGACATCCAAAATCATTCGCGCTCCCCGTTGTGGAGGCCTGCATATAAACAGACAGAGGGAAGTTATCGGCCGCCACGTCATCGCGAACACATCCCTTTGTGCTCCTTGCTGGCTTTGAATGGGCACACAGCAGGCACCTCTGCACACAAATCCCCCCCTCCTCCACTCAAAGTGATGGTTGTCAGCAGCGTCTTCAATAGGAGAACTATTACGCGAGCTACATGGGGGCCAGAAAGGTCAACGTAATCACTTCCCATACAGGGAATGGCAGCGAGCGACATGAAAATAGATAGAGGGTCGATCGTGACTGGTGTCGTTAAAGTGCGGGGGCTGCTGGGTGGAGCGCTCGCACCCCGAGAGTCGAATATGAGCGTGAAGGATTGACAGCAGTTGTTTTACCAGAGAAAAAGCAATGGATCTTTGGGAGTCTGCCCACCTCGCCAAGCAGAAATGTAATACTCTGAGGTGCCAAGAAAAGCACAAGGGTTAAAAAAATAAATAAATAAAACGGGAGGTGTTGGCTCACCTAATGGAACTCCTCTAGTATAGTTTTCCTCATATAGAGTGAACGCCATGGGCTGCCAGGGTCTTCCAAACCATTGGAAGGTTCCAGATGCATCCCTCCTGCAACACGGCTAAATCGAATGACTGAGTATCAAGTTTAGCAACAGCCTGGTTGCATCTACAACCTGCTAGACGGTATATTTTGATTTACACATGTGCACTGAAACGTCTGAAGGCCGAAGAATAATTGCTTTGTTGAACTTACAAATATCTTTGTCAATCAAGGATATGTTTGAAGGAAAGGTGTCATTTAGTGTCACCCAGGTGTAAAGTTGCATCAATCCGAATCAGTTTGCTCTTTTAAAGACAAAAGAACACTGGTGTTTAGGTTCTGTGTTATTGTCAATGCCTATGTAACAAGTACAATGCAATAAAGTGCAGATTGTATCATTAGTTACACTATAATAAATAAACACGCAATCATATGACACCTTTTCCCAAAATGCCTTACAAAAACAACCCAGTAAATGCTGCAGCACTGTGCGAGTTTCTGTATGATATAGCCAACCTACATTCACCTAACCTACTTTTTATCCTTTTCTTGACTGTGTCCCAGTAATTCCCTGTAAATCATCTCCCTCCACTTCCCACAGTGAGATTCAAATGAAAGCCTCTATTTGTACAACGGCTCCCATGACTAAGAAGAAATTGGCCCCTACAGAAGTTGATAATATATACTTTCATCACAAAAAATGCTTGGTATTTTAGTAACTTAACAGGTGTGAGTAAGAACAGCTGTTGACAGTCTCTTTGTACATCATCTTGCTTGAGTAAGGTTTTGTAAGCAAAAATTAGACAACCACCAAAGAAAAAACAAATAGCTACATTTTGGATTCGGATCCCTCCGATCTCACTTCCTCTGTTGTTCACTCTGATGACACACGACTGCGTCCCAAGGTTCACCACCAATCACATCGTGAAGTTTGCGGATGACACAATGGTGGTGTGCTTCATTACTGATGATAACGACCTGGACTACAGAGAGGAGGTGGAGCAGCTAGTAGTCTGGTGCAGAGAGAACAGCCTGATCCTGAATGTCGACAAGACTAAGGAGATGATCGTCGACTTCAGGAGAAATCGGCCCAGCCACGCTCCACTGCTCATAAACAGTTCGGCTGTGGAGGTGGTCAGCAGCACCAAATTTTTGGGGGTGCACATCACTAACGACCTCTCCTGGACTGTGAACACCGCGTCTCTGGTCAAGAAGGCACAGAAACGTCTGTATTTCCTGCGGAGGATGAGAAGAGCACACTTGCCCCCACCCATCCTCAAGACGTTCTACAGAAGCACCATAGAGAGCATTTTGACCAGCTGCCTCTCTGTGTGGTGTGGAGGTTGTAGCGTCTCCGACTGGAAGAACGTGAGGAGAGTGGTGCGAACAGCAGAGAGGATCATCGGGGCCACCCTTCCCTCCGTTCAAGACCTTTCATCCCGGCGCTGCGTGTCCCGAGGCCGAAACATCGTCAGAGACCCTTCACACCCACACCATGGATGGTTCTCCCTGCTGCCCTCTGGAAAGAGGTTCCGAAGCATCCTGTGTAGGACATCCAGGTTCCGAAACAGCTTTTTTCCACTTGCCATTAGACTGCTGAACTCCCAACCGTATTGCATTTAAATAATCTGGTCTCCACATTATATCTGCCTCATGTACAGAACAAAGTACTCTTTTACTGTCATTCCTTCACTCTATTTATTTATTTATTTTTATATTTATAAACATTTTTATACTGTATTTCTTTTGGAAGCTCAAAATACTGTCCTGAGCTGTATGTAACGAAATTTCATTTTGTATTCACCTTGTGCATGCAATATGACAATAAAGTTTTATCTTATTGTCATATTGCATATTGCAGTTTTATCTTATTGTCTGTCTGTTTTCAGCCGTGGACAAGAAAGGAACAGTAAATAGATTCGAATCTGTATCAGCATTTTTAATTGTTACAGGAACAGAGCTGTATTTTTCCCACCATTCACCTACAAGCCTGCCGCAAGTGTCATGCAGTCAGAACAAGAGCCATTGTTACTGGAATTATTAAGCTTACGGCAAAGGAAAGAGAGCCCCACAAATGTTAAACGATGATTCATAATAATACCAGCTGGCCACTCTTGTTTAAGTCAGACCGGCTTGAAAAATCATTTTGCTATGAATTTTAGTTAAGGTGAGATTATAAAAGCCATGCATGGTTATTTACTTCAGTAAAATAAAAGTGCATCCAGTTTTTGTCTGCATCTAGGGAAAAGCAGGACTACATAATCAACAGGCTAGAGGAGGCCCTCTAAGACAGACTAATCCCCACAGGCACAACAATCCAATCCAAACAGCCATCGTTCCCCTCACTTCTGAAGACTGACACTGCTGCTTGTTGTGTGGGCAGAGCGACCAAATGACAGGCAGGGCGGGATGGAGGGGGGGAAGAGACTGACAGGAAGACAAACTTTCCTCTGGGTAGAAATTAAGTCATGCCAGTGCACTGACAGCTCAGCAGAGGGAGGAGGCTGGGAGGGTAGCAGGAGCCCCAAACAGTCACAGTGCGTCTCTTCATTTGGGATGTTTTCTGAAGTCAGAGTCTGTTTCACCGTATGTCTGGAGCCTCACTACTAACCAGCCTTTCTTTCAAACACATCCGTCTCACTTACCCGGTGGAACAGATTAAACGCCGAGGTTTTAATATAGCCCGATAAGTTAGTTTGATGAGCTGCTTTGGCTTTAGTTTGACCAATTCTGTATGGGAACAGACAACGGTGCAACAAAGCATTCAACAGCTGGTGAGAAGAGACGCTTACATTTCTACAGCTGTAAACGTTGCCACTATTCTTTACAGATCTGTAGGTAGAAACAGAACCCTAGTAACTTCTGATTTGTTGACATTAGGTATTATATGTTTGTTTGTTTCAGCCAACTGAATGGCAGTTAGCAGCAGCAAGGCGAGAAGGGTCAACATGTGAATAAGTTGCAAAATGAAATGTGAAATAATTTCTGTAATCAATTTGAAACATGAATGCCATGTGTTATATATTTATTACAGGTAAATAAAGAATTTTGTCTGTCAATTTTAATGTTTGTATGAAATTCAGATAAAAATACATGTTTTCAATCAAATCAATAACATTTCTACTACAGAAATGTCAATATCTTAAAACCATATCTCCATGGAGTTTATGTACTCAATGCTTCTGGGACTCCATTTGCGTGAATAACCATCTGATTTTCCTTCCACTTAACTTTCCTTTGGTGCTGGCTAAAGCATTCTAAACATCTAGCTTCTTTAATAATCTTTTGGGATTTACCTTTGTAGCTCAAAAGGGGGATCAATTTGATACCTGTTTGGTGTCAACTTTTTCTCCCCTCCCCCATCTTATTTAATGTAGGATTTTTCAAAAAAATAATAATTTAACTTTGGGTTTTCATTAGCTGCAGACATCAAAATGAACTGTGCGTAACAAATCAACATAAGATATCCATTTAAATTTTGAGTTGAATTACTGTGACACATTCCTTCTTCAACAGTCATGTTATATAATCAGCACAACTATTTCCTCAATCGACATCAAACCTACAGCACTGACAAAAATGAGACACATTTAAAAAGAAAGTGAGCGTTGCCCAACATGGACTCCGACACTTTGAAACTACTACCATGACACATTTTGTGAACCCATTGGGACCGAGGCAGTCGCCTGCCCCAGACTTCAGGCCTGCGTGTACAGAACCTTGTTTGACCTCTTTCCATTCTCCCAAACAGCGGAAACAAAGCATGAAACAAAGAGTAATCAGGTGCACATCACCATAGAAGTAGCACGGTCTGCAGCCTGCACCTGTTATCTCATACGTTCCAGTCGATACAATGCATTATGGTGGGAAGGGAAGCAGTAAAAAGGGGAAGCCAGAAGACAACAAGTGATAAACAGAGTTATTACCGTCAACAGATTCAGTCTTTACTGGCAGGGCAAGGGTGTGTGACAAGAAGCGGGGAGAGGTAAATGGTATTGGAAGCCAGTGGATGAAAGGGTTTAGATAAAACGCAGGATCATCCATCTGTCGACCCATGATGGACACTTGGGGCTTTGTGGATGATACAGCAGGCCGTGGGTGGGTCAAGACAAAAAAAAAAAAAAAAAAAAGTACAAACCTGACAGTTTATGTACAAATCCGTTTTCACAATGAACAGGAACACACCTCCTGTCTTTTCAAGTCAGTCCAGATCTTGACGTGCTTTGACAGCAGTTCTGTTAGCAGATGCCAGTTGCTAAAACCAATTCAATGCCCTCAAACTGTCAAGCCAGTGCAACTGAGCCCACACTGCCAGGGATACTCTTTGAAACAGTGACTTTCTGCTGCCCTAGCATCCGTCGTTAGCATACTAGCTGAGGTTTGGTGCAAGGAAACGGACAAATGAAAAATTATAAAAAAATATATACATGGTACATTCATATTGATCAGCTAGAAAATAAAAAAGCAATCCTACTTTGCATATATTCATTACACAAAGGAACAAAAAGAGAACCATCTGCCGAATTATGAATGATTCTGAAAACAGGACCAAAATTGTTTTGGGACAACTGTTAGCCTAGACTTTTTCACAAACAAAAGAAAAAAACTGCAATCTGAAAAATGTCCATGGTAGCAGCTTGCACATATTGTACAATCAATCAATGTTAATCTTATCTGCTGAACTCTGGTTTCTTTTTTTAATGGCAGGTGAAATGCTTTAACTAGTCCTGTTAAATCTTATTAGCATCTAGACCCCCACCCCTCCATCTAGCATCAAAAATGGACAGCAATTCCTATAGGTTAGTTGTATCCATTTATTTCCTTTAAATAAATTGAAAGAAATAAACAGATACCACTGAGAGCTGATTTCAATGTTGAGGCAACATGTGGACCTCATTGAGACGTGAGTGAACCTTGGGTCTTTACATAGTGCTCTAAGCTTAGACATTTATGTGATGCATTTATATATGTCCTCAATCAAACAAGAAGTCTGTAAATCATGCAAAATATATGAAAGCTCAAACTGGAAATGGAGCATTTGTGCTAAGTATAGCAGCTCTGCGGCCAAATATTGCACAACTATAATAGCATTCAGTCAACATTATTAAAGGTGAATACTGCCTTTGTGAAACTGGCAGATGAGAAACAAAACATTTCAAGGGAAAAATAATCAAAATATAATCATTCTTAGGCTCTACAAATGTTATAATTTATAGTTTATTACAATCATCACTCAATTATTAATTGTTCTTGCATTAAGTTTGTTTTTTATCCCAGGATACAGAAAGGAACACAACATTGGCTAAAGCCCAACAGGAAGTCGATTTTTCCACAAAAGAATAACTAGACTGCTTCATTTCTTCTGCACAAGGTCGACATGAAACTCAGAGCAGAACACAGACTTTATTCAAAGGAGCAGCGCTAAAACCCTCAGACTCTTCTTGTATACTTTACTAAGAATCAACAGTCCAACTTCTGGTAATATTAAAGAGATTGTATTCCATACAGATCCAATTAAATATATGAAGTTCATAGAGTAAACAAGACTGAGTTTGAAGCGTTTTTTTTAATTCTGTAAAGAAGGAGTTAGGCCTCCTGCTTCCCTCACAGACGTCACAGAAAACTGGATAATACAGTGTAGGCTAATTAAAAGGTGCACCTGCGCAACGGACGCAGTTACTTAAGAAGCAATATCAAGAAGCGATCAGCCCACATCTGCGCCCACCGAGGACTGAGCTGGCCGCATGAATAGGGTCTGCTTTGTGGAAACTTTATTAGCTTCACTTTTTTTTTTCTTTTTATATTGAAAACACTTATTCTGAGTAACAGAACACAAAAATCTGGTCCAATCAATAACCATAATGGAACACAAGCACTTGGAGCCAGTCGCCAGTGGCTTTACTGTCCCCTGGCTCCATCATGTAGGTGGGAAAAGCTACAGTATATCAAGCAGTAATTCTTCTTCTTGCACGACTCTGTGTACAGTACGTCCGAGCAGACCTTTTAAGCATGTGTGGGTTTTTTTCTTTTTTCTTTTTTTGTGCGACGCAGTAGGCAAGAGTTGGCAGGGTATCGATCCCCAGCAGATACCCCAGGCTCTCCCATCGATCAGCAGAAATCCTTGAGCCTTACAGCGGAGCGAAGCGAAGCGCTGACCTCATCTCCCCAAAGAATCTAAACATTATCTGAATTAGCCGCCAATGAGAGATGAAAGGACTTTTAAAGCGCCTTATGCCACCACTTACAGAAATCACACAAGAGGAGTTACTTCAGAGTCTTGTTTTGTCCCAGTCTTGCTTGGCTGCATTTTAACAAGTGCTAAAGTGAATAGCATGTTTGTATATTTATTGGAAGTAAAAAGAATAATTAGCTTGGGTTATGGAATACCTGTTTTCTGAGATTGAGTTGCACCGTTTTTTAAATCCGAATGTTTTTATAAAAGCAAGGCAAAATTCACAACTCTTGAACATTTCCAGATTTTCCTCAAAATGCATGCTGCAAACTTCAACGTATTTTGCTGTTGTTTTACCTGATAGAGGAATACAAAGTAGCATTCAGCCTGCTTTATCTTGATCCCTTTGAGAACCCTGTTCACCTCCTCACCTGTGGGGGGGGGGGGGCGCTTTATTAAGAGCCACAAAAACAACACAAAAACCTCTCAAGACGACGAGCGCGACTTCGTTCTTAGCAAAATGTAAACAAAAAGGGAGTGGTGCCAGATTGTTGTGGTCGTGGTATTTCCCTTTTGTCTGGTGAAGAAACCACAAGCCGTTTCTAAAGCACGAGCTAAACTAGCACATTTGTTTTTTGTTTCATTTAAATTCCAATGCTCTGCGCTGTAGTCCACTTCCTACTTTTGAATCAGTCTCTGGTCACACACGCATTCGAACCGCTCCAATGTCCACTTCAACCAAACCGAGACCTAGGTTTTTAGGCGGTCTGGAGTTTGAGTTCGATTGCGAACTCCCTCCTCCCCAAACCAACCGGCCAAAATATGTCTGTCTTCCAGCTAAGCTAACAGGCTGGGCGAGGAAGGAAGCCGGTGAATTAAAACACATCTATTTTCACTTTTTTTTTCTCTCGCTCTCCAGTTGTGTACTATTTTGTGTTGTTCTCCCACACCAAGTCCCAATAAAGCATATTAAATTCTGTGGTTCTAATGTGACAAAAGTTAAAAGATTTATGATTTTTTTTTATGTGAGTCAGCTACCAGTGAATATCACTGCAGCCACACAAATATCACAGTCTGATATAATGACTGGTCATGTACAGTATGTTGTTTTCTCCTGAAGCGTTGCCTCCTCTGTAAAAGTTCTCACTCCAACACTCCCCCCTACACACACAGAGGGAAACTTAGAAGTAACCATGGCGATATACGACACAGCCCACTGTGACCAATGGCACTAAAAAAAAAAATACAAAATAGAGCGCACAACTTGGGGAAGGAAAATGAACCTTTCGTGCACAAACACGGGCAGGTTCGCACCGGGCCCGTAACCATGACGTTCCTGGTCCTCCTTCAGGTTGGAGGTAGGAGGAGCAGGCATCTGAGGTGCTTTCTGCCCCCGTCAGGGCTGACAAGCGTTGTGACTCAAGCATGAACAAACTCCGCCAAGCATGTTCGCATATTCTACAAGAAGATGCCTTGATCCCTCCGTTACTAAGGAGATGGTGCAGAGAAACCCTGCAGGGATACAGTAGCTACAGTATCCATGGGACAAAAGTGGGGAAACGAATGCGTTTCCTTTCTCTTTTTTCCCTTTGAAGCCCTGAAGCCACATTAGAGAGTTGGGTTTTTTTAAGGAAGCATTCTTGAGTCATTCATAAAGCAATTACTCAAACTGGATCTCCATGCATAGCCATACAAATGGCTTTCAACCCCCGATCTAAAAATAGCTGGACGAGGAGAAATGTCATGCTACCATCATTATTTTAACACTGTGTTCCACTGTTTCAGGGTTGACTGACACTCTATTAATGACCAGCCCACACTGCAATCTCTGCTATATATTAATTGCATTCAAGTGAAAGGATCTGACTCACATGTTACTTCGATAAATTGTTTCTTTCCCTAATGGCTTTTGTAAGGAGTTTGTTATGTCATAAATGGCAGGCAACTGGAACGAAGAGCAAGTATTGGATATTTTTTTCCCCGTGAGGAAACTAATGCATGAGATATAGAGGAAAAACCATACAGAAAAATAATGGAAATAGATGAGGTGATGATAAATAATTAATTTTTTTGACATGGATCGTGTACAAGCCCATAACAAAAAAAAAAAAAACAGAAGAGGAAAAATTCTCAAATGTCACAGCCACATGAAAGTCGACATCCCTCAAACAAATACTTTGTTTTAAGAATCTTTTTTATCCAGTTTCAACATTTAGTTGTCATGGATACACACCTTACATCAATTAAAAGGGAATCTGACTAACCAGAAATAAAGTTCAGCTGTCCCTGTAGGATTTTCTTGACATTTGCAGTATTTAGCTAAGCTATGATTTCCAGAGAAGTGACAAAGGATCAGAGGGATGTGGTTTATACAAATGCATCAGTCAGGAGATGGATAAAAAAGAAAAAAGAAAATCACCGAAGCATCCTCTTTTTAGAATGGTTTGTGTTTTAATTTATCAAATCAATTCCAACATAAAAAAATAATAATAAAAAAATAAAACTGATGTTAGTGCCAACATATCGTGCATCATTAATATATTTACTGTAAGAAATAGGACTAAAGCTAGTGGAGCCAATCGACCAGCTGATTTGGATTTTGACCAGTACTGTTTTATTTTTAGCTGTTAAAAATAGCAGTAAAATTGCTAAGTAGGTAACAGTGGGGTGTATGTTGTTAAATGTTCACATGCAGATGTGACCTGGTCTGTCAATCAGCCCTCTTTCCTGGCAGAGAAAAGGGGGACAGTTGGTGATTTACAGACCTTTGTGGAGGTAGATGAGGTCAATGGAAAATATCGATTTCACATGCCAAAAATTAAGAAAATCGGGGGACGATAAATGGAACCTAACATCCAGTTAAGGCATTTATTTTCATATTTATTTAGATATTTCTACAGGAAAAAAAATGACAAAGTTTACATTGGCTATATAACAACATTGGAAATGTTGGAGAAACAGAAAAATGTGGAGGTGATATAATGATCTGGGACTGTTTTTCATCAAACTAAGTAATACCAAGAAATACCAGTCAATTCTACACTGAAAACATTTAGGCGTCTGCAAAAAAGTTGAAAATGCAAAGTATTCTATTACACATTTAGATCCTAGATAACATTCTGTTAAAATAATTGCCTTAAAAATAGACCTCCAGGTTGTCATACTGAGAATTTTATGCCACTCTAAGCAGACTTTCAGGTTTCAGTTCAGCCAGATCAGCAGTGTTTAATGTAAACAACAAGAGACGGATGTGGGGAATCAAAACAATGTTGAAGAACACTGTCAATGGAATCTGCGCCCGTTTAAGCAAGAGATCTTCTAGGTAACAGACTCTGACAAAGTCAAAGTGTTCCTGTCCTAGAGATATACGCAAATGATTACTTCTTGACTGAGATTGTTGTTCTTCCATTCCTGTGTAAGCGCTATAACATCTAAACCCTAAATTTCCTTAAATACTAAATGACTCCGAATGTGGCTGTTCTTTTCATTTTTAATTTCAACTTGGTGAACAGAATTATAATTGTTATTTGCCAAAGTGATTACTGGAGCTGTGTTTTGCAAATGATTTGTCTCATTAATGAGTAAATCTAATATTCTAATATTTACCCATGAAATTTCACAGTTTAGCTAAATGATTTATAAGGTAATGTTGATTTTGACTATTTTTGTGCATGGAATAAACTAATATATTAAGACTAACAAAAAAATGGAGTAGGAGTTTTCCTAATAAAAGTTTGCTAAAATAAAAAAAACTACAATAAGGAGGGGAAAAAACACTCTTCTATGTATTACTTTGACACGCAACAGTATCAACAAGCCACAGAGTCCAAACCACAGGTGGGGTTTTCTAAAAACTGTGAAAGGTGTCGCATTAAGTTTTTCCCCCCTGAACGGGAAACCCCCTCTGTAAAATCATACATGAGGCCGTTTTAATTTACTACTATGACCTAAAAAATGCGAGCATCAACAAAACAATGTTCGTGACATCACTGTGAACATTTTCTAAAGAAGTGCGTTTTTGACAAATCTTAATAAACACGCCAGAGTAACGAAATAGTACACATTTAGCGCTAAAACATGAGTGTGCTATCGTTACAATAATAAAAATTGACTTTAGTCAACATTAGCGACTGTTTTTCTTCCAGTTGTTATTACAAGTCGCTTTTTCCCCCCCAACAGCGCTGAACTCGAGTAAAAGTGCCAAACTACCGCCTCACTTCTTGAAGGTTTCAGTCGCACCTTTATGGTATATAAAACTATTAACACCGTGGTTGAGACGTTTGGGTTCAATACAAACTTGCCAGAGTTGTGAGCAAATAAAAGTCCACAGCAGCGTTTCTTTCCCCAACGTTTCCCCGTAAGCATGTCAGACAAAAAGCAGGTAAAAAAAATAAATAAAAAAATAAAAAAATGAAGAGCCATTCGCCTACCTGCAGGACACCGTGATTTCAACTTTGGTGGCAGGAATTGACGGGTTCAGCGGGTCGAAGTCGCCTATCGACGCCATGTTTAAGAAAGTGTTGTTCATGGTTTCAGTTTTTGCGAGCTTTCCTTCCTTTCCTTCAGTCCAGCCCTTTTTTTTTCTTTTTCTTTTTCCCGAGCGACGGAGAAGGATAAACAGCGAACTGTGCGCGCGCCTTCTCGGCGAGAAGTGGAGCAAAGGTGCCACAGAGGAGGAGAGGAATGAGGAGCTGAGAAATGTGATGTCACTTCACTCTTTCTCTCCCCTCCTGTGTGCTTATCCCCCTGTTTCCAGCTTTCTTTTCGTGCTCTTCAACCCCCTCCCCTCTTTTCCTGGCTCCGTCTCTCGATTCCGATTCAAATGCTGTTCAACTGACTTGTATTGAGCTAATTGAAATTCAGCTGCCCTTCTTTTTTTATTATTATTGGCGTGGAAGTAAGTGGCAACAACGCTACCATCAGCAATAAATCAAACGGAATTCGTTCTTCATGCAAACTCCTTCCTGTGAGCACGTGCCTGTGTGTGTGTCACACATTTCAATGGTCTCGTTCACACCAGATCAATTCATTTTGATTCAGTTCAAGTGAAGGTTGCTGGCTATTAGCCCCAGTTACCACATTCTCCAGGGCCGACTCAACGTTTTTATGAAACCCAGGGCAACAGTGCACTGCTACCCCCCCCATACCCCTCCTCCCCCCAACAACGTTATTTCATCTTATGCTGGACCCTCGACTTGTACAAGAAATAATAGGTTGAGTTCAGTGTTAATATTGGCATACAATAGGTGGAAAACAAGGTGATACATTCTGTTCAAGAAAATACAGTGGCCATTTTTTACTTAAAAGATAAACAAAAATGTATTTTCTAGCCAAGAAAAAAAGTTTGGATGACAATAACATTCCTCTAATCCCTGACTTTCAGAGTTAAAATTCCAACTATAGGCAGCGCTCTTATAAGTTTTGACTCGAAATGTAAAAATCTGAGTATAAAGAGAACACAGTATAAAACCTTGGTAAAATAAAAGAATTATTCTCTACATGAGCTGTCCATCAAGCTCATCCGGGTGCTACTCAGTGTGCTAATGGCGGAAAAACAACTTACCTTTACCGGAAACTTGGTTAGCAAAACAGCAATCCCTGTCACTGGTGTTCATGCTAGCTAGCTGTTCCGTAGCAGAGACCAAGGAGGATGGCGTGCGATTGACAGCGCTCCTGTGTAAATATTATTTTAATTGAAATGCCACTCTTGCTTACATTTTGAAAGATAGAAAGTACATGCATCCGGTTGAATGGAGGCTTTTTATTAGCTTGGAAACTGCTGATCTTGAGCACTCTAGTAAGCAACTCGTTTGAAGAGACACTTTTATTTTGACACCAAAATGAATGTTGAGAAATATTGGCGTGGCACATTATGAGGACACTGTGTTTTCATGGGGGACCTCAGGTACTTTGAGCCGTTTCAGGGAATGTCCGCGATGTCAAGAGCAATAAAGCCCAGCGTTTGTCTTTTGATGCGCGTTTGCGTACAAGTAAACAAAGAGGAAAAAGGAAGGCATGTGGAACATGAACTGATTAACTGAAAGGAAAAGAGAGTGTAACAGAATTTTCCTTTTTCTGGGGTTTTTATTGGACCACAAAAAAAAATCCGTAAAATAATTTTGGGAAAAAGTACAAAGCAACAGTGCGCTTCATCAGTTTGTGAGTGTGTGGGTTATGTTTAGATAATAAAGTCACTGGACGGTAATATAAAATATCCCCTGCATTACTCAACGTGTTTACTGCGTTTCTAAATATAGCCGTCTCACACGCTCTCTGACGGGACTTGAGGAGTAGCGTGGTGGTGAAAACCATTACAGCACCTTTGGGCAAACGTCATGTCCCCGCCCTCTGTTCGCGTGGGGGAAGATGAGTTCACTCCTGGTTACACACACAAGAGGCCAGGAAATTAGCTTACTGTAGATAAGCATCACTGTCATGAGTCTAAGTCCCAAAGAGAGAGAAACTCACACGACAAAAATCATCCAGCCAGTCAAGACAAGATGGGGTTGTACAGGTAATGCAGACCTCCTTATGCATAGGGACAATATTCACCTGGAAGACATGAAGGTATTTGAACTCAAGTTCTTGACGGAAAAACTTTCTCCAAACAACATATCAGCAACGTCAGACAACGAAGACCTTCATCCTGGTGCCATCACACTTGGGTACCTATCACTTCATTCCAAGCTGAAGGCTGTTGCCAGAAAGACATCAACACCTAAAGCCAAACTCACATAATCTCAAGAATTCTGCATCATTAAAGATCCGGTCCACTATTCTAGCATGAAAGCTGGATCCGGGGTTCCATAACTGATTGGAGCGTCTACTCAAACAGTTTAGGTCGAGCTGTGGGAACACACTCTGCAATCCCCTTTCTTAAACAATATGGCAGTCACTCCGTTTGGCTTCAGTCCGCAGGTGTTAAAATCAGGCCACAACTTTTTTAAGCCATAGCTAGAATCAAGTGGTCATACTTTCCTGGATTCACCCTTAACAGTCATTAAAGTTTACCAGTTGACATCTCTGCTTGTCATAAAATGGATTATTGACCTTTGACCTAAGATTGAAATTTACCAAGTACATGTATGGCTCACCTTGTGCTCAATCGTAGTGTTTCCATTGGAAACGAATATGCACAGAAGTCCAATTTTGAAAAGAAAAATTGATCCGAAACACCAAAATTCCTTAGGTTTTACCTCAGTTTACACCCGAGCACATGCTAAAGTAAACAACATTTACTTAGTGAGAATCTTATTTGTGTTAAAAGTTATTTGATTGTACTAACCACTGTTTGTCTCTGAGTTCAGATACTCCACCAAGGACAGGTGTCTAAGAGGAGCTGGCCAAGCACTTCCTGTTTTTATGAGGGTCATGATGTCATCGATTTTATCACTGGGCAAAACCAAATGGGGGGTTAATTTGTTTGCATGGGATTATTTGTTGTTGTTAAAGTAACCCTTCGAGCTACAATAAACGGAGTCCTGCATTTCAAAAACAATTTCTCAAGTGAGTTTGTAAATTAGATTAATAGTCATACTCCTGTTTCTTTTTTGATTGCATCACTTAGTTTGACCTATTTTCTGGCGTACAAACACCTGATGAAGCTCAGGTGTTTCGCACTAGTGAGACTTTGGAAAAGCTTAAGCTAGAGAAATGGAAAAGATTTTTTTATTATTATTATTGTTGTTTTGCTTCCCTTGTAAGCAAAATTATTGGAGAATGCAAATCAGAATAAAACGGACGAGGAAGAAACTCCAAAACATTACCTGGAAGCAGTAAAACACTGCAGGAACCTTAACATAAATCTCCTAGTTCATTCTGCTGAAACAAACTTTATCCCTCAATTTTCTGATTTAAAAAAATAATAATTCACAGTTTTAGATTCCTCTGCAGCTCACCCAAGCTTGTTGCCTGGGTAGAGATGATGTACCATGGTGCACACACTCGTTTACTCAGTTCGACTGCAAAACCCTCATGATTTAACAGGCTCTGACACCTACATATTTATTACTGATGCTCAATTATACAAAGAGATCCAGCGCAGACAGTTCCATTCCTAGAGCCGCATCCTGTCAGCTGGAGCACACGCTTGACCTGCTCACTGTCAGCCGTTTCTCTCTCTTGCTCTCTCAAGTCAATAATATCCCCCCACCTGATCATCAGTATTCACATGCCACCTCTTTTTTTCTTTTGCAAATGAATGTGAAAAGGTGAATTAGGCACAGATGTCTGGTCTTTTTAAAAAAAAAAAAAAAAAGAAGATGAAACGCAGTCCTCCAATTTCACGCCGAAATCCTTTTGCAGACATGTCACTGATGCTGCTCTCTCACATCTGCGTTGTTGGCTCCTCTGGGAGTGGGACTGGGCCTGGACTCTGGGAGAGCAGCGCCACGTCTCATCGGTTCAGGCGCTGGTATTTTTAGCAGGAGGATTCGCTCGGAGAACGTCCTCAGCCACCACTCGGCTGCCTCCGTTACCTTCCCGTTATATTCTATTTCCGTCGCCATGGCTCCAATCCATCTGGTAACGATGGATACTGGAAGCAAGCGTCGAATTTGAAACGAAGTGAACTCTGAGAACTCGTGTCAAGTTCCACAAGAAGTCTTAAATGTGTGGCTTGCATGCTTTTTTCCATCCCGGAGTAAAAGATTTGTAGACTGAGCATTTGTCTGCAATTACTACAATTATTTTAATTGCAACAAACCCACCTCTGCATCCTGTCGAGAAGAACCCCCCCCACGGCATGATGCTGCCACCACCATGCAATGGTGTGTTCAGGGCGACGTGCAATATCACTTTTACGTCACATGTAGCGTTTCACCCAAAGTTCAAATGTACAATTTTGGTTACATATGACATATTAACTCAGATTTTTACATTAAGTCCTTTTAATAATTATATTAAACTGTTAATAAATGTGACAAAATGCGAAAATAAGAGGCAGCGTGAATCATTTCTAGCAAAATCTTCAACACACGAGTGTCTGAAAACATCAACGCACAAGAGAAAGCCAAATCTCCTCCGTTGTTTCACACAGGAAATAATCAAAATTGATCGTATTCTATATAAATGCCTGCAGAGGTACAACTCCCGTTGTCAAGGCAGATTTAACAGTGAGCATCTGGTCAGACCCAAGCATCACCAATCAATGTGTTCACTGAACAGATTAGAGGGGGATATGTTATCGAAAAGGACTGTACAATGTGCCACTAGAAAGGACTAACTTTCGGCCCACGCAGGCTGTCTGAGAAGGAGTTATTGATTTCTTGGAAATAACTGATAATAAAGGCTATGTTCCAGCAGTTAGACCATTATTTAGTTCCTCCACATACTAGAAAAAAGCTGCCAAGGCACAAACCTGGTATTTTTCTAATAAAACTCTTTTAGAATTTTTTTTCCTTTTTCTTCTGTTGTTAGCCAGAAGATACAAGTAAACAAAGTGGTTCATGACAAACGGTTTTGACAAAAAAGACCGGACAAAAATTTACAGCAGGAGACTGAGTTCAATGATTGAATAGAAATAAGAAAATTAAGAGCATTGTAAAAAATAAAAATGAAGTTCATTGTTCCCCCCCCCATTATTTTCTGTATGTTCTTTTTTCCTTTTTTTTTTTTACTTCCACTCAACTTTTTATGAGCATGTTGCAACTTTTTCACAATATTCTAATTTTGTGAGACATCGAATTTGGGGTTTTCATTATTAGTAAGCAGTAATCGGCAGAATTACGAGACATATTCTATGTTTGATAAACTAAGATCGTGAGTTTCAGTTTCCAAAATAAACCAAAATATTGAACTTTTTTTCCTATAGTATTCTAATTTCTTTGAGTTGTGCTCATATCTATTACACATAAAGCAAAATTTACACAAAGGAGTCTTGATCGCCTTATGTGGGTCTCTCCACTAGTTGCTTGGCAACATCATGGTGGGGGTCTTTAAGACTGTATAGGTTTTATTCATGTAAAATCCACGTGCTACTCCAAAAAAACATGTGATTCTATTCTGGTTCGTCTGTTTATAGAATAATGCGGAGGTTTGTTTGGGAAGTTTTAGCAACAAACTGACGGTGAAATTTGTTGTAAGGGAATCCAGTTTGAAATATTTGTTTCAGTTAACAATTGATTGTTGTTGCTTTAAAAGAAGCCCACAGTTGACTAAAAGCAATCGTATTAAACTCCAGCTGCTGTGTTAAATCTCAGCAGTCAAACATAGTAGTAAGAGTGTGATGTTCTGGGGTTTAATATGCAGATTCAGAACCTGGAGGATTTTTTAAAAATAATTTTTTCCAGTTTGAAATATTTGTTTCAGTTCAACAATTGATTGTTGTTGCTTTAAAAGAAGCCCACAGTTGACTAAAAGCAATCGTATTAAACTCCAGCTGCTGTGTTAAATCTCAGCAGTCAAACATAGTAGTAAGAGTGTGATGTTCTGGGGTTTAATATGCAGATTCAGAACCTGGAGGATTTTTTAAAAATAATTTTTTACAGATTTTTATTTGTTAAAAACACACACACACAAATTCGCAATATGCTCGAGTCCTTAGGCCTGTATAAAGTAAAACATTTTTAAGGTTCACATTCTCTAATAGTTATTACCTCATCAAAAACATGCCTTGAGTGCTGCCTTCATTCTTTTTTGCATGTTGAAGAAATCGCTTAATCTCCAATGGCAACCATTAAGCTGTACAAAACGCCTCGGTGGACCTAGCCCCGCCTACAGAGGCGCAGCTCCTCCTCACTACATGGCTGGAAAACTCATAATACTGTCCTTTTAAAGATTTTATAAAAAATATGCATTTCTTTACGTATTTGTTGAAATTGTCACTATGTCATCACAATATAACGTGTGAGGAAACCAAGCTCCTCTGCGTTCTCTATATAACCCTATCTTCAGAAATACACCACGCTCTATCTGAAATAACCAATCACAGCAAGGAGGAGGGTCTTAGAGCTGTCCATCAAGCTCCTCTGGGTGCTACTCAGTGTGCTAATGGAAGGAAAACAACTTACCTGTACCGGAAACTTGGTTAGCAAACCAGCAATCCCTGTCACTGGCCTTCATGCTAGCTAGCTGTTCCCTAGCAGAGAGCAAATGTGTAAATGTTATTTTAACTGAAATGCCACTGGCTTACTTTTTGAATGATAGATAAGCTGATAATTCCAGCTGACCACCATTTTTATTGCACTGCCTCTAAAACAGAGCATCAATGTTCATGTAGTTTATGAGCTGCTTGGTGAGGGACGTACATCATGAACGCAAATCTGCTTCTTGTCCTGATGGGTTGAAAATCTCGCACCACTTAAATATCTCGGCTGTTTTCATTTGCTATTCCCTGTCAAAAGCAGGATGCATTATTTTATTTCAATTTTTTTTATCATCTGAAAGCACTTATTAGGAGTAATGCTGTGAAGCAGAACAGTCTGAGCAGCTCTGGGTCAATGTGATTCTTCCAAGCAGCTGAACAATATTGATCGATCCATCACTCATCACATTAGTTTCGCCTTCAGGTGGAGTTTCTGGCCCCTTTTTACCTTTCTCTTTCTTTCCTCCCGTTGTAATCTCAGAAATAATATTTCTACTTCAGTTCTAACTTTAAGACGGATTTAATAAACGTTCATTTTCCTTTTAAATCTTACAAATTCGAGTATTTCTTTATGGGAAGACAGTAAATTAAGCGAAAGTCTGCCTTCTTCCTCAGTCTATTATTAAAGGAACACTGAACAACACTGCCACCGCGTGGCCATCTCACACACTGTTACAAAGTACTTTTTATCACAATTTATTTACACACTGCATCTGATATGCCCATTACAAGAAGCTGCGCACAGCAGAATCAGCGAAATAAACAAATATATTTACACAATAAACTTAACTTTCAGCTCAACTTAGAAAATCAGAGGGAGTCTTCACATCTTGAGTTGCCTCGTTGATTAGTTAGGATTTAACTAAAGCAAATCACTCAGTCATTGGTACAGAAAACCATGATCCTCAATGCAATCTGTGCTAGACGGCGCTGCCTCCAAAGAAGAGCGCAACGTTATCGATACATCAAATTTCAAACGCCACGTTATTAAAAAAATGTTTACCTGATCTTTTCCCACTGAAGGAAAGTCCTCAAAAATCACATTACAAGAATAAATAAATCAACGTACAGTTCAGGATTTATGACAGGCACGGAATAAACAACTGATCAAAGAGAAATCATCCCATTGATTCTGTGCAAATCGTCGTCTATGACACATAGGACAATAGATTGAACACATGTACAGTCACTAGTGACGCAGATATAATGGATAATAATCTTGGATTCAAGAAAAGAAATACAGTAAATAAATAGTAGCATTTCAGAGATCTTAAAAACTTTGATTTTGTTTGCGGTGACTGATTTTGGGATTTGAACAAGTCGCATTTTCAGCCGACAAAAGATATGTTTGACTCGTTCTACTGTGTCCGTTTGAGCTTAAAA
Organism: Poecilia picta; assembly: GCA_033032245.1. NCBI lineage: Eukaryota > Metazoa > Chordata > Actinopteri > Cyprinodontiformes > Poeciliidae > Poecilia > Poecilia picta. The sequence goes on from CM065375.1 coordinate 14,493,011, forward strand.
GTACAAGGTGCTTGATTCCATAAATGTACAGTATTTGCTTTCACATCGTTCAGATCACAAATGGCCTGTCATTGATGGCCTGTTCAGATGTTAAATAACGTGAAAGAACATGATTCCAGGTTGATAGACTTCTTAAGATTGAAAAAAAGAGAAAATAAGTTGCAGCCTTAATGAAAACAACACAGCCACGGTTAACAAGTCAATATTGTTTGCAAAACTAATTCAAAATGGTATTAAGAAGCTTAGGCTGCAAGGCTAATTACCATTTTAAATTAAGCTAATTATCCCAGAGGGACGCGTTTTGTAATTTGAGCCTTTTATGCTTTCCTGAAAGCCTGAACTGTAAATACATCTTGAAGTAGTGCTATTCTTTTACTGTCTGATAAACAAAAGAAGAGAAGAAAAACAAATAGGAAAAACATGCATATTGATAGACCTTGAAGCATGTTTTTTTCTTTTTCTTTCAGTGTTTAACTCCGGCGCATTTGGCAGTAACAGCTTCGATGCAAATCTTCAGTAGTTTGGTCCTTTAACTGGGAACAAAAACATCACAGACACACACACGTACACACACACACACACACAAAATGACCTGTTCAGCATTGTCGGGAAGACATATCACACATCAAGTCAACACACAGGATACGATCACAGCAAACCATTTCCTCAACGCAGCATCTTTTCTCTCAGCAGCTTTAAAAAGACTCCCTGATCAACCAAGCAAACCGTCTTGTGGCCCCTGGTACTTCAGCATAGACTTCCAAGGTTTCCTTCTGACCTAAAATATTAGCAACTGTTTAAACCTGGAAAAGTTTACTTCATCTAAGTTGGTCTTCCTGACACAGATCCCTGTGGGACACCAGCCATGGTTCAATGTCTCAAACTCAAAGAATAAAGCTAATGTTGACAAGTAGACAGTCCAATGTGGGAAGAAGCTGGTGTCAGTGGATTCCATCCTCCATGGAGCTCTTTGCTTCCCAGATTTTCACGGTGCGGTCACTATAAAACAGAAATTAAATAAAAGAGTAAAACAATAGGAGATGGTGAAAACATATAGTACGTGTATGAGGACTTACTCTGACGCCGTGAACAATTGGGTGCTGTTGGTTGCCAAGCTGTTGATGGGACTGTCGTGTCCTTGGACTTCACCGAGGGGTGCCAGTGAGTCGGCGTGCCAGAGGCGAAGCAGCCCGCCTCTGCACCCGCTGAGGAGCACCGGGGAGCCTGGTACGACGCCCAGAGCGCTGACCCAGTCAGTCTGGGCGCTGACCGACTGTAAGGTGACGACACAACCAGCTGTCAAACCCAGATCATATCGACTTCATGGATGTCCGAACCGCGACATCGTCTCACCTGGACAAGCGTTTTGCTGGCCATGTCCCACTTCTTTATGTAATAATCTCTGGAGCTGCTATATAAGGCGTCTCTGTGAACGGCTAGAGACTCAACGCTGTCCTGGTGGGCGGGGTCAAACGTATAGCTGGAGCCGACGCTGCCCTGAGCACCTTCGGTCACCTCGAACATCTGGAAAAGCGGAGAGGTTATGATGACGATCTGATACAGTGATCATGATAACGTGGAGGGGCATAACTCAGTACCATGATACTAGATCTCTTTTTGACAAAAAAAAGGGTAGGGAATACATTTTTCAATTTTCCTTTCTGTACTGCGTCCCTTCAATAAAACTTGACCCGTATCATCCTGAGATTAGTACCAAAGTTCAAAGAAAGTACTGATTTACTTAGATTTTTACTGTTTTTAGTTAATCTCACTGGGAAGCAAGCAGCTTTAAACGTTAAAAAAAACTAATAAACTGTAAATACAGGAGATATTCTACTGTAATATTAATAATAATAATTACTTTGATATGATGGTCTTTGGAGCCGGTGAGAACGACGTCCTGTCCATGGCCCAGCTTTTCAACGCTCAGACACATAACGGGTCCCAAATGGCCCGTCAGCTTTCCGGTAGACACGAACCTTAAAGTCAAGATAGTTTAATTAGTGCTTTGAACAAACCTTTTCATGGCAACCTAATGAACTTGAGCTGTTGCAAATAGTTTGCATGACTTTAACTCTTAAAGCTCGGCGTTTGGCAGCGTACTTGCGAAGGTCCCACATGCGGACGGCGTTCCCAGCAGCAGCGTACAGAAATGAGCCAGAATTGTTGAGGGCGATCTGGTTTATCTGACTCTCTCCGGGTGGGATGGATAAACTCCGAGCAGATGAACATGTGTCCCCCGACCCCACCTGGCCTGATGATCTGATATTCAAAAATCAATAAATAACTCGCCTAATAACTAGATCACTTAAGATTTCATCTTGCATGAGCTTGTGTACTTACGTGAGCGTACGGATACACTTGGCGGAGTCTCGAATATCCCAGACCTTGATGTAAGCAGTGGAAACAGTGAAAACGAGACTGGAGGTGTACCTGTGATCAAAACAAATAATTATTCAGGAGAGAATGCAATTCAGCAATGATTATCATGAAAGTAGGTCATTTCTAAACAAAAATCACAATACCTGACTGAGACAACACTACTGGGATGATCTGCGAGGGACATAATCTCCTGGCCCGTCACCAGGTTCCAGACCTTGCAAGTCCGATCTGAGACAAAGATTTGCGTGCAATCTTAGGAAAAACACATCGACAGAATCTGATGTCACGTTTTTCAGTCTTTTACCTTTAGAGCCGGTAAAAAGCAGGTCATCCGTCGCGTCCACAGATAGAACAGGTTTGGTGTGGCCTTCAGCTACGTGGATGCACTGAATTCTGGCGCCGCGGCTGTTCTTTGGAGCTGCCACCGGATTGATCACACCTCTGGAAACGAATATTACAGAATATCAAAATACAGCTGTTTGTCATTTTGACTCACATTTTACTAACCAATTGCTTGAAAATGCCAAGATATGCAGAGACAAAGAGTCATAAATGAATAAAATATTACTTTCTTTTGTTTGGTTATTCAGAAATGAATATGGTTTAATTAATTACATTTGAGGCTTTAGTGATCAGCTTTATTTAGTCCTTCCAATTGATTACATTTTTTAAAAAATAATCTTTGTTTAAAGAAATATATAATTCACAAAAATACTCCAGTCTATATTCTCCTGACTTATTTGAAATTTTATTAGAAAATAACTAAAAGTAATATCAGATTTCAGCAACAAAATCAACTTTAGACCTTTTTTTTTTGCATTCTTTAATCTGCCCATGTGGCGTGTAATTCTAAAGTCTTTACTTTCTACTTTGTTGAAAACAAAAGGACCAACCAGAGAATCTAACATTAATGATTAAAACTGATTATATTACATTACCTGTGTCCTTCAAATACAGGGGATTCTTCCAGCCTGAGAAAACAGGACAAAGTCAAATGTAACCTAGCATTCTTGCTACCTGTATTAGCTTAATAACACTTAGGAACAGAGCTGTAATCTAAATAATTTTCTATAATTTGTGTGTAAAGAAGGTTGCATTTAAACAATTTTAATATTTAAAAGTGATGTAAAACTGGAACATAATTTTTGAGCGTTAGCATGCTAATTTACACAAAAGCTTAGGAAGCTTCATATTCCACTTGTGTTCAATTAAACGTAGATAAAATGTGAGCATCTTCTAATACTGAAAATAGTTTGTATCTATATTGACGAGCAGCAGGCTGCATAAATGTGAATGTGAATGTGGCTAGTTTGAGTAATATAGGTTTTTACGTTGATTTGTATTCGCTGCCTTTAGTTTTAGTTTCCGTGACGCCCACTGATGGCATCTGTGTGGGGGTTGCCATGGGAGACACAATAGGGCCTTTTTCTTGCACCTTCCTTCGGCTCAGAGGCGAACGCTCCAGCTGCCTCCTCTCCACCCCTGTAGGTGATCTAGATCCAGAACTAAAGACAAGACAATTCATCCAGTCAGTATAAAAAACATAAATACATTTCGATACTCTTTTCCTCAAACTTCCTGCGTTCCCAGACTCCGTACAAGGAACTTTCTCTCTCCGTTTCTCTTTGAGATTCCTGCCCTCCTCTGAAAAGTATTGCCTCTGAACTTACATGCCAGCTGGCCTGGCAGACAGCGCAGATGGAGAATCGGCTCGCTCGCGGTCCGGGGCATGACCAGCTGCCTGACCCCACACGTCCGCCGGCCCTTCCAGGCGCTCGGCGAGGGGCAGCAGAGGGGCCGGGAAGTCTCCGGTGGGGGACTCGTAGGACAAATCCCCACTGCTGGCATACAGCAGCTCCATCTGGGTGGTGGTCCGCCGTCGAGCCTGAGGAGCCAGGATGGGTTGAAATATAAATAATCCAATTCACCAATATCCGCTGGCCAATGCTGCAAAATGGCAGTTTAAAACACGTGCGTGGTCAACTACCTTGCTTCTCGGCTTTGATTCGCCACATAACTTCATTAAATCTGACGACAGCGTGCTGAAACGCAAAACGTGGTGTCAGTTAGAGAAGTTGGCATATACAGTATACAAGCCACTGTTTTTTGTTTTCACTTTAATTCAGTATTAGAATATAAAATTTGGGATTATTTTGACGAGAAGATTCCGGTTTTCACTTTCCTGTATCTGGCTAAACGCTTCCAACATTCAAATCCAAACCGCTTACATATTTTATTGGGATTTTATTTCACTGACCAACACTAAGAAGCATGTTTACTGTAAACACTTAATTACAAGATCCTATAAAAAACTGAATTTCTGGATCGTTTTCTGTAATTTTGATAACTTTATGCAGAATTCCTTTACAGATTTCCACAGACTTGTCATAGTAGTGCTTTGTGTCACATTTCAGGCGCAGCTTAAGAAACTATGATTCAGTTAGATCTGAATGTAAAGTTGTCTAGAGACCAGACAGGTAGTGAAATGGCCCATTTGTGATTTTAATGTGCACCTATTGAGCCCAATGCCAAAATACACTGTGATAAAACTGTAAAATCACATCTGCTATGAGGCCAATCTAAGATAAACTCTATCAATTGAACATATATCAAAGTGAAAACCACTGTACTTTGTTATGAATCATTGGACTTTTGTCATTTAGAAAATGGAAGTTGAGTATAATTTGTTGTTTCAAACTGATTGGGCGGTCTTATATTTTTTAAACGACTTGTATCTGTTGAGTCTGATGTCAAGCTGCAAATTCATAAAAGAAGAAAAAAAAGGAAATGCAAGATGACAGTTATAGAATTTAAAAAAAAGTACACAATTTTCAACAAATTTTGGATATGGTTTTTATTGCAATCCTAAGGGACACCATAGTTTATGCTTTGTTTGTTTATTTACCTGCCATCTGTAGCAGGACTTGGAGTGGACTCATCGCTACTGCTACAATCCCCATTTTCTGCAGCTGGAAGTACAAAACACACACACACACACACACACACACACACACACACACACACACACACACACACACACACACACACACACACACACACACACACACACACACACACACACACACACACACACACACACACACACACACACACACACACACACACACACACACACACACACGTAAACCATCAATGTGTGTGTGTTTTTATTTCATCCAAAGGCAACACCTATGTAAAAACACTGCAACTCAACAGTGACGCCATCTTCAGCAGCTCGGGACAGTCAGAGGTCACAAAGGTGAAGAGAGGTCATTGGGTGTGGGATGAAGGGAAAAAGCATAAGTGACAAAATATTCAAACACAGAAAATAAAAAAACAAAAAAACAACAAAACACAAAAAAAGCACAAACACACACAGCTGTGGACACAGGAGGTGCAGTTGGTTTAGGTTTTGACTGCTGTTAAGTTTTAGTCCTGAGATGGGACTGGACCAGGAAGTGGCTGGTGAACCATGCAGGTTACAGCAGAGTTACTCGATGCGGGTTAGTCTAATACAGATGCACACTTCAAGATTTCTTACAATTTTACATCTTATATACTGTAACGCAAAATAGAAAAGGAAACTTTTATATAAGTTCAACACGGACTTAAACTTTGGTCAGAAATAAGCAAAATAGAATGAAATATCTAAAGTTAAAGGATATTTTTTTTAACTATAGTGCTCCTAAGAGGTCCTTTTCAAATAAATAAAAAAATGCAGCTTAAAAAGTGTTTTTCTACAGAAAAGGGGGCAAACAATGCAATTTTTCTAAAAATAAAGTCAAAATTGAGAATTTTTTTCTGAGTGAATATAATCAAAATGCAGGTTTGATTTATGAAATATTGACTCCATTTACTCTTCTCCACTATAAGAAAAGTTTATTATAAGGCTTCTTCCTTATTTTTACTCATTATTATTATTATTATTATTAATAATTTTTTTGATGGAAATCATGTAGTGTGCACGTTCAGCACCTCGCTCTCTCAACCTCAGTCACATTTCTATTCGTATCTTTCACTCACCTGGTAGCAGGAACCCTAACTCTGAGATCACACCAACACAACAGAAACAAAAAAACAAAAAACAAAAACAAACAGAAATTAAATCAAATTCAAAGCTGACATATCGGCTGCGCTTTAATTTGAACTCATCTTTTTGTTTTAAATTTGCTTGTTTTTCTCTACTTTTTGAATTGGAGCGTGCAAAGTAAAGCGCAGGCGCTCGGTTAAAATCAAAAGATGATTGTGGGAAGGTTGATCAACGTGCTGCCGGGTCGGCTACTGGGCGCTCGCTGGCGTTTCCAACCTTGCAGGGCGCTGCCCAGCAGGGCGTCCAGCTCTGGGTTGATCTCAGCCTTCTCCTTCAGCATGTGGAAGAGCAGCTGGTTCTGGGTGGCGCTGTTGATCTCCGTCTGCTTCAGCCGCCCCTCCATCACCTTCAGCTGCGAGTCCTTCTGAGCCGCCTGGAGGCCCTGGAAAAAACCCGACAACGTAGAGAGTGTTTTTGAACACTCTCTGGTTCCTGGATCTGAGGCCTTCTCTCATCAGACCAATTAGGTTTGATCAAATCTAATCTGATGGACTTAATTCAAACAAATTGATCCGATTAAAGATTCGCTCTGCATTTTATTTAATCGGGAACCATGGCGACGAGGAAACAAAATCCAAACACATAAATAAGAGTGAATATTTTCAACAGAGGTCAGAATTAAATCAAGCGTCCCTGGTTATTTGGTAAATTCGAACAGGTCGAGTATAGTTGGGAAATTTCCGCGTTGAGACAGTTTTCTTCCACACACAAAAAAATATGAAAAGCATCCCTACATCTATTGAATAATTCAGAAAGCTGGCCAAACTTTTTTGACAGCGGGTGGAAACAGAACAGTGACAGGAGGAGAAGCAGGCACCTTGCTTATCGCCATGGACACAAAGTTGTCCAGAAGGAAGCGGGTTTCTGATAAGCTGCAGGAGCTGATGACAGCGGTCACATCCACAGTGTCTCCTTCCTCCTGCAATAAAAACACATTCAAGAAGTGGCTTTGGTGGAAGCTCAACAATGGATCTTGAATATTCAACTGCTAAGCTAATAGTTTGGTAGTATAAGTTACCTTGGCCTCTTCCATCTGCATGATGTTGGCCTGGCAGTCGGCGATGCTGTCATTGATGTAGTCGATGTTGGCGGCCAGAGACTCCAGCTCCTCATTCAGGGTAGCCAGGGAGCGGTCGGCGTCGGCGCCATCCGCCGCCAGCTTCTCTCTCTTCCTGGACACGCGCTCCCGCCGCCTGGTCAACTCCTCTCGTTGCTGGAGAAACAGTGAGAAGACAGGCGAAGACAACACATCCTGGGTTTTTATTTTATAATAAGTCATTATGAAGTAGAAGGAAAACAGTGAATGCATATATATATATATATATATGTATGTATTACAAATAAAAGTCTGAAAAGTGTGGCATTCTTTTTTTCTGCCCATTTTACTCTGGCATCTATGAAAGCCCATTCCTGCCATTAAAGAAAAAAGTAAAAGTCAAACAGGAAGTCATAATTTCAAGTTCAAAGTCATAGTTATAAGATTAAAAGTTATAACTTTGACTTTGTAAGACATCACAATGAGATTCAGTCATAATTTCAACTTTTAGTCCTAATTATAAGTCAGGGAATTTCAACTTTCAAAACTATAACTTCTACGTCATAGTTATGAGATTCAAAGTCACAATTTTGACTTTCTAAATCACAATTACCGTATTTTCCTCACTATAAGGCGTACCTAAAAACCTTAAATTTTCTCAAAAGCCGACAGTGCGCCTTATAACCCGGTGCGCCTAATATATGAACCAATATTGAGCCACAACAGGTCTAGCAACTACGGTAAGCAGCTGCCGACTTCATTTTCCCCCATAGAAGAAGCGCGCAGTGCATGCTGGGATAGTTGTCAAAAAACTGGTTTCTTAATAAAGTTTGACTGACCTATCTATATATCTACTACCCACCTAATAATCAGGTCGTCTGCAGGTCATCTAGCATCACGTTCTCCACGAACATGCTGTGCGCGAACGGAGAAGGGTGACCATCGTCTGGCCCAGACGCCCCATTCCAGTCGCGGAAGGCTCTCCTCGCCGACCGGAATCGGACTGTTTTGTTGACATGTTTTATGTCAACAAAGTAGCTTTAGACATTTATCCGGGGAGCTTCAGCTAGAGCTACCAGCACCTATACATTTAAAGCCGTGGGGGTCGGTGGAAGAGAGACAGAGACTGCGGCAGCAGCGTGTCGATTGGTCTGTGCTAACCAGAAAGCAGTTGGGCACAATATCGCAGCACCAAAACCGTGAGTGAAACAATGACTAGTGCAGACTGCTATATATAGTACTCAGGGACCAATTTTTTATTATTAGACATCCATATTTGTAGTGAACGGAACAAATCATGTCCCGTTCAATACCGGATGGGTGGCAACATAACTGTGGGGTCTATTCTATGCGCCTTATAGTGCGGTGGGCCTTATATGTGAAAAAAGTTTTAAAATAGGCCATTCATTGAAGGTGGGCCTTATAATCTGGTGCGCCTTATAGTGCGGAAAATATGGTATATGAAAATGATGCAAGAATCCTAAGAGAAATAGACTTTCTATGACATAATTCTGACTTTTAAAAATTCATATTCTTTTATTCTTATAATTTATTATTTCAAAACTCTAAATTATGACTCACTGTTAGGCTTTTATATTTTCGTTCATGGCAGAAATGGGCTTCCATAGATCCTAAACTGACTATAAGGCACTTTGTTGGTGAGTAACATAGAATCCCAGTGAAACACATAAACAAGAGCTATTTTAGCAAGTCCACTGTAAGTTCAGTTTTATTTCCCCTTCTTCTACTTTCTTGGACTCATTTCCCCACCGTTACCTTGAGAAGACGGTTCATGTCCATCTCCATGTTAGAGATGGTCATTCTCTGCATGATGATGTCACTGACGCGTCTCTCCAGAGACTGCCATTTGGTCCTGGCCGTGCGGTTCAGGTGAAGGCCTCCCCTTCGTAGTGGGGAGCTCCTGAAAGAAGAGGCAACTCAGTCAGATCCACCGAACTCTGTGATTGGTGGAGCGGCTCAGGTGGGCGCACCTTGCTCCGTTGGAAGGGCTCGCTCCGGACGTTTGAGGCCGTCCCGGTGTCGCCCGGGGCGAGGCTTCCTGAGTGAACTCGGGCGAGCTCAGCTTCCTGTTCGCCTTCCCCGACACGGGCCTCACCTGTCGCCTCAGAGCAGTCACCTGCAAACAGGAAGGAGGGAAAAACAAAAACAAAAAAAAGAGGAAATGTTCAAACCTGGTTGTGTTTTGAAACTAGCTTTCTTAATGAGTGGCCTGCTGGTTAACCTCTTCGTTCTTCCTGCGAAGGATGAGCTCCTGTTGCCGTTTCTGAGCCTCCAGCTGCCTCACTTGGAGCTGAAACAGGAGTTCAGTTTAAATTTCCAATATTTTCATCTTTTCCCATTAAACTAGTCATCGTTTCTGAGGGTTTTGGTGTTTCTTGCCTCCGCTCTGCGCTGGTCCTTCTTCAGAGAGGCAATCTCTCTGTTCCTCCGGCACTCAGCCGCTCTGCTCCTCTCTTGCTGCTCCTTCATCTGACGCATCAGCGACACCTGTTGGACGGACACGTCAGAACAAAATTCAGACCAAGTTGAAAATGTAATTAGTGTGACAGAGTATAAGGGCCATACTAAGAAAAACAAATAAAATTATGAGAAGAAAGTCATTTTATGAGAATGAAATCATAGTACTACGAGAATAAAGCCATAGTACTACAAGTAGAAGTCAAAATAATGTGAAAATAAAGTCATAGTAACATAAGAATGAAGTTGTGGTACAGTCAAAATCGAGAATGAAATCTTACGAGAATGCAGTCAAAATAATGCAAGAATAAACTTGTAGTATTAAGAGAGTGAAGTCATAATATCACAAGAATAAAGTCGTAAAAATTAGAGTGAAGTCATGATACAACAAAAATTAAGTCAAAATGAAAATAAAGTCAAAATAATATGAAAGTAAAGTTGTATTAACATGAGAATAAGATCATGGAAGAATAAAGTCATAACAATATGAAAATAAAATCATAAATGATTATTATTGTAATACTACTTTATTCTCATTATTACATTTTTTTCATGTATAACTTTTCTTGACATGTTCTGAATTTATTCTGATATTATTGCAACTTTATTCTAGTACTATTGCCTTATTTTTGTAATATTATAACTTTATTCTTGTGGTTTTATTTCCTTGTTTTCTTGACGTAAATCAAAAGAAGGCGTTGGTGCTGGCGGAATGGAAAGCGGGGAGCTTTACTTTGGTCTTCTTCATCTCGGTCACGTCCTGCTGCAGCTTCTTCAGCTGCTTCTCGTACTGCGACTGGTTCTTCAGCAGGCGGGCGTGCTCCTTCTGGGCCGACTGCAGCTTCTGCAGCTCCTTGTTCATGCTGCTCAGCTTCCTCTCGTACTCCGCCTTAATTTTTTTGGCCTTCTCCTCTGTGCCCAACTCCACTGAACCTGAAAAAAAGAAAAGAAGAAAGAAATAAAAAGTTAAAAAGAAATATTTTGGACTCGGTTTTCAGGAGTTAAAGTCGCAGCCTCTGCGTTACCCATGTTGTGCAGGACTTTGTCCCGCTCCAGCTGCGTGTCTCGGATCTTGTTCTGCAGCATCATCAGCTTCTGCTCGTACTGCTGCTTCAGGGTGTGGAGGCGCCGCTGGCTGTTCTCCAGCTCGTCGATCAGCTTCTGCTTGATGGCGATCTCGCACGTGATGTTGGCCAGGTCGGCCTGCACGTTCTCTGCGCGGAAAAGAACGCGGCGTCGGATGAAGTTCCATAGCCGTCGAGCGGGAGTTTGCCGCTTCGCACGACCTCTCACCTTTCTCGTCCAGTTCCTCTGAGTCGGAGCCTTCGGATGTCTCCTCTCCTTCCATATCGAACTCCTCCTCTTCTCCATCTGCGTCTTCTCCGTCCTCATGGCCGCTGGCCTCCTGCAAAACAAGGGGGAAAAAAAGAAAATCACTATCGCACTAATACGCAACAAATCAATTAAATTGCATAGTATATTAAAATGAAATCAATGATTTCCAGTACTTGGTGTCAGAGCGCATGAAAAATGAATATGAAAATGAAATGAAGAAAGGAATCTTACAACAATTTGTTTAGAAATGTGCTTAGCAAATCCCACAGTTCATATCTCGCAAGAAGAAACAAAACATCTCAAAATAAGAGCTCCTCTCTGAACTCCACCTACCCCCTCCGCCTCCTCGTTGCTTCTCTCCTGGTCGTTGTCAGGGAGCTCTTCCTTGACGACGCTGGAAAAAAAAAGAAAAGAAAAACAAAAGTTCAATCCTGTTCATTCAGCAGCGACGGATAAACAGCTAGAGATTTTGTCATATTAGGAGGAAGGGTGAGATGATTTTAAACGTGAATGCATCATGAATCACACCATGGCAGGAAAGAAAAAAGGACTGACTGTTACTCATCCAGAGCCAAAACGTAAATTAAGAGAAAAACCAGCACACTTCATCAGAATACCTTCTAGAATGATCGACTTAAATCCCAACTTTTAAATTTAACATAACACCTTTAGAGTGCAAGAAAGGAAAAAAAAAACATTTAGGAACTCCTTTCAGGAGCAAAAACCACCTGCAGGGACTGAAAAAGCGTCAGGGTTAGTCGATTTAAGGAGCTGTTAGAAGATGTGGGTCAATGATTAATTCAAAATGCCGTCCGTTAGTCTGGATGTTCCGTTTTGTGAGTGATTCTGTGCAGACCTGTCGAGCTCAGCCTCGTGGTGCTGATTCTCCTCGTACTGCTTCAACCTTAAGAGAGAATGTGGGGGAGGTAAGAGGGAGGTTTAGAAGACGGGAGCGAGAACAGGGACAGTTCACAAGACAGCAGAGGGACAGAGAGCGTGAGACAGAGCAGCCCAACGGAAACGCCGCAGAAGACGGGGTCTCCGTCTCAAACTTTCTCAAAGAAAGGGCGCCGCACCTTTTTTTCTTCTTCTTCTCCATCTTCTTGAGCTTCTGCAGGTTCTTCTTGGCCATCTCGATGACGTCGCTAGCCTCCTTCTCCGGGGCGATGAGGGCGGATGAGGGGAAGGAGGCGGGGCCGGCGTAGAGCGAGGAGCGGGCCGACGCCCGGGACAGGTTCTTCCTCAGGCCCTCGTTCACGGCCTCGCTCTCCAGAAGCTTCGCCCTGGGAGACAAAGTCGTCTGAAAAATTGGGTTCTGCAAGCTAGGGCTGAAGCAATTAATTGAATCAATTGCGATCAATTGATACAAACTAAAGAAAAAGGCTGTTTGCTGAAAGAACAATACACTAAGTTGAAACTTTACAAAGAATATTTACATTTTGCAATGAAGATGATGGAAAAAATGCTTTGTCTGTAATTATATTCTATCCAGAACTCAAGTAGTGTAGTTTGATTCTGTAAATAAAATTTCCCATTGAGCATCTTTTGTTATTCAGTTATTAACCCCCCCAAAAAACATAATAGCATATAAAACATATACACATATAAAATCTCAATGAAAAACATTGAAACTTTTTGTTTTGTGTGACGAGACGCTCAAAGCAAATGAATACTGTAAAAGCTTGCCTCAGTTCCTCGATTTCTTTGATGTAGTTCTGAATCATGTTCCCGATTTCTTCATTGCCCTCGCCTGTGAACAGATAAAACACAGTAGAGTTTCCCTTTAAGAAAAACATCCTCAAAGATAAACGTGACATTTCCAGAAACCTGCCTTCAACGGCATGACTGGTTAAGATTTCAAATCCAAAAAGTTTGTGACATAAGGCGCTTTCACACTGCAGGAACGGAACGGAACGGGACGAAACGGGTGTGTTCACATTACAACTTGCGTTCCACCCGACCCCAAGCGTTCCAGCAGCTGATTGGCTGATATTGAGATGAAAATCAGCTTCTGACTCCATAACAACCAGCGGCCAATCAGCTCCGGGTTCTAAGCAGAAACGCTTGGGGCCGGGTTAACAGTTACTACGACGACAACAATGGACGGCATGGATTTAATTTTGCTGCTCATCAACCTCATACAATTAATTAAATTCCGCCAACAAGTTTTCCTCAGAAGACAAAATGCTGAACGACTTCTACGTATTGCAAGGAGAAATACGGAAGAAAAATACCACTCCGTTACAAAATACAGTGAGAGCCAGCTGTCAACGGGAAATGAACGTCGGACTCCATAACAACCAGCGGCCAATCAGCTGCTGGAACGCTTGGGGTCGGGTGGAACGCAAGTTGTAATGTGAGCACACCCATTCCGTCCCGTTCCGTTCCGTTCCTGCAGTGTCAAAGCGCCTATACAGCCTGAAACTACGAGCCCACCTGCTTTGGCCAACACCTGGCCGGCCTGGTCGCTGAGGATCTGCGTCAGCCGGGTCCTCTGTGCGTCGATGGTCTCCTGCATGGCCTTCACTCTCACTCTGAGGTTGTTGTTCTCCGTTTGCAGCATAGAGTTCTCGTGGACCAGGTCGTTGATTCCCTCCATTCCGTCTTCACCCAGGACGCGCTTCCCCTGTGCATCATAGAGCCAGAATGTCAGTCACGTCTTGAGTTCCTCTTGTATGCCTGACCAACCCCGGTTCCCCTGTCCTACCGTCTTGTACTCCATCAGTTCCATCTGCAGCCGGGCTATCTCCGTCCTCAGGGCGCTGATCTGCTGGCTGGCTCTGTCCTGGTTCACCATCACCTTGTTCTTGATGTTTCTTGCCCTGTTGGCGTACTTCAGCGTGTTCAAAGTCTCCATGAAGTCTCGGTCGGACGGGCTGATGCAGGCGATCATTACAGTTTGGCTGGAAAATTTGCAAAAAAAAAAAGGAATGAATAAACATGCTTCCTGTAATGTCGCCCTGTAGTAATCGGACCCACAAACCTGTTGCCGCCCAGAGAGTCCTGTAAGAGCCGGGTGAGTTTGGAGTCTCGGTAAGGCACGTGGGTGGAACGTTTACTGCGGTCTCCCAAAGCGCTGATGACGTTTCCCAGGGCAAGCTGAGGAGAGTCAAGAGTGTTTGCTTTTCTAACCACCAGGGGTCTCTGTCGCTCCATGGAAATGTTCCCCTACTCAGCTACCCAAAGTGATCTGCCCCTTAAGTGTTTCCACATTGACAGATCAGAATCTGCTTCCTCACCAGTCCACAGTTGATGGAGATGCCCTCTTTTGCTCTGTCGCCCGTCGCTCCGGTTCTCTTCAGTCTCTCGGAACCGGCCAGGTCCACAAAGTGGAACTTGGCGGTCAGAGTCTCAAACTCGTCAATCTCGGAGTCGTTAGCCAGCCGGTTGTCAGTGACATTGTCCTGAATGAGAAGGAGTGACATGTGCAACACTCAAACTTTAAATCTGTTGGTTATGACCAGTGGGGACAGTTTTCAATTTTGTAGCCTTATGCGTTTCCTACATCGTTATCCGTAGAGCAGACTCGGACTTGGCAGAGGTGGATGGTGAAGATGGCATGGGAGCGCGAACTCTGGACGTTCATCTGGGTGCTGGCGGTGGTGCGGGACAGGGCGCCCAGCTTCAGACATTGCATCATCTGTTACAGGACAGAGACAACAATGTGAGCGTTTACACACTGAGAAACACAGGAAAAAACAAGGAGGGTGTCATCGGCATATAAGAAGATTCAAAAAGGTACAAAACATAAAATAAAATAAAATCTTTTGACACAAGTTGAATGACTTATGTACCATCCATTCACAGCTGCTCTTTGTTCTAGACAACAACATAAACAGATTTGAAATATTTTAAATCATAAATCCTTCCACTTCCTTCATAGGCAAATGTTACATTATTTTTAAGAGTCCTTATGTGCTTCAACAGGCATACAGCAGCTGTTTGCTGCAATAAGGCTTGAGTAGTAAAACTTTTTGGAAAGCTTCACAGAAGCTGTAAATAGTCCGACATCACTCAGGTGAACAAAGAAAATACAGGAAGCTCCGCACTTATTAGCGAACCTGACACAACCATTCAAACAAGATCTTCTTTCAGAACTGTAGCAAAATCTCACACTGAAACTTTGTAATGTTTCTACATCCAATTAAGGAATTAAAAAGAAAATCATATTAATAAATTACTGGGTTTTCTGAAGAGAATAATGAGTGCACTGCTAGGGGGACTCTTGGTGTTTCTACATTACAGATCCCTGTTTAAACAATAAGGCAGCACAAATTAGTCTGCTGATACAGACAGATCTCTCACTATTGGCTTTGGGCCTCAGTGGCTTTATTCATTATGGGCTTTCCCTCACATACAATACAATCTTATTCTCACTTAAACAAAACACAATCCCAGGTTATATTTCTGGTAAAACTTAGCAAGCTTCTCATGTTTACATTTATGGTTCTCCTTGCCACACCTTGCAATAACTGGTTGTAGAAAGCCTGGTTGTCACTATGGTGACCATAAAATGTAACTCTTTACTCTTTATCTTTCTTATCACCCTCATCATCATTGCTCATTGGTTTTATTTGAATGTTCTCCTGCTTTGGTTACATTTGGATTAAAGAAAACTGTATGGGTGCTAATTCTGTGGCGCTAGTAATTTGAAAAAGAGAAAACTTGATGTAAAAAAAAAAAAGAAAAGAAAATGATTTTTTTTGCATCTATATTGGAGGTTGCATTATATAAAAAGGACATAAAGATTCAGTGTCAAAGTTTTAAAGAGCAGCAGATTTCCAGAGCATTTTGGCTGCTTAAAGCCGACCTCAGCAGCCGAGGTCACGGTGCGGGTGGTGACCCCCACGGTGTAGATGCCCCCGTTGGCGTCCTCGTGGATTTTGATATTGGATCTCTGCCTCCTGGCCTCCAGGTCTCGAGTCGTGTCAAACAAATCCAGCACCTCTTCGTTGTACAGCTAAAGTCCAGGAGAGAGAGAAAAAACAAAACAAAACCAAAAAAAAACAACAACAGGTAAAACACAAGAAAATGATTCATCATCTTCTAACACTCAGCTGCTTCGTTGGCAGCTGTCAACAGCTTCTTGGTGTCTGTTAAAAATAAAGCCGGAAGTCGACCTCGGCGGCAAACTAATGACAGTTTAATGACGCTGGGGGTCATCCGGGACACTTTAACAACCCACGGCAGACCTTTGACCTCTGGCTGTCAGCGTGTTCTTTCAGCGTCTGCTTAATTGAGCCAAAATGCTTCCAGCTCGGCGAGTTCAGAGCTCAGACCGTGCCCCAAAAAATTGCTTTAATTTGCCAGCGCTCAAACGCGTCGCTCTGAGTCCGCGTTTGATCTACCTGGAAGAGAGTTGGCGTACCTCCAGGAACTGCGCGTTGATCTTGAACTCGGGGACGGGCCTGCCTTGCTCGGTGGCCGCCTGTCTGCGCTCCTCCATCCCCCTGAACAGGTGGTGGACGGCGCGCGGAATGATGCCCTGCTCGTCGTCTCCGCCGTTGACGTCGAAGCCGGTCCCCATGGTGTATGTCTTACCTGAACCTGTCTGGGTAAAGGAGGACACAGCTTTAATGTCTGTTTTCTTTATTTTAGTCAAAAAAAGGTAAAAACTTCATCTTGTTGCTTCAATTAGTCAACCCTAATTCACACTTGGAGGTGGAAGGGAGAGAGGGTGGGTTGTGAGGGAAGTGGCGATTTCCATGGTGACCAAAGGAGGAATGCAACTTTGGGTTTAAATTCATGCGTCACCCTGCTTCTCCCTGCTGAAACCGTTAAAATAAAATAAAAACGACCCTGGCAGGAGGAGCATACGTCATGTGGAGGTTCGTGTGCGACTTCTCCAAGATCACACCTGGTGGTTTCTTTGCGGGAATGTTTGCTCCCCAGTCAGAAGCCCTCACAGATGAGCACAGAATACATCAACGTAAAGGCGGAACGATGTGCAGAAAGAATATTAACTCAATGCAGACATTACTCATTTTATTTTGGTTAAATCCGGTTCACTTGGCAGAGATGAAGCACAAGAGCAGAGTTACAATTTAAAGAATGAACTGCGTCGTTTGTCCGTTACATTTTTTCAACAACTAAAACCTCCAACAAAGTCTTATAATAGCAATTTCAGGTCAAATGATCAAACTTTTCCAAACTCACGTCTCCAGATTTCCCAACCAATTTCTGACCTAGAAAATATAAAACTTCACTTTTATAACCAGGATTGCCTTTGATTTTTTTTTGAGAAGTTCTTTGTTCAACCACTTATCTTTCTAAACCTATATGCACAAACTTCGTTTGATTGGATTTTTAATTCATTGCAGATAATTCAGCAGTGGTGAGGCCTTAGATGTGAAACCTACAAACAAGCTGACACTGCAAGGAAGGAAGGAAGGAACGAAGGCAGTGAATGGAAAAACTCATGGATCGACTGATAAGGGAGACGAGGATTCATGGTTTCACTGAAACAGATCAATAGTTGGAACTGTTGGACTGATAGACAAATGAGTTGTTGAAAGAGATCAATTGGTGGATCAAGGAATAGATTAAAGACAACAATGGAATGTTGGATTAATAGATAAATCAATAGAAGTACTGATGGCTGGTTGGATGAATGTCATAAAGGACAGACAGATTAATCAATGTTTGGATGGAATGTTGTATTGGACAGACTGATGGACCAATAGTCCAAAGGACACAACAGAATGTTTTGTTACTGAATGCTTGATCAATGGACAGACAGACTGACGGTTGGATGGACAGATGAGGGAATTAGTAGATAAATGGACGGACAGATTTACGGACAGGGTAACAAGTGCATCAATGGACAGATGTGCCTCTTTAATAAAAGAGCTTTTCTTCGTGGAAAACTGATGTTCATCGGTTTATTATAACAAACAATGGAACAAAGAAGCATGTCTTACAATATGAACATACTCCATGCCTCTGAAAATAAGAACTAGAGTCAAATAAAATAAGAGAAATGTAGGAAAAATAATTGATGGTTCATGAATTATTCTTTTTGCAACAGTCCTACAGCTTTAAGAAATAATGCAGGCATAACTGGCCACAGTTTACATGCAAAAAAGCAAAAATACACCACCATTTTTCTTAAAACCACTCCGAAACTTCCTTTCTCTAGTGCTTCCACAGGGATTCATTCATTGACTGAAGGAAATACAATAAATTATGAAAACTTGTGCCACTGCTGCAGCAGCGTCAGTAGCTGCAGACATGAGTTATTGATCCTCATGGGAAATCCCAGCTGTCCACAGGCAGGTTAGTGCAGCAAGTGTTCAATGTCTCCAGGACATGTTTTTACTTTGGAGCTTAGTTCTGTGCTCGAGTATGAGATAAGATTGTCCTCATTTTGCTTTGATTGGGTAATCGACTCCTTCCTCCATCTCTCCCTCTCAGGCCAATGTAAGTGAGCCAATTTGAAGCTGTGGTGTTGAGGGCAGGTTAAAACATGTCGAGCTGCT
The DNA here is from genome assembly GCA_033032245.1 of Poecilia picta. NCBI lineage: Eukaryota > Metazoa > Chordata > Actinopteri > Cyprinodontiformes > Poeciliidae > Poecilia > Poecilia picta. Next base: position 14,511,810 of record CM065375.1, read on the forward strand.
CCGGCAGAGGTGGTGAGGCATAAAATCAACTTCATGCCCTGCACTGCCAAATATCTGTGGATTCTTGAAGCAGCTCCATTACCTTGAGCGATACAAACTTGAGAAATCCTCAGACAGTGATGCATGAGCGCGCATGTGCACTGCGTTATATGCACTGAAACGCGTGCAGGCATGCCCCGACCGAGAGATGTCAGCTGACCAACCTGTCCGTACGCAAAGATGGTGGCGTTGTAGCCCTCGAAGCAACCCTCGATGAGTCGCTCTGTGCAGTGGGTGTAGATGGTCCCCTGCTGCGTGTCCATGTCAAACACGTGGTCAAAGGTGAAGGCTTTGTCCTTACCGAGGACCACTTGTGGTTCTCCAGGCATCACATACGTACAGATGTGGCAGCCCTCAATTTTCTCCTTAGCCAGCTGAGGACGGATCCTAGAAAAAAAGAAATGAAGAGACATTTTAACCATGAGAAAAGAAGTAAAATAATCTAATGTTGATCTAAAGTATGTAAACTATGTGCTCCTGTTCAGGGTTGCTAAGTATCCGCTGGTCTAATTTATTTGAACTATTTTTTCTCTGTGCCATCACTGCTGGCCAAATGACTTGGAAATTGTAGTATTATTACATAAACATAATCTACCAGCTGCTCTGCTAAATCCTCCTGATTTATCCACACATTTAGCTTCAGTAGAAGGTCACTCTTAAGTTTCAACTCCCAAATAAAACAGACTGCAATATAAGATCAGAATTTGTGTTAATTCAGCTTGTTACTAACATGTTGGTAAAAGCTTAAGTGTTAGCAGGCTAACAATTTCAAGCTAGTACCCAACACTAGCTTTCTTTTAGCTACTTCATGAGAAGTAGCCAATTGTCCCAATTACAAGTTAGACTAAAAAAAGCCCATTCAGGAGCCTATTAAATTTTAATTTAAAAACTAAATATCAAAGCTTAAGCATGCTAATGATTAGCACAAAATACAATGATGACAAGGCTTCTAGTTTTTGAAAGAAGTTAGTGGTAAGCTGATTAGAGTTTTGTCACTAGCTAGTATAAAATAAAATACACCCAGCACCTAATAAATGGTAAGATAAGATCAAATTGCAATGTGTTAGCATGCTAACTATTATTACAATGATAAAGTTTTTAGCTTTACAAGAAATTATATTTTGTGTCTGTTACTAGCTTGTATAAAATAAAGCTCAGAAGTTACTAGATAATATAAAAGTTTTGTTTTTATCTATTAAAAAAGAAAAAAACAAAACTTCAATCCGTTAGCCTTTTAACAATTAGCACAAAACAGAATGATGATGAGGTTTCTAGCTTTTCAAAAATTTTGAGATAAACTGATAATGTTTTTGTATTCATTACGAACTATTATGAAACAGTCCAGCCAGGCATCTATTCAGTAATAGGATAATAAAGCAAACTTCAATGTGTTAGCATGCTAACATTTTCCAGTTAGCAGTAAACACAACAAGTAAAATTAATAATCAACCAAAGAAGCTAGAATAAATTAAAGTACCAGTGAACCATATATTTTTCTAAATTGCCAAAAGAGTTTTTTAGCAGCACTTAATTAAGGAGTATAGAACACTGAACACCATGACAAACTATTGTGGGAGTAATGACACAAGTGTACCTATTTACAAGAGGAGAAGGCAGATGAGGGCAGCTACTGTGTAATGTGTGTGTTTATACATGTGGAAAACCCTGCAGTACCAGCACACCCCATACACAGACCTCTCAGTGTTCAGTACTGAGGGAGGGTGCGAGAAGTGAGCTCTAAGCAAACAGTCCCACCCTGGATTTCATTAAGAAATTGCTCCGTTTGCTTTCGTTCACGTAAAAAAACAAACTTTATTATATCATAGCCTGACCCAGTTTTTAAAACTAAACATACAGGTTGTCATAAGATAACACATCTAGATGTTTTCGAAGGATTTAAAATTTAGAGTGAAGTTTAATTATTAAGTAAAAATCAGTCTGAGATCCAGTTCGGGTGTTGAGATAATAGTAAGGAGTAGGGAGCAAAATTTCTGGTTCTAAATCCATTTTTTTCTAGGCTATATCCAAACCCAAATAAATAAATAAATGGAAATAAACTTAAAACATAAGCAGACACCTGAGAGCTTTAGTTAAATGACTGCTTTTGTGCCTTTCAGCTGGCAGAAGTTAAAGCTGCATGTGAGAGGAAAGAGAGGCCATTATGCATTGCTTTATACTCTATGTGCAGTACTTGTGTGTACTGTACACTTGTGTGTGTTTACATTAAAAAAGACTGACATTCACCACAATATGAGTCTTTGGAAGTATTGAAAAGCATGAAAGTCTCTCTCTTTGTCCAAATAAGTGTGTGTGCGCGTGCGTTTGTGTGTGTCTGTAAAGGGGAATGGGAGCGTGAACACAAAAGTGATTTAGAGAGGTCACTGTGTGTGTATGCATGTGTGTTTGTGAGACTTCAGAGCACATCTCTTCAAAAAAAAAAGCCTCCAGGGGATTTACACAGCACTGATGACAACAGGAGAGGAGCCAGTGACACCACTTTATATTTTTTAGCTAAAGTTAATATTTTGAGTTTTATTTTTTTAACAAATAATACTTTGAGTTCGAGGTGTCTGGAGACAATCAACTTAGGAATCGGCAAGTCGAAGACATAGAAATAAACAAAAAAAAAGAAGAAAACAATTCTGAATCCCTGTGCTGCCCTGGTTTTGATGCCACCCTGAATGGGGAGCCATACTAAATGTATCCAAAACACGTTTAGTATCTACATGTAGATGTAGACTTTGTGAGAAGTCTACATCTCACAAAGATGTAGACTTATTTATTATTTTCTTATATTTATTATTTTCTTAATAAATCGGATTTATTTTTTTAAAAACTTGTTTGCAGTGTATTTAAATAAGCTCTCAATCACAAACTAAATTTGAAAACAGTTTTCGCAATATCTGCATTTGAAAACTTCACTACTATAATTTACTTTAATTAGTAAAACAAATAAATAATCAGTTTAGCACTTTGCCACTCGTAAAGTGCAATATTTTTTGTGGTTTCACTGTGGTGGGCTCTCTAGAGGAGAAACGTTCAGTTGCTTTACCTCCAACACCTACAATCACAGACAAACGTGTTCAAAAGGTCTCATTAAGCCACATTGTCCCCAGTGAAACTGACTGTACCATTACAGCCATAGGGCGCAGGTGATCTGAGCAGGCGGTGATTTAGTTGAGTGATTTAAGGCATTACAGGGTTGAATGTACAATAATCCCCTTTTGGCCACCTTCCCAAAAACTCAACACAGGACTCTAATCCAGAATAATAACGGTGGTACTCATGGCTGCTCGCAGTGACAGTAACAAATCAAAGAGTTATTGTTTAAACTGAGTCTGCACTGAAACCATAGCAACACTATATCGTTTTTGCTTTTAGAATAAAGGTACGTTTGCAGAAAGAAAAAGAGCGGCTACACAAAGGAAACCACAGGAACAAGGATTATTATACCAGGACTACACACCTAATCTGAGTGGCTGTTTTCATCAGAAGACAACAACAAAAAGACACCCAACAACATTAAGAATGTCTGTGTACCATCTAATAAAATGAGGCTAAATCACAGGTGAACCTGGAACGGAGACGAATACATGCAGTCGGAAATGACTGGAAACATCACAAATAGGCCTGTCGCAATAAGAAATAAGTCAATTAATTGCTTGATAAATTAAAATAGACTCAATAACTTCCATTTGCATTGTTTATTTCTGTCTTTCTAACAAAAATTGGGTGATAAGAGTCTTCATTCTGGTGCTGTGGTCTCAACTAGCCCTTTTCTGAAGGTCAATTTTGATTACAGAGTCGCTATAATTCATTTTATTTAGTCATTTCTGTTGTTTTATTTATTTTGGATACTTAAAATGTCTTCCACTTCCAGTGTTAAATGTTCATTAGAATCGAACATCTTTAACAATGGGATCTTGCATTATTATGCCATTATATTATTACTTGAAACTGGTCTCAAAACAATATTATCATCTATAGCAATAACCTCCGGGACAATTCCTCGTCCAGCAAAACTTGTTATTGTGACAGGTCAGGTCACAAAGTTGCGTCACATGCTTATTGGTCAAGCATGTGTATGTATGTGTTCTTTTGGGATTAGTTATGATTGTCAAACTATTGAGGCAGTCCATAAGAGAATAAAATATAAATGTTAAGATATTTCATTATACGGGTCTAAGGGACGATTGATGTGTAGGTTATATTGAAAGGGTGCTAACCAGAAGACATAACCATATTATTTGACCTCTACAAAACCCAGTCCGCTCTGCTTCTGCTCCATTTTCCATACCCTTCGACTTCTCTGTTTGTTTTGGAAAACAGCCAGTTCTAACTTGCGCAGCTTCTTTCTTTCAGTACTCTAGTGGCGGTTGCTCCGTGGTAACAGTTTGCAATATAAACACAAACTGACACCAACTTTTTATGGTCGATTTAGCTTTACATAAGAACTCCGATTTTACAAAGCCCCTTTTAAGCTGTTTTAATAAGCTGTAAAATAAACAAGTTAATTCCAAATAATACTTGTGCCGCTTTGACTGCACCTCTCTTCCACCACATCTTGAGATGATAATAAAATCACAAAGCAGGAATGTGTAGCAATCCTGCTAGTTGTTCTCTCTCAGTTTTAATAAGTTTTATTCATCCTTTTTAGTGTTTTACGTGATGAAGTGCATTTCAACAGACAAAAAGACATTTATCTGTATAACAAAAGAGTCAAATTGGATTCTAAGTGTGAAAGAATTGGTGTGTACATAAAAAAATATATACACATAATATTCAGATTGAAGTTCAATTAAAGCGCACTAATTACAGAACATGATTTCTGCTTTTAAATGATAAATGAACCTTTCTTTTAGAGATTTATTTTGCAACTTTCTTCAAATTCCTAAGTCAACATACAGTTGTTCAGTACTAGGATAACTGTTCTTTTGGGTGCATGTGTCTTTTTATTCTGTGTACGTAGATATCTGGTCTCAACTGTATGATGTCATAATACGTCCTACATGATCAAACTTGGAAGCTTTAAGCTTATGAATCTATAAATCACTCATGAAGTCATTTGTTTGCTCCCTCTTGGTAACAACAATTAGGGTAAAGATGGAGAAACAAGAACAGTAGAGAGATAAATCAGCCACCTGCCCGCTGATGTCATTCATCTTGAATAACGCAGCATCAGTTTGCTTGCTGACAGCAGTCTCTATTGACAACGATCCAAACCGTCAATTCCCTAGATTTGCAGCCATTCCCCTTAGGATTGACTATCACCAACGTTAACAAGAATGAGAGCTTTAAGTCCTGATTCAGGGCCTCTGCAACCTAACCCTTAGGATTTTGTTTACGCTCCAGTTTGTGTCCGGCTGACGACACTAAAAGCCTTGCCAGAAATAGAAAGGTACATCTGAGCCCAAAAGGCAACAGAAAACAAGACTGTTCCTTCAGAGGCTCCGAAAAGACTTACAAGCACATCATCACCTGACATAATCATAGCCCCATGTTTATAAGGCCGCAAATCAGCACAATTAAACATGTCCAAGTTCCCAAACGTGTTTGTAATACAAACTATTATTGAATAAATTGAGTTCTATCTCATTATATGCCTTATTTCCAGGGGCATATGTCAATTGCTCAATGTTAAACTCAGACTACAACAAGTAGTGTGGCATTTACCTAAATTGGGTTTGGCTCTTAGTTCAAGCAGACAACTAAGGAACAGAAGACATTCAGAAAGCATTATGATCAATATATAGGAATGGATATTAGTCTTTAAAGATGGACTGTAGTTTATGTACTATAGAATACAGTGGCAGGTAGAGGGTAAAAAACAAAGACATGAATCGGCGTAAAGACATCAAATGATCCTGTCAATGGTGATGCAAACAGTAAGGCAGTAAGGCTATGTTTGCACTCCAATACCTGAAAAACCAGACTCATTATCGGGAAAATTGGTCAAGAACAGAGCAGGGATCAATAAAACCCACCCAACGCTCATACCATAATAGCTGGAGATTGCCTGACGAATCTCTTAAGGGAAGCTCGCTTGCGTAACAACCACATATAGGAAAAAGCATACGTTTTGTTTAACCAGCAGGCGCTCGTATATTTTTATTCTTTTGGTTATGGACCATAAGAATAAAAGTGTAATGCCCTTTTTTGAAGACTGAAGTCTGATGGCGGCCTTGAAGGGAAACCAGAAAGACATAAATCCAGTGATGTTAAGTGCCGTAACTGACCACGATCCAGTGGGAGTGCATCTCAGTAACAGTCTCTATTGTCTTGCTGCTGGTCTTGACATCAAGGGCCTGTTCATCGGATCACTCAAGCTGAAACAAGTTCTCTATAAAAGTGCTTTCCAGCTGGGTAGAGTAGACTAGTGTAAAATCATCTGAATTTTGGACAGGCAAATTAAATTAGACATAATTTTGACATCTTGTCAACACTGTTTGGGAGTGTTTCACCGCCACTCAAGAAGACTTTGAACTCCGGAGTTGATCTGGAAACGGCAGTCACAGAGGGAATCTGGGAATGACGCAAAATGGAGTGGAAAACCCAGAAAAAAGGGAGATTTATTTCCGCTGATGCCGTCTTTTGGTTTCCTTTGGTGTGGTGACTGACCGCTATCCCTTCACTGAGCACACCCGCGACTTTGACAGAACCCATTCCATTGTCAGAGCGCTGCAGAGTACTGAGTGCTTCTTTGGCTAAAGGTCACCCAGCAGGAAGGAGAGAGAGGCGGAGGAGCAAGGATAATATGGTGGATGATGCCTAGATTGGCAGCAACAAAGGAGCATACATTGTTTGGCCTCCAGCACTGTTTGTAGCTTCATGGAAAACATTTCTCTTACAAGGGCAGCGTGACCTAATCATGACTCGTGTATGAAATGAACTCAAATGCAGAAAATGCTTAGAAAGACAGATAACAATAAATATAAGAATGAAATGCTCATTTGGAGATGAAGAAAGCAGTATTTAAAACATGATTTTCTAAAGCATACCACAAACTCTTCTGATTATAAGTGGAATTCATAATAAATTAACCTTTGTTATCGAATGTCTCTGAGGGGGGAATATCACATGGCATCAGCTGGCAGCTGGCTTGCTGCTTGCTTTGCTTTTGTGTCTCAGTTCACTTGACTTCCTTCATGAATATTTAGGATGGATTTTCCTGGACAAACAGCAGATTATGCATGTATGCAAAGAACACACATGTGCACATGCGGCTTTTATGTCGAAACCAAGAGGTCTTTCTTCTCAAATGTGACATAAAAATTTCAAAAGAAGGATTTCTTCCAGACGAGGAGTAAAAACGACCAAGTTTTGGCTAATGCTTCCCATTTGTTAAGCTCTAGCTTCATATTATTTGTGTGTATCTAAGGTGTTTGTGTTGTACTTGTAGATTTTTTTTATGTTACATTCCTCAGTGTAGAATGACACTTGATAAAGAGTTTATCAAAATATTCAAACTCTAGACTTGACAAGTGCACCTTCCTCATACCACGACTTTACAGATTGTGTCATTATAAACAAACATTTGTTCCCTTCCTAGTTTAAAATCTCACCTTGAAAATTGAAGTTCTATAGCAGACGTTTGCTGCTATAGAACTTGCTTTAAACCTAGCCGTTGGACAATGCTAACAGCAGCTATCAGCTAACCACAAAAACTAATCAAGGTATATTTGGTCAATTTGTTGCACTTTTCATGCTTGTCTCATTTATACTGTTTATCCTGTTGCCAAAATAAGTAAGTAGCTATGTTTTTTTTCCAGAACTACAACTTGTTTTAAATTCAGAACAAGCAGAAACTTATTATCTTGATAAAAATCGTAAATCCGAATTTAGTGTTATCGTGATAAATTCTTAATAATAATAATGTTTGAACCTCTAAAAAACTAACACTTTGGCTTCAATTTACTGTTGGCTCCAGATGTCAATTAACATCAATACATTTGACAATATGAAAAAGTACAATTATTGTACCACTTAGAGATACAGGAGCATTACTGAAGGTTACTGACATAGTCTACTTAACAGGTAAGTTTTGTTTTCAAAAGCCTCATCTCACCACTATGTGCCTCTTTTCAATGTTTAATTAAATACAAGAGAGGTGTGTCCAACAGTAAAACAAAAAATAGACACAAATATGCAAGTAGCAAAACACCTAAAGTTGCTAAGGGGGAGCTACTTAGGGGACAGTGAAGTAAGGTAGGTGTAAAATAGCAACATAATTGTTCTCTGTCATCAAGGTAGAAATACTGCAATTGAGATTCCCAGTAGGATTTAAGCATTAATACTACTGTAAGGTTTTCCCACTAATAAATCAAAATTTGGGGCCTTCCCTTTGTGTACCCAAGCAGCCTTCTCCTTTTGTCTGTTACCACACCTGAAAAAAAAAAAAAAAGACGATAAAGCGATTCATCACCATGGTCTTGTTGGGATGGTGGATTACGGAACTTGTCAAAAGACGGCATTAGTGGCACAAGTTGAGACAGGTATACGCCAGCGACCTGCAAGCCGAGCCTGACAGACTCCATATGGCAGAGATAGGGAAGACCAGATTCACATGCTCCAAAGGTTCAGAATAATTAGAATGTGTCCATGACGATTAGCTGCGGTGAAAACACCGACGTGAAGATGGGGTTTGGGCTTACGAAGGAATGAAATGAGTGATTTATTAGGCGCTGAATGCAAATGGCACCGTTTAAGGATGACGTGTTCTTTTCGAGGTCTTACAAATTTAAGAAACACACGTTACTGTATTTACTTTGATTTATACATTGTTTTCTTTGTTATGACACAAAACTGTTTGTGTCATCAGTGTCCATCTGTGTTGATTTAACTATTAAGCAGATGAAACAACATGATAATAATCTAAATAAGTATGAAAGCAAAGCACCATTACCAAAATGTATTAATGCATCTGCTGACAGATATTGCCAAAGTGTCTCAACAGTTTTAAACACAGATTATGGCTATACCAAACATCAACTCAGGTCATTAGTAGCTATACAAGGTTAAAAAGAGAGAATCCATTGAAAGTCCATATGCATTAGTCCAGGGATGCACAATATATCGGCACCGACATTGCTATCGGCCAATATTAGTCATTTTTTATTGACCAGGAAAATAAAACAGGGCAACAACCGATATTTATTTTTATCCGTTTCTGATTGGGTTTTCATTTCAAAGGTGTCAAAACCGAAATATACATAATATCAGTAAATATCAGCCATGACAAAAATATAAATATTGGATATCGATATCAGCCCAAATTTTGGTATCGGTGCAGCCCTGGTGTTGTCTCATCATGTCATTAGAAACCAACTTTTAAAAAATGTTTTAACAGGGGGATCGCGGATGCAGAGGAGCGGAGCAGACGTGTTTCCGTGAGCTCTCGGTGGTGAACTCCAGTAGCTACTTTATCCTGAAATTTTCTCATGACTTCTGTTTATATATAGATATCAAGAACACTGGAGATATATATATATATATAGTTTCATATGGCAAGCTATAATTTCCGACAAGAAAAACGAAAGAAAACCACGGCTCAGACCTCCCGACTAGCTACAACCACAAAAAGCATGGCGGACGGAGAAAAAGAGACAACGCTTTCCACGCTACTGCAGGCTATCCAGGAAACTAAGGACGAGCTCACAATACACATTGACAAGAAAACAACCGATATACAAGCAACCCTAACGAAAATAGAGACATCTTTATCTACATTGGCAGAACAGGTCGAAGAGATTGAATCACGGGTGGGCGCAAATGAGGACGACATTAAAGAGGCGCGAGATCGCGTTGGAAAAATGGAAAAGCTCGTAACAGGCCTCAAAGACAAGGTGGACGAACTGGAAAATCGCAGTAGGAGATCGAACATCAGAGTTTTAAACATACCGGAGCAAGCTGAAGGCCAAGACGCGGTTGGATTTCTGGAGAAGGTTATACCTCAGATCCTTGGGGCCGAAAACTTCTCTTCGCCTATCATCCTGGAGAGAGCACACCGCATCGGTAAGAGATCCGACAGACCTCGCCCCATTATCGCTAAGCTCCTGAACTACAGAGATAAAGAAAAAATTCTCCGACTGGCCAGAAGCAAGGGTGAGATGATATTCCAGAATAAGAAAATTGCGTTCTACCCGGATTACAGCGCTGAGCTGCAACGTAGGAGAGATGCATTCCGAGACGTGAAACGGGCTCTGCGAGAAAAAGAGATGGATTATGCGCTGATTTACCCAGCTCAACTTCGCATAAAGCACAAGGGATCTACTAAGTTTTTCTCTACTCCGGCCGAAGCTCAAAAATTTCTGACAGAAATGCCAAGTGAGTAAATTTCCAGTGGTTGAAATGACTGTGACTCTTATTATAATTGGACATTAATGAAAAGGATGGTGATTCACGTTTCTCAAGATATTAAGGATATTAAGGATTTTGTTTGTTTTGTTGTTGTTGCATGGATGACCCTTCAGTTCCTTGTGAGTCAACCTATTCTTGGATAAGCCATAATATGTTAGTGGTAAATTTTGAAGACATATGTAGAATGTCATGAGTAGTGAATTTAACTAAGTTGCTGGAGCCACCAGAGATGTAAAGGTCGTTTAGGAGAATGTTCTACCCATCCTTACTCTGGTATGGGTTCTTTATGGGACAGAGTTCTGGGGGGAGGGGGGAGGTTTGTGTGTATATTTTGGGGAATGTACGATCTCTCAATGAAAACCAAAGGCTTACTTACACAAAAATCCAAATTAACTACCAATGTAAATATGGTACGTAATCAAGTATGTCCCAGATGGGAAACCGGAGCCGCCATTCTGAACAGACACCTAAACAAAGAGCTTAACCAATGGATCATTTAACATGTATTTCATGGAACATTAGGGGTATTAATTCGCCAATTAAAAGGAAGAAAATGCTGACATATTTAAAGAGGCAAAAAACAGATATTGCATTTATTCAAGAAAGTCATCTTACAGACATGGAACATTTAAAACTGCGTACAGATTGGGTGGGGGATATTTTTTATTCATCTTATTCATCAAAAGCAAGAGGTGTTGCGCTACTTATAAGAAAGCACTTGAACTTTAAATTAAACTCACTTGAGAAGGATAAAAATGGCAGATTCCTACTGGTGGATTGTGAAATAAATAGAGAAAAAATAACACTGATAAATATATATGGTCCAAATTATGACGACCCACTATTTTATAATAATTTGATCATGAAACTGGCCACAATTAAAACCCAGTGCATTATAGGGGGAGACTTTAACTTGGTACTGGACCCAATTCTGGACCGATCATCTCCTAAAACAACTTCATTGTCAAAGGCTGCAGCAACATTAAAACAGGGTATGAGGGAATTAGGTATTATTGATGTATGGCGCAGCCAGCATGCACAGCAAAAAGATTTTTCCTATTTTTCAACAACGCATAATACACACTCTAGAATTGATATGTTCCTAATGTCTCAAGAGATGATTCCCAAAGTGACAATATGCTCCTATCTTGCAGCTACATTCTCAGACCATAACCCTATTAAACTTATATGGATGATCGACAGTCGGCAGGTAACAGATTATAGGTGGAGATTTAAAAATTTCATGTTAAAGGATCCTGAATTTGTTGCATATATGACCAATAACATTGAAATATTTTTAGAAGCCAATTATAATACTTCAACGCATGCCAATATATGGGAGGCCCTCAAAGCCTTTATGAGAGGACATATTTTGTCATATAGCGCTCATAAGGTTAAAAAAAATAGAGAGACGTTGATTAAATTGGAAAAGGATATTAAAAAATTAGAGCAAGAGTACATTGATACAAAAAAGGAAGAACACCTTAATACATTAATTAAAACAAAAATGGAATATGATAATCTATGTACCAAAAAAGAAGAAGCAATCATGGCCAAAACTAGATATCACTATTATGAATTTGGAAATAAAACAAGCAAACTCTTGGCATGGCAAATTAAGAAGGAAAATGCAGAAAGGTTTATACAAACAATAGAAACTGATGATGACAGGGTTCTTGACAGTCCAACTATGATTAATGCAGAATTCAAACAGTTTTATGAAAAATTATATAGATCCGAGCAAGATAAAACAAATAATGAGGCAGAAAGATTTATTGGAGGAATAACACTTCCCATGCTACAAGAACAGGACAAAGAATCACTTGAAGCAGATATATCAGAAGCTGAAGTTTTTCAAGCTTTGAATTCCTTACAAAACAATAAGACTCCTGGGCCAGACGGATTTCCTGTCGAATATTATAAAACCTTTTCAAGGCAATTGCTGACTCCTCTCACAAACATGATTAAAGAAGCTGTGGAAAATACAAAACTACCAGAATCATTGGAAACTGCAACAATTATTCTACTTCCAAAACCAGACAAGGATAAAAAGAAATGTGACTCGTATAGGCCCCTCAGCCTCCTAAATGCTGACTACAAGATACTATCTAAATTAATTGCTCTTAGACTTGAGTATGTAATACCAAAATTGATACATGCTGATCAAACTGGATTTGTTAAAAATAGACATGGAGCAGATAATGTACGACGTCTGATCCATATAATGAACACAGCTCAAAAAAAAACAAATTCCAATGTTAATAATCTCTATGGACGCCAATAAAGCATTTGATAGGATTGAACCAAATTTTCTACTTCAAACGTTAGAAGCTATGGGCTTTGGAAAGAAATTTATTCAATATATTAAAACACTATTTAATAATCCCAAAGCTAGTATACTAACCAATAATGTTCTATCTGCTACATTTTCCTTGTCAAGAGGTTGTAGGCAGGGCTGTCCCAGCTCCCCACTGCTCTTTGCGCTTGCAATTGAACCTCTAGCTGTTGCTATCCGATCCAACACTTCTGTAACTGGAATCAAATTTGGGGCAAATGATCATAAACTCTCATTATACGCAGATGACCTTTTGTTATATATAACCAATCCATACAGGTCAATCCCCCCTCTGTTAGAATGCCTTGAAGCATACAGTGCAGCCTCAGGATACAAATTAAATTACACTAAAAGTGAGATTCTGCCATTAAACATAGAGGATGATAATATTAAAACTCTTACTAACCCATTAAAATGGTGCAATAACGGCTTTAAATACCTGGGTGTCCAAGTGGGTAAATCGGAAGATTACATGTTTAAACAAAATTATACAAAGTTAATGGAAAAAACTAAACTTAACTTCCAAAGACTGATGGATCTGCCTCTTTCGCTTATAGGCAGAATCAATACTATTAAAATGAATACTTTACCAAAATATTTATATCTGTTTCAATGCCTTCCAGTAACTATTCCCAATAATTTTTTCAGAGAGCTTAACAAAATTATGAATTTCTTCATATGGCAAAAGAAGAACCCGAGGGTCAAGATAACCTCTCTACAGGCTCAGTACTCAAGGGGTGGTTTGAATCTTCCAAATTTTAGTAATTATTACATCGCCTCGCAGTACAGACCTATTTGGATCTGGTTACATGCAGAAAAAAGCGAAGCCAGATGGATCTCAATAGAACAACATGAGATGAAACATGTGCCCCTAAAGGATATTCCATTTATAGGCGATAGAAAAAGCCTGGCGTCACTGACTGACAACACAATAATTCTGCACACATTTGCTGCCTGGCAGAAGTCTCACTCACTTTTAGATGTAAATATTAATTTCCTTAGAAGAGCACCCTTATGGGGCAACCCTAATCTTTCAAAACATATTGCTGATTCAACATTGCGGGGATGGAAAAATAGGAAAATTCAAGTAGTAGCCGATCTGTATATTGATGATACACTAGCTAACTTTCAACAATTGAGTAAGAAGTTTGATCTTCCTAAAAACAATTTTTTTAAATTCTTACAAATCAGAGATTGGATTAAAGAGAAGTCTAGTGAGTCATTTCCAGCAATCCCAGTTGAAACCTGCCTTGAATCATATTTATGTCACAAGCTAGACAGTTCAACAAAAGGATTGACGTCCTCTATATACTGCATACTTAATGGAACGCTACAAATATATCAAGCGGCTAAAAAGCAAAAATGGGAAATGGAAATTGGTTGTGTATATGAGGAAGAGGATTGGAGTCGACTATTAGAACAGTCACAAACCATGTTAATTTCTACAAAACATAGGCAAATTCAATTTAATATATTCCATAGGACATATTACACTCCGTATAGATTGAATAAAATGGACAAAAAAATTTCTTCCAAATGTCAGAGATGCAAGGTGACTGATGGCGACCTTCTGCATATGCTATGGTACTGCCCAATAATAGGAAACTTTTTGAAACACGTGATAGATATCACATCAAAAATTGTGAAATATCAGATTGTACAAGAACCCAAGGTGTGGATTTTAGGAGATTTGACAACTATTAGATTGAATTATTATAAGAAATACTTTATTCTTCTTGCAAGCACAGCAGCTAAAAAATGTATTTTAAAAAATTGGAAATCTGAAAAATCGCCATCAATAAGACAATGGATGGATGAGTTGGTGTCTTATTGTAAACCGGAAAAGATACTTTATAATGTGAGAGGGAAACAAGCAGCATTTGGGGCAATATGGGGCCCCTTCATGGAAATGTTATCATCTATGGATATGACGGGCCGGGATTCGGAATGACTTTTTTGGATTAGCTCAAACATAAGCGGGCAGTACTATGGTTGTGTAATCATGCTAATTGGACATGTACTATCTTGTAAGTGAGAGACGTAGGGGGTGGGGGGTTTGAGACGGGTGGGTGGGGGAGGAGGCAGGGGGGAAAATAATAATGACTGATTTATTGACATTTTAATAGGCATGACCAGTTGTGGTGAACAGTTGCCAGGTTATTTTGAAGTTTTGCTATTGTGTTTGTTTTTGTCACCCACTGTTTTTCTTTTTGTGTTTTTTTGTACCACATATAACTGTTTGTCATGTATATAAAAATGAACAGAAATAAAGCTGTTTAAAAAAAAAAAAATGTTTTAACACATTTTAATATCTTAAAGGACCGGTGCAGTAAAAATCTGATGAGTTTGTTTGAGGAGCATTCTTTAAACAAAAACAAACATTTTATCACAATTTTTTATTAGACCAATGTCAGAAACCCTCACCCCTGCCATATATGGGAAGTGATGTCATCATTAGGGGGAACATGCTTTACTTGCAGAATTTGAGTTGTGAAGAGTGAATGAACTACAAATCTGACTTAGGTGATGATTTGCATCATATTTAACTTTAATATGAAAGTTAAATAATACATTTACGTTTTGCCACATCTCTTTTTGACAACATGAAAATGGGTTTCCATTTATTACAATTAGGACTACCGTTATTGTAATATTAGGTTCTGTAATATTACAACTGAGGTACAATATTTGGTCCAATAATATAGTTCTAATATATATTAATAATATATTAAGCATGCTACATTCACAATCTGTACATCCATCATTTATTAAGTGAGCTGAATACCTTCATCGGATAGTGGCTAAAGATGCTGAAGCATGCTGGGAATAGAATCATCCAATTTAGTTTTTTGAATTTCCTTATCTCAGTCGTCTAAGTACTGTATATCTTGTACTAAATAACAATATGAAGTTTAGAGTATAAACTTCATATTGGTGTGAAGCTGCAAAACAGATGCAAACCTTAGCATTTTTTGGTAGCCTGTTGTGGTATTCTCATAGAGCTTCCAAAACGTTCCTATCTTTTCCATCATCTTTAATTTTTCTTTCCATTAACCAAAAATGTTGCATTAGTTTCTGCAGTCTATTGTGTTTTGTAATGAAGTTGCGGTGAAACAGCAGCTGGATCCATCTTTGTACCATTATAGGGTTAGGTCAGGATACCAAAAAGTGGATTACCTCGTCAGTGTGTGTGTGTGTGTGTGTGTGTGTGTGTGTGTGTGTGTGTGTGTGTGTGTGTGTGTGTGTGTGTGTGTGTGTGTGTGTGTGTGTGTGTGTGCGCATGTGAGTGTGTGTTTAGCTCAGTGACAAAGCATTTTCAGACACTGCTGACCTCAGACAAGATCATACTGGCTTTGAGTCATTAAATCGCCTTACAATTACAGGCTGAGTCACTTTTCAGCAAATGTCATTACGATTAATTATATTAGTTTGCATGAACTTATCAGAGGAGGCTAAACTTGAACAAACAAAAAAAAGCCCTGCTAGAGGCAACACATATAGCTGCAGCTACATATTCCTGTGTCAGAATGGTCTAGTTAAAGTCAGAAGCCTATGAAACTAAGAGTCTGAGACAAGACTTCAAAATTTGTGATAACGGATGATCTCCGTCCAGTGAGACTGAGATTCACACTTAAGAATAATGTGGCAGTTTGTGTTGAACTAGAACTTGAAATCCTAATAAAAAAAACGTTGAAGATTAAACTTCAAATTATACAAATTACATAAATAAACATGTTCAGCAGTCTATTTTGTGATGCTCCGAGAAGCTTGTTTGAGTACACAATCATACAATAGCAAGAGTCACTGAAATAAGTTATTTTCACAAGCAAAATTGTCACAACCTTAAGCTAGTAAAAGGGGTTTTGCTCTTGAAGGTTGTCTTGCACTGATGAAATCAGGTTGCTTATTATAGATTATTTATTATCTAAGACGGAGAGAGAGAGAGAGAGACAGAGGCCGGCTTGTAAACCGAGTTGGCTTAGCAAACACGGCTCTGGGTCAAAGTCTGAATGCAAAATAACGAGAAAAGGCAAGCGAGGCGGGGGATGAGAAACATGAGAGGGAGCAGCTTTTGTCCTCTCTCTTCCACTCAGATCACATGACATTGCAGCTCGTCTATTCCAATACAAACACAAACATGTTTGCAGACAAACTCGCATTCGGTGAAGCCATGTCATTTCTTTATGTTAGTTTATTTTATTTTTTTCCACAGATAAACATAGGTAGGATTTCGTCGAGTCTGCTGTCAGTGACAAGCAAGTAAGGGGCAAAGGTCAGATCAGGTGGGGGAGCCGCCAGTAGATCAAAACATAACCAAAAACACTGCAGGAATACACAGTAGAAAAAGCCTGAAAACAAAGAAACTGATCAAGTAGATCCAGGGTTATTAAAAGTGAAGGTACTGCTGAGTTGTGTGATCTATTTGAGGCGGCCAAAAGCACCAGATGATCCTCCATCTTCATATTACAATCTAATCCGAGCACAAGAGACAACCTGCACGGGCCTAATCCCCCCGCACCTGATTTTCATTCATAACTCCACAGGCCAAAGCGGAAAAGGAGTAGCTCCATATTAACACACACTAGGATCTTCTTAATGCCGATAAGTTATGATTTATGCTGCTAAATGTTAAATAAAGCACTTTGAATGGAGCACAAATGGATCTAGAAGTGCAAATCCAGGTTAGGTCGTAGTGTTTACAGAGCGGGATGCTGAAGCAGGAATAGTGCGGATCCTAGCAGGTGTGACAGATGAGCATCTCTCCAGAGGAGGGTCCTCTCCTCCTTATCCTTACCTCAGGGCAACCCGCACCGAGCTCTCGTCCGCTCCGCCGCTCATGGCGTCACCGAAACAGTCCGCCTTAAAAATAGCTCGCTTTCCCTTTTCGTCCTTTCTTTATCCTCTTACGGGGCGGCCCAGCGTCCCCCCCTCCCCCTCCTCTTGCCTCCTTTCGGCGAAGCGCGTCGGTCTGCAGCCTCCACGGCGGCCGCTTTCATTCAGCCTGCCGTTAGGTTCATTTCTATGCAGCTCCGCAGCGAAGCGTCTGCACGAGGCGGCGGCGGCACCGGGGGGAGAAAAGGGAGCCGGCGGCGGTCAGTCCTCCAGCGGCATCGTCTCTCGCGCTCGCTCCTCAAGCCGCGCGTGGTACAGAGTGTGGAGGCGCGAGGAGCCGCTTTGGCGTGTGATTCCACGAAGACTGAGGACGTAACAAGGCTCCTCCTCCCGAGCTGTACCAATCCTGACAAAGCACAACAACACAGAATAATACACAGTCCAGTCACATTAATGTGACCACCACGTACTTTCCACTTCAGAGTTAAATAACCAATCACAGAAGGCAGGTGGCAGCACAGTGCAGTTGAGCGTATATAAAGGGTGTGTGTGGGCTTCGGAAAACATTTCAATCGTTGGCGTAATGCAGAAACGAAGCGATTTATCCGACGTCCAAAAGGGCATGATCATTGGCTTTCGGGCCAAGGGTGGAAGCATTTCCGAAACGGCTGAGTTTGTGAACTGTTCGCGTGCCGCCGTGGTAAAAGTGTACCGTGCATGGCAAAATGGGACTGTCCAAAATCAACGACGTGGCAAATGTGGTGCACCACGGGCCATAGATGACAGAGGCGAACGACGGTTGCGGAGATGCGTTCGGGCAGATAGACGGGCTACCGTTGAGCAACTGACCACTAAAATGAACCAAGGGGCTACCACAAGTGTCTCCCAAACCACTATTCAGCGAACATTGCTGCGTCTGGGCCTCCGAAGCGGACGCCTGGTTCGTGCACCTATGCTGACTGGTGTTCATCGACGACGAAGGCTAGAATTTGCACGCCAGTACAGCAGCTGGACGTCCACTGAGTGGCGACAGGTAGCGTTTTCAGATGAATCGCGTTTTATGCTCCATCGGACAGATGGACGTTGGCGTATAAGGCGTGAAACCTCTGAAAGGAACCACCCTGCAACCATTGCAGGAACGGTCCAAGCTGGAGGCGGGAGCATTATGGTCTGGGGAATGTTTTCCTGGCATTCTCTGGGTTCACTGATTATTGTGGAAGGCACGATGGATCAATACAAGTACGCATCTGTCCTTGCGGACCATGTCCACCCCTACATGCGCATTGTTTTTCCTCAGGATGATGGCATCTTCCAGCAGGACAATGCGAGGTGCCATACAGCTGCCAGTGTACGTGCGTGGTTCGAAGAGCACCAGGATGAGTTTACCGTCCTCCCCTGGCCAGCAAACTCACCTGACTTAAACCCAATCGAGCATCTGTGGGACCATCTCGATCAAGTTGTTCGCGCCATGGATCCTCAACCGCGTAATCTAGCGCAGCTGGCCACGGCATTAGAGTCGGCATGGCTCAACATCCCAGAGAAGACCTTCAGGGACCTAAGTGACTCTCTTCCTGCACGTCTCGTAGCAGTTCGCTCTGCGAAAGGTGGTTATTCTGGCTTTTGACAGATGGTCACATTAATGTGACTGGACTGTGTAATAATAATAATAATAATAATAATAATAATAATAATAATAATAATAATAATAATAATAATAATAATAATAATAATAATCTACCACCACACCATCTACTACCTAATGATTTTGTCGACACAAATACAGTATTAGCTTAGCTAGAACAACAAATTAAAACTATGGAGGACCCAAATTTTCACAATTTAGTCACTTTTTTAAATTATTTTTTTATTAAACGAAATCTGGAAATAGTTTAAATAAATAATCATTTGATCGTTTCGGTGATTTAGAAAATGCATAATTTAATTTAGAAATAACTGAATTAAACAACATGTAAAGTTGTTCTTTTACAGTTATCTCAGTTTCATCGTCCTCATAAATGTAAGTATTACTGACATGCCGAAGAGATCAACCAGTCAAATATATTGGGCGAACAGTCCAGTAACTAAATACTAAAATATTTGCATATTATTTCAAAATATAATCGGTTCAAGTGTGAATTGTGAATTATTTTTAGTTATTTTTGTGTGATCAAAACACATCATCAAAACGGTTAAGTAAGTACATACCATTTAATTTAATGTGGCTACAGTTGTATTTAAAGTATGTTATCTTGTTTGTGTAAATGATACCCTTTTTATACTTGTTATACATTTTTCATTAACTTAATCTGTTTAATACAGCTTAAAAAAATTATACATACATAAGCATTTAAACAGTTATATAATTTTGATACTTAAATAAGAGTGACGGCGTCATTAAAACCTGTTGGACTATGCTCCCCTCTAGTGGTTGTGCACTAATACTGCAAAGATAAAACTGCGCCCATTTCGGTCAGCAGGTGGCTTGAGAGTATTAACTCTAAGCGGCAGTGGCGCAAAAAGTGGGTATGCACTGTATGCAACGCATAGGGGCGCTGCACTAGAGGGGGCGCCAAAACGGGAATTTTTTTTTTTCCTATTCTGCATTTTCTGTAGTTAACAGCTGTTTGCACATGTATGAAATGATCAATAACAGAGGAACGGCACTGATTAGGCAATCCGTCACTTCCCTCCCAAACATGTCGCTTGGCCACGCCCTTTCGAGAAAGCACTCAGACACATTTTCTTTCTTTGCTTTTCAAACTTTTCAAAATGTTTGATAGACACAAACATTTTGTGTATATATAATATACTATGGTTATATAGAATACCCATAGGATGCATCGATCGAGAAAAGGAACGATACTTTTCTCAGTATCGTTTCTCTGGAGGTATGGACTCTGTTGAAGCTTTAAACTTTACCCGATATCGCTAATATTTGCCCCGGGATGTCCGGGGCAAAAGCCAGTATCTTCAGAGATGTACTTCTCTGAAGATACTGGCAGTTTGAACATTTATTCAGTTAACAATTAAGTCCTTTAGGATTCAATTCAGTTGAGTCGGGTCAAAAATACATGATGTTTTATAACATTTAATCTCAGTATCTTTAAAAAGATACTGACACATAAAAAAAATTAGGAGGGCAAATAAATAGCTCATAGCCGCGGCTTTTACTCCATTTTCAATATGCAGCTGCCATGACTTTGAAACTCTGCTGATTTGGGACTTCTTGTTTTTTACTTGAACGTGGACAACTTTGTACGGTACGGAGCCGTCTGGAGACATAGGAGGGAAAAAAACTTAATATCGAATGTCCACGACTTATAGTTTATAGTCGCTCTCATAAAATAAGTCGTTCAGACATTAAGTCCAGGGTTCTGTAATTTTGAACCCACCAACTGAACAGCATTATCGCAATATAGCACTGTCTACTTTTAGCCAGCAGGGGGCGTCAGAACATCTCGCTTGTTTTCTAACCGGAAATACGTTAAAGACTTGCACAAAGAAGCCAGCAATTGAGACCAGTTTAGTATCAAGCTTTAGAATTTTTATTGGGGGGAAAAACTGGGGCAGAGAGCCATCGTTATCTAAAACATGTAAAATACTTAAAACAAAATCTGAACAATTTAACAAATGGGCACAATCATTTCAGGAAGAGGGCACTCCATCATTTTCTATCCCATCCTTTCAACGTGAAGATTCTTTCTCTTTGTCTCACTTAAAAACAAACTGCAATGACCGAGCACAACTTAAAGGATGGTGCTCGGTCCTTGAGCTCATGCTCAAGTGTTACTAGGCAGACTCTGTGTCATTCAGCGGCTTGTGTGTCCTCTTGTCAACAAAGTCTGGGCTGGAAGCAGAAAATCCAGTTCATTTACAAACAAAAAAGAGAAAAGAAAAGAAATTTTACAAGGTGCTTCTTTCATACCAAATGAATTCTTTATCTTTATGCATTTCATAGCATTACATGACCATTATTCAAAAAAAATACTAGTAGCTATTTACATTTTCAGTAGCCATTTTTATGTTTTTATTTTTTGAGGGAAAAAAGTCCATCAGAGATCTGAGAAACACCCTCACTCAGCCGATCTAAAGCTCTCTTTAAAGTAGCGATTGAAGGTTTTTGAGGTTGCTCCGTCCTGACACATTATAGGAAACGTCATCACATTCAGGTCAAATGCTTTAAATCTTAAAAACAGCAGAACGTCTGTTTACATTCTGCCCACGGCGGTGTTGATTGTCAGTTTTACTACTCTGCCGCTATGGGCTCGGGCTGGTTGGAGATCCTGTAAAAGCCTCACAGTTTCACTGCGGCGCTGTTTTCATACAGACTTTACAAACGGTAAAATTAAAAAAAAAAATAATAATTTTTTTTTAACAAAATTAAAAATAGAACCGTGTTTATTTAAAACCAAAAAGTGGTGGATCATTCCCACCACTGCAAAAAAAGAGGAAAAATTCTGCAATCAATTGGCAATTTTTTTTTAAAGATCTTTTTTTTAGGCAGCCGATTGTCTGAAATAGCCAGGCAGCAACATGTGGGGGTGGGGCAATACTGTGTTGCTCAGCTGCAGTTTTGAAAACAATTGTATGATGAATTTCATAAAATAAAGCAGTGGTTCTTTAAATGTTGTCATTACTTTAAACAGCTACATAAAACTAGGTATTAACAGGTTGTGCTGAGGTTAAAAAAAACCTGTTAGGATCACTTGAATATTCATATTCATAAGGCATAAGCTCCTGCTCCTGATTTGATTCATGCAGGACATAGCGAGCGTGTACACAGGTTCGAACCCGATTGGGCCAAAAAAGAAAAAAAAAAAAAAAAAACCCTGAAGAGGAAGGATGGGGTTGAGTTTACGTCACAATTTGGTAGTTTCACAGTATCGCAACCTTCGACAACAACAGCGGAAAGGAAAAATCTAGAACGTCTAGACAATCCTCAAGTACAGCCTTTCCTCAGTAGACGCCGCAGGATGTGCCATCAACAGCTATCGGGAACGATAAAGTGCATTTTAAAAAAAAAGAAGCACTTTGTATAAATGAGAATTGGGTTCAACCCGCTAAACGTTTGGAAAAAACTAGGTTTTTAAGAGGAGAAGCGTACCTACCCCGAAAGAAGGCCATATAAAGTCCCCTAACAAACGGTCAGAGGAGACATCATTTGAACTCGAGTTTTGCTTGAGACCGGACAAAAACCGTAAACTACAGGCGCTCTCCCGCCGAAATATCTCAGCGGACGTATGCGTTTGTGTCAACAGCAGAACCACGGCTTGACCAGGAGCAAAACGTCCGCACACGACAACCAAGCATCTGCTTCGTCCCTGATCCTCTGCTCCCTTCGGCAGAAGGGAAACGATGCGAAACGCCAGAAAACGGTTTGAGAAAAAGTATGAAAAATAGAAGTGGAACTCTCGTTACGGTGAAATGTTTTGCTGAGCTGCAGGTAAAAACAACAACAAAAACAACAGAACGACAGCCGTCCCTCGCAATACTGCTGTGGGTAAAAAAAAACCCCCCGAATAACCAATGCCTGTATATCAGCATGAACAATTACGATACTTAGAGGAGGCCCTCTAAATGTAAAGTGCTAGATCACGAACCGAACAATCATTTTAGTTAATCTGGGGTCGTTGTGTTTGTTGCTTTAACAACAGCTAAAGCGCAACTTTTAAAAGTACGACGGAACATACAGTCGGTGTGTTGGAATAAAAGGGGGGGGGGGTGGAGACAGCAGGGCTCAAGTCTGTAGAAGCTCCCATTTGGAGCAAAAAAAAAAAGCTAACGGAAAGCTGCTAGATTTTGCTTTAATTGGTCGCCGTGGCCTACACCTCCCTCCTCGGCTGTTTTGAGGACGGAGTCGTCTCCCAGGATCTTGCAGAGCTCGTTGAGGCGGTTTTGCATCTCGGGGATGCCGGCGAGCTGGGCCTCCAGCCGCTGCTTCTCCTCGGTGAGGGAGAGGCGGGTTGCCGAGTCCAGCTCCTCGAAACGCCAGCCGCCCTCGCCGTCGAACTGCAGCAGGTGGGTGTGGTACTTCCTGAAATGGAGGAGTGATGGATCGGGATGAATTGGCGTTAGGACAAGCGTCCAACACAAGCAGTTAAGGGAAAACCTGAGAACTGGCCACTCACAATATGTCGGCTCCCAAAGTGTGATTTTATCTAATGATCGAATTTAGCAATTAATCGAATTTTGTTTTAAGATTTTATATTTGGACACACAGTTTTTTTTTTTCCCCACCAACGCACTCTTGGGGTTTCCATAGTTCAGAGTGATGTCACCACACCCAAAGCCCGCCATCTTGTTTCTATTTATATGGACAAAAATAAACTTGTGGTAACACCAGAATGAAATCGTCTTAATAAAGAATAAGCAGTAATGTTGGGAGAATGATTGAAAAAAACAACAAATATGAATTATGCCAGCTTTTTTCTTATTAAAATGACTTTTCTCATAATGTTTAGACATTTTCCTAGTAAAACTGCATATTTATTCTGCTAATATTACAACTAGGCATGTCATGATAAATTTAACGGAACGTTAAATCGTCCAAATATTTATTGCTTTAAACGTTAATATTGTTGTTTTGAGATCGAGTAAACGGATTCAAGTAATACATCGCATCGTTTTGTAAAGAACACTTAACACTGCAACGGGAAGATACTTTAAAAAAGAGGATTACAAAGCTTTGGCAAATAAACAATATTAATCGTCAGAATGGAAATTATTGAGCAACACGTCTCACCACAGGGACGGCCGGTGTGTGATGGAGAGCAGCGAGATGCCGGCGTCCTTGGCAGCCTGGAAAATCTTTCCCTCCACGTCGATGCTCACGGCGCTGGTGCACTCATCCAGCAGGGCGTATTTGGGCCTGGCATACACGTACACAGAGTAGTAATTATATCACTTATTCAAATAGAATCTCTATTTCTGCTAGAAGTCATTCCAATGTCACCGTTTTTATCCTTTGCAAACAAGACACAGCATATGTAAAATCTGCTGTCGATGGGGAAAATCACACTGAAGAAATGACAATTCCCTCAGCTAAAGTTGTGCCAAAAATCTTCATGCGATTTCTTCGCTGATGACAAAGAGATGGGTGAATTTAAACGCAAACGACAAGAAGTCAGTCTTACTTGTGGTAGAACATGCGAGCCATGCCCATCCTCTGCTTCTCGCCTCCAGACAGAACGTCCTTCCAGTCCAGCTCAGCATCCCAGCCTTAGCAAAAAGCACATAGCATTGATGGAGGATATTCTTTTCTTGAAGAATGCTCCATACGTAACTGACCTTCCCTGCTCAAATTAAGTGCTTAAACAAAAGAAACAAAGAAGGTCGCACAAAAAAAAAAAAAAAAAAAAAAAATCTTCAAGAAAATGTTCTCGCTCATTTTCCTGGCGTTTATCAAACAGAAATTGTTTTTGGTAATTCTAACTAACCTAAAACAAGAAATGTTTAGTCTGGTTTAACTTCAGATGACGAGGGAAAAAAAATGAATGTGTGTCACTTTCTATCTGGTTTCAACTGTAAATAATGTTTCCAAATTCAGGCTTGTGATCGAACGTGAGATTGCACTTTATTACGAAAACTGTTTCAGTTTGAACGTCGAGCATTTCAAGGACAGAAATCGGGCGCTTTTCAAACCTTGAAAAGCCATTTGCTTACCTCCCTCTCTGGTGACAATGTGATAGAGGTTGACGATGTCCAAGATGGCCTCCAGGTCCTTGTCGGTCAGCCCTCTGGCAGCCATGTCCTCCACTGAGTCTGGGTAGATCACCTGGTCTCGCAAAGATCCCATTGACATGTATGGCCTGGAGAAACGCATCTGCTCTTTACACACCGAGCGTTTCTTTCTTATACCAACGACTCCTCATTATTGTAATAATGAGGGATATTGCATATGTACGTCACTTCGGCTGCTTTTATTTCTATTGTACGTTCGTAGTGTAAGGATTTCTGTTGCGGCTACCAGGTGGTCTCTTGTAGCAACTATAAAATATTCACTGCTCTGCAAGAGGGAGTTGGTACCTCTCACCAGCGTTGGGTATGATTACACTGGTGGTTTCTTACTGGTTCTGTTAAAGGACCGACGAGGCTCTTCGTTTTTGTTGTGGCGTTGGGATTGGGCAGCTGCTCAGTTCCATCTAGCTCAAAAACCAGCGTGATTTGTAATTGTCTAAACGACGTCATTCTTACGACAAAACAGTTTTAACGCATTTCCACAAACATTCTAAACAAAAAAAATGAAGAAAATGATCTAAAAGCTGTTTCATAGAGCAGATAGTGGTTTAAAACTAACCTTTAGAGTGAAGTTGGGGGATATTGCCAAAAAAAAAAAATCAATGTATATTTTTATATATATATTTTTCGATAACGATATCACAGACAATATTCCACATATTCAGCTTTTTCAAAAAAAAAAATTTATATCCAACTTCAAAAGAGTTTTTTTTTTACTTTCCTTTATAAACAGTCACCAGAATGAAACTTGGATTCATACATAAATATATATAATATGTTTAGTGTGTCAAAGCAAATATAAATCAGATAGATATAATTGTAAGGTGATTTTGGTCAACCAAAAAAATTAGCTACCAACTGTAAATAAAAACACTTGAACAAAAACTGTCATGGTCATGGTGATGTTAATGTTTATTTTTTTTAAGAACTCAAATATTATGTGCAAAACGAAGAATCTTGTGATTCTTCGTGAGCAGAAGTAAAAGCTTCTGCTCACTTCCTAATGACCTTTGTTAAGTTTCTTTTCTTCCATTTGTCTCAGATGTCTCCATTGAAGTAACTATTGTAATATAAATTTCTTCACCGGTGTCAAAAAAATTCCAACAAATTTCGCTTTTTTTCAAAAATCTAAATCTGCTTTCACTCTCATTCTACAAATCGTAGTGAACGTTTCACTCTCTCCTAAGCTCTGGTTTCCCTGCCGCCAGCACACAGAGGTCCTGTTACAATGTATTAGATTCCTGGGAAAGTTGGGCAGCTCCAGGGCTTAAACGCTCTGGGCCCTGCGGTTGGAACGCGGCGGTTGTCGTCGGCGCGGTTACCTCTGGGGGATGTAGAACATGTGCTCCGGCGAAGGTTTGTGCAGGCGGCCGCCGTAGACGGGCCACAAGCCGCTGAGGATCCTGAACAGAGAGCTTTTCCCGCATCCGTTTGGGCCCGTGATCAGCAGGTGCATGCCCTCTTCCACCTAAAGGAGGGGAGGGAGTTGAAGTGCGGGGAGCCATCAGGATAATTACAGCGTATCATTAGAAAATAAGGCTGAGTGCAGAGTTAGATGGCGTTATCCAGCTAACGTTACCCTAACTGTCAGAGCAGCAGATGCTCTAAAAGGTCCTGTAAGCTACACTTAGAGGAAAGTTGAAAGCGTGAGGTGAAAAATATGAAAGTGTCCACAGTAACAAAATGAAGGAGGTGAACTGCAACCGACGTCTTGCGTTGCGTTAGGTGTTGCAACACTTGGGCGCAGCTGTTATCTACACTGTTCCTGAGCTAATTATCACACCTTGTACACTCTGAGGGGCAAAATACAGAGGGGCAAAAAAAAAAAAACCTGTGATATTCTTGATAATTTTGGTCTGACTCAAACAAAAAAAGAGGAACACACGACCGAGGACACACGCTGGACCTGATAATCAGGAAGGGTGTGAATATTTCCAATGATGTCGCCCTGTCTGATCTTTTCGCCGTTATCACTGAAACTACTTTATCCATTAACTCGCTTAGCAAAGTAGCTACTATGAAAAAAAAACTCTTTCACAAACACAGCGGAAACTTTTAATCGAGCTTAGATCTACAACTGTGCATCAGAAAAACAGATGACAAACGTTGCACACAGCTGATTTCAAATTGTAAAAAGCACAAATAACCGCCGCAAACTGAAGTCTGAAACCTTTAGGAATGATATGTAATTTTAAGTATTTCAAGATATGTCATTTCAGAAGCCAGCAATCCAGAGGGGAGCAACACGTCGACGCCCCAAAGGAAATACCGCTTTACTAATGAGGCTGCAGGGAATTTCTAGGAAACACTAATAAACACCTTTCAGACCTCGGTCCTCTAGGAGTCGGTGTGGGGCTGCGGGATTCAAAAATAAGAAAAGAAAAACGGAAAAGTGTGTCTACGTCACCTTCAGGTTCAGCCGTGACACCACCACGTCCCCGTTCGGTGTGACGATCGGGACGTTCTCGCACACGATGCCTCTGTCCACGTCAATCACTTCACCTGCAAAGCAAAACGGTCGAGTTTAAAAAACGAATGACGTTTTGCCTTCAAGTCAAACCAAATCCAGGGATTTTAAAGCAGAAGACCCGGCTCTGAGTTTTAGGAAGCACTGATTTGGATTTTTCTTTAACAAGATGGAGAATAAGAAGATGAACAGAGTGAAAACACACAACAGCCTGTTTAAGTTGGTTGTAAAACAGCGTTCTATTTTTTTTTTTTTTACTATTACTGTAAAATGTGTTTAGAATCCATGGACAGGCAGGGGTTGAAAGGTGAAAAAGGATCACGCATAGCAACATTGCTGCAAAATATTAATATTGACCCAGTTTTTTTTTTAATCAGACCAATAAAATCTTAAAAATTGACTGATATTGTATGATATCGACATTGGTGCCGATATATCGTACATTCTTAATTTACTTTTTATCCCTCTGGAGACAATTCATTTATCTGATCTCTAATGTCATTTTGATAACTATTAACTCAAAAAGGAAAATAAACATGTCGTGTTGGCATAAATATCAAATAAAACTTCAAAACAACTAACTTTATGTTTGTAATCATTCCATATTTTACTGTATAGCCACCATCTGACACAAGTTTGATGCTTCTATTCAGTCTAGTTCAAATTTTTGATGTAGGACATTTGTGTCCACTTCTCTCTACACACACTGCAGAATCAATATTCTCAGTGGGTGTAGCTGTATTTTATCCTGACAGAGCCTCACTTGCTTATACAGTCATGTGACACATTCAAAGTCCCCTCACAGGTGAAATTTGCACACACAGCAGGACTAACCCACCTTTTATCTCCAGCGGCCCATCTATATGCATCTTGGGTTTGCTTTTCAGCGTCGTCCCTGTGGTGGCGGACAGAGAGGAGCGCTTGTAGATCCCCCTCTGGACGTCCTCAAACACTACAAACATGTTGTGGACCCTCGCCGTGTAACCTGCCAGCTCTGTGACCTGTGGCAACCAAAACACAGGGGGCCAGGGGGAAGGTGGGACAATGGTCATCGAGGAAGGCATCAGAAAACAAGGTTGACACAATCTGAGAGGGAAGCAGACAGTGTCATGAGGCACTATCTCTGCCAAGCAGTGTGTGTGTGTGTGTGTGTGTGTGTGTGTGTGTGGTGTGTGTGTGTGTGTGTGTGTGTGTGTGTGTGTGTGTGAGAGAACAGTGGGTGTGAACTGGAGTAACCCCCAAGGGTGTTGGCAGACAGAAGATCTGCACAATCTAACTGCATTGTACAAGTATAGGCACAAAGTATGTAGAATGTTGGACCTAGTAACTCATGACTTCCTGCTTACCTGAGGAACTATTATGATCAACTAAAGGGAACATTTGTCTTACACATTCTTCAAAATGAGATAAAACAAAGAAAATATGATGAAACTCTGGGAGATATGTTGACTTTCATATAAGTAAGAACAATGGCAGGCAGCCTTCTGCTACTCTGGTAATAAAAGAGCTAATTTTCCATTTAGCGCTTTTGCTAACTTTGAAAACTTTTAGCCCACTTTGGTGTTTAGCTATTCTTACTTCACATAAGTGAAAACAGCAGTGGGAAGACTTCTGCTAATCCGTTAATGCATTAATAACAGACCTAACTTTTCATTTAGTGCTTTAGCCAACTTTGAAAATGTTAGCAAAAGAGAAAAAGAATAGCTAAACTTTGCTGTTTAGCTATTCTTATTTCAAATAAGGAAGAACAGCAGTGGGTAGACTTCTGCTTTCTGCTAAAGCACTAATAACAGCTAATTTTTCATTTAACGCTTTTACTGTTTGCTAAATGTTTAACACACGCTTGGCACACTTAGCTACCTAAAATTCATATTTTCATAGAAATTATAATGTGCTAATGTAATTGGTGTTTTGTAAGCTTTCAGTTGAATAAAGTTTGACATCTCTGTTGAAGTTTTGGTTATTGACTGTTAAGAATTATTCACGTAGCTGGACGTTTATATTCACGCTCTTATTTTGAAGTGGGTGAAGATTGCTGATGCAGCAGTTTTGTTTCCTCTCCTCACGTTTTCTGTCTTTTTTCTCCCCCAGTAATTTTACTTCAAACAAGCAACATACAGGAACAAAAAATAAAATATCTAAGGGCATTATAGAACATGTAAATTACAATGGCAAAATTGAATAGGTGCTCAAGGGTTGCAGTCTTTCACATATTGAAATTAGCGCTTTAGCATTAGCATTCACTAATTGGTGTGTTGGTGTAGAGCTTCATCACCAAGTGGTTATGATAGCGTTAGCGAAACTAACTTTTTGGCTAGCCTACCACCGAGTAAGAAAAAAGATACAAAAAATACCTTCTGATCTAGACTTCGCCATATTTAAAGTCAGAACAATAATCCAAAATTACATCTAATTTCCAAATGCTTGAAATTGCCATATTGATCTTTTCAAATGGGTATATGTGATGGAAAGTACAAACTGCTGTTCTGTGTGCCTGGGATGAATATGGGCTGAAATGCTAGTTAGAGGGGAAGAGTCAATCACTCCAAATTCAAATTGTCATTGATGGCTGATAGCAGGCAAATCTCAGAGTTCAGAATGAGAATAAGGATCCAGATGTCTGTTCAGGCAACTGGAGTCTTTGCACCCTGCAGTAAGACAATACCGCTTGTTGACACAGCTTGACAATATTAAACATTGCAGAGAATTTCTAAGAATCCACAGACACCGACGTGGGACAGCCTAGATAAAATTACCTCGTGTTCTTTCACCCAGTCACATCTCTCCGCACAGCCGACCGGCTGCCGAAGTTCAAGAGCAAAAGAATGCACAGTTGACATTACCCGCAACATGGAAATGTCATGTCAATATTAGGCTTTAGTCTATCTTACTGGATAACTCTATTTCCTTTATAGAGAGAGAATTCCGTTGGGTTTTCTGTCACTTTTAGATATACATCAAAATACCATGAATTTTTGCTTTTAAAATGTTATTGAACTGAATCAAGCAGGTATTGAGCATTACATATCTCCCAGGATGTGTATAAAAACTGAAAATAAAATAAAATACTGTAAATCTGTGGCGTTGTATGCCAACTTGAATCACAATAATTACTGTATAATTACATAAAATGTAGACAAGGAAGAATGTTTCCAAATTTCATGTTTATTTAAATATTAAGAAATAGTCCATAGATGTAGCACTGAATATGATAATCATAAAGGAATGTTTGCGAGCGAATGTAGCGCAAGAATACACTTCATTAAAACTGCAGCTCATTAATAAAGAGGAAAATAGGCATTAGAACATACATTCTTAAAAATTCCCTAAGAAAAACAAATTAAATTTTGCAAAGAAAAAAAAGAGTTAACTTCAACGAAATGAAATATGTCATGAAGCAAATTAACAAGTCCTATCAAAACTAAGGGTTAGCATGCTAACAGTTAGCATTAGCATATTTATTTTTGCCAAATTTCCAATACTCAATAGGTTAATAAAAAAATGTAAACTTTTGATAGTTAAACAAGTGTTACGGTGAGCAGTAACCTTGATAAACAGAGGAAAGTTTGTCAAAATTAAGATAGAAATATTCACTTCTAGATGGCCAAATATTTTCTTGCAGAACCAACAAAAAACAAAACCTACTGTTTTGTACATTAACGCAGAGAGTCCCTTTATCAGAATTTAACAGAAATGTTTTGAATAAAAAATCCCAGAGTCTCGTTTTGCTGAATAACATTAAATCAAAATAAATACATCCCACTGTATTCTCAGAGCATGCACTGAAGTAAATCCAGGCAGAAAAGCAGAACGAGAGGGAAAGTAAGAGGGCCGAAAGATCAACAGATGGTGGATTATTCACAGCAAGGCTAAGCCTGAAAGAAGCTCTCAATACACACACACACACACAGTTCACGGCTGACCAGTGAGAATGCCTGTCATTTTGATGCTTTTTTACTTTAGTTCTTCATGCTGATACACATGCAGCGGGGCAACACAGACGGATATAATCAAACCTCTGAAGAGCGGAGGAAAAAGGGGATCTGGAGCGTGACGATATGCAGACTATTGTTGTGTCGGAAACAGTAATTCGTTCCGGTGACATTAGTTGCCATTTCTGCAACGGATTTCTTTTTATAGAAGAGGAAGAAAATAACTGAAGTCATATTGTGCTTGATCTTTTGGGTCATGCTTGCAGATATTTGATAAGGCTCCAATGGACCTTACCACAGGGGATGTGTTTCATTGGCTAATGCCAATTTTACGTCACAGCGCAGCTACCACGTGCTTGACCGTCTCACAAGCACAAGCTACAGTAGTAAACATGCTAATGAACATTGTGGACTGGCAGACCGGCAGAAAGTTTTTGCATCAAGACTCGAAAAAGAATGGTTCTCCACCTTCAGTGGGGTTATCTGTACCGGCGATGTCGGGTATCCTGATCGAGTTTGTGGAACTACAATTCACAGATTTCCAAAATCTGAAACGGAATGCCTTGCTTGGATCAAAGCTTGTGCACGACCGCATTTGCAGCTCAACAATCATAGGATCAATAAGAACAAAGGAGTGTCTGCTGGTGTAAGTATTATTGCTTTGCTTTATTTGTGTTTAGTAAATGAAAAAAAGAAAGTCAATTCTTTTTTTCATCCGGCATTTCTGCTGGATTTTTGAAAATCCGGCAGAAATGCTACACTAATCGACTCAGAAATACTCTGCAGAGAGTCAGTCAAAATGAAATTACACATAGAACCTAAGCACCACGAGGCTTTGTTTGTGAGACATGTAGTCACGTGAGACTTTCGAGGGGCATTTCTGGGCGGAGCTTGGTAAGGTCCATTGAACTATAGGAATCAAAACAAATAAAGAACAGCCTAGCCAGGCTAACAAAATGAAGCTAAAAGAACTGGAACACTCGGACAGTAATTTATTGTGCAATTATGTAGGGGCTGCATCTTTTTTGCAAGGTGAATTAAGACAGTTTTATTGTGATGTGGTGCTCTATAAATTAACCAGACAGATCTGAATGAGATTATAAGGTATAGTGAACACATCTGGACAACAGTATGCAGCAGCATGTATCCAGATTCAAATTAAAGGTGATGCAACCTCCTTTAATCACAAAAATCTTTTTTTTCCCTTCAGACTAGCCAGCAATTAGCAAACATCTGGTGGAACTGCACGTCGGCTGAGCTCATTAAAGGAGCTCCTTCTCAGTGCAACGCTGGTAATAGCGTTGTTAAAGGGTTAATAGAGAAGACATTTTGTGATGACTTCCTGAAGGCCAAGTTTTAGAAAGAGCAGGAGTTTTTAGAGACAGAGACCTAATTTCAAGGTGTCAAATTACTAGTTTCTTTTTAAAAATCATATTTGATATGCACGGAATTTTCATAACAACTGTAGTTCCTTGATTGTGCTGTAAAATTGCACTTTATGCCTGGAAAATACATAACACTGCCCCTTTTAGACACATATTGAGAAGATTAAATTTAAGACATCTACAGAAACCGTTTGGATCAGTATTTTACATTCTCCCAATTATTTTATCTGTTACAGTTTTCTATTATTCATTTACCGGCACAATTTGTTCACTGATATGTTATAGAAAGAGAACCACTGTCTTATTTCACTATATGTTATTTATGACCCAACGAAATGCCGATGAAGTTCTTTACTTTTGTAAACACAGCTGTACTTATTTTAAACTCACACTGTAGCACAATGGGACGTATAAGAGAGATGACACAGATAAGGAAGCAGAAAACATGCCACCAGCACAACTTTCAATTCCTCCTCTCCACCACAGGAACAAGCTACTCATCCTCTTTGTGACATATGCTGTCGTCAAAAACTGTGATAACCTGCAGCGTGCACACCGATGCAAACACTAGACTAGGCTGCACTTTTAGTTTTCTTTCTGGAGTTGTTACACTCTCAGCTTCCAACAACTAAGTCGTGCGTGAATATCTTCTGTCTGACTCGCATCGCAACGTGTGATCGCCCAAACCTCTTTGTAGGAGGACATGATCCTCTCGATGGCGTCGGCTCCGGACGCCAGGAGGTTACGGGCGGTGGTGAACGCCTCCGTCCTCTCGCTCACCATCATCTGCGCCTGTCCGTCTGCCGTTTCTGCAAAACGGACGAGAACGGGTCGGGGTAGAGAGGGAGGATGAGACACGGGTTCGAACACATCTGTTTGAGAGGGCAACGAGGGCAACGTGGTCCCCACCGTTGTCGGCGAAGCCCGTGGCCGTTATGATGGGCACGGCCACCATGACGAGGCCGGAGCCGCTCCACACGTACTTCATGAGGAACTGCTCGATCATTATGTACCAGAGGCGCTTGGACAAGATCAGGTTCATCTGGTCGGCCAGGGCCCGGTAGCACTTCTGCAGCTGGCACATCTCCACCTGTAATAACAGAAAATGTCAACAACAACAAATGAAACAATACACAGAAGTTGGTCAGTAGAGATTCACCAATCTAATAGTATCTGTATTGGTCCTTATATTAAAAAAAATAATTCTAGACTAGATATTATTGGTTGTTCTACTCCTAATTCCGCTGACTACACAAATTAAAGTGTTATTGTTTTATATGTTTGACCAAGGTGTTGGTGTATTTAAGTGTGCAAAGTTGTCAAATAGACTTGCAATTCAGTACATTTAAGTCTGTGTTCTAAAAAAAAAGTATAAAAGTTTTGAGTCAATTCAGCGCTATTTCTCTGTATCGAATCGGTATCGGCGATACTACATCGTAAATATTGGTAGCGGAAGTAGAAAAAAAAAGCAGATACCGATTCGATACAGAATCGGTATAATGGCAATAAAATATAAAATTAATTGAATATTGAAAGAAAAAGCATGCAAAAAAAATTGCTCTAGATAAAATACAGCTTCACATCCACAGCCGAGAATAATCAGCTGTAGTATGAAAGCAGACCGCCTTACCTTGTGTCCTCTGTAAAACGCTATTTCCTCCGCGTTAGCAATAATCCTGGAGTGCACGTAGCGTAGGTATCCCTTTCTGTGCGCTTCCTCCGCCACCAGCTTGCCAAACCTGGGGGAGCAGGCACGCAGGACCTTGGCCGTGGCAAAGACCACTAGCCCGGCCAGCAGGGTCGGTCCGCTGGCGTTGGCGCCCCTCGCCGTGGCGGTCCGAATCAGCGTGTAGGAGGTCAGCATCACGTCCAGGATCGGCTTGGTGAGGTTGGAATACAGGTGGGCCACCGACTGCGAGAACATCATCACGTCCTCGGTGAGCGACTGGTCCGGGTTGGCGAGCCTCCCGTCCATGTTGCTGACTCTGTAGTAGGTCTGATCGGTGAAATAGGTCCGGTAGGCATGGGCAACCAGCCGGGTGCGGAAGGCCAGAGCCAGCTTGCACTCCAGATACCGGATGGCGCTGTTGACGAACGTGGCCGGGATCGCGATGAGGAGCCATTTCATCAGCTGCATGATGAAGTGCCGGGGCTTTTTCTCCACGATCGTCTTGACTATCTTCCCGTCCAAGCTGGCCACGTAAATAGACAGAAAAGTCCTGGATATCAGCGCCACCGAGTGCAAACTCAGCAAGCCGAGCTCTTTGGAAACGAGCCTGGGGAAGAGGATTTGACCAAGTTCCAGGATCTGCCTGAAAAACTCCGCGTTGACTCCCGGGACGGTTTCTTATCGTCCCCGACGTCTATCCGCGCTTTCCCGGAGCGCGTCGAGCCGTTCTCCGCCGTCGACGCCCGGCGATCGCGGTTGGGCTTTTTGTTCCCGCAGAGCTGCTTCCAGATGATGGGGTACAGCGTTTTAACGCCGTAAGCTGCAGCCGCCAGGAACACGGCTCTCTTCGCCGCAGTCGTGCGGTCCCATTTCACTCTGGACGCCGCATCGAGGATGTTGGACATCTTTACAAGCTGTTAGTCGCCTCTGCTGATCGTCCCTGCAACACCCATCCCCCGAAAAACACCGAATCTCCGCGCCGTCCGAATAGCGGATCAAAAAAAAAAAAGGGGGGGGGGGAGGGGAGAGGGAGGGGAACTTGTGATGGCCGAGAAGATGCGAGCACAGCCCCGTAAGAAGCACCGTTACATTCTGCTGCACTTCCACCTGCGACAAGAGGAACAATGTGCACTAAAAATCCACTTCCGGTGGTGTTACCAAAATTAAACTGAGGTGTAGCAACACCCAATGGACGTTTTAATTTGTACAGCCAACTCATTTCCTGTAAAACTGCAGTGGTTCGTGATGCCTTGATGACGTTGTTTAGAGTAGCTTTTCTGATTGGTCGCGCCCCCTGTTGAAGGCTTAAAGCGCTAATGTAATTGGTAGAGCTGCCGGAGGAAGTAAATGTATGGCTCTTGTTGAAACATAGACATAATATAAGAGTAGACCCCGCATTGGCTGCTCCGGCGCAGGAAATACGGCGGCCATCTTGGAGCGGTAGTCCCTCCTATTTTGCCACCAATCAAAACAACGGGAATATTGTTGTTCAGATCGATGGATTATTGATGTGAGGCTCCACAAACAACATTTCGCAAGTAAGATAGACATATATATACCAGTACGATGGATATATATATATATATATATATATATATATATATATATATATATATATATATATATATATGTATAAATATATATATATATATATTTAGAGAGAGAGAGAGCTTGCATGTTCTCCCTGTGCACACGCATGGGTTTTCTCCAGGTACTCCGGTTTCCTCCCACAGTCCAAAAACATGACTGTCAGGTTAATTGGTCTGCCTAAATTGTCCGTAGGTGTGTGTGCATGGTTGTTTGTCCTGTGTGTCTCTGTGTTGCCCTGTGACAGACTGGCGACCTGTCCAGGGCGTACCTCGCCTCTCGCCCGGAACGCCAGCTGGAGATAGGCACCAGCACCTCCCGACCCCATCAAGGGACAAGGGTGTAAGAAAATGGATGGATATATATATATATATATATATATATACGGCTATGAGTATAATTTATTATAATAATGCATATTTATATAACTATACAAACACAAATAAATGATTAATAATGGCACAAATAAATAATGATTAATACTGAATAATATACATTGGATGCATGTTTATATATATACATATATTTTTTTAATGAAATTTGTGCAAATTAATTTGTATTTAAGTGTAATTCTATAAAACAAATTAGATGTTAACTGACAGTTGTGGAGTGAAATATTTGTCTTGATCTTTGTTTACAATCTAAGAAATTATATATATATATATATATATATATATATATATATATATATATACATATTAACATGCATCTAATATATATTATTCAGTATTAATCATTATTTATTTGTGATTGTATAGTTATATAAATATGTATTATTATAATAAATTATACACACAGCCGTTCACAATAAATTATACACGGCTATGTGCTTTGTAATATGCTCATCATACATCGATATCAGAATATTCCATTCCTATTCGATTGTTATAGCCACTAATCATATTTAAAAATGCTGAACTATGTGTTAAAAACATTCTTAAATAATACAATTATTTATAAATGTAGCTTTGATAGATGTCTGAATATAGTTTCCAGTAACAAAAAAGAGTGTTATGATCGATTAAATGAGCTGATACGTCATTTTGCCTGTTAAACACATAATGCTGAGTGGAGTGGTCGACCGCTCCAAGATGGCCGCCCTAAATCTCGTCAGCGACAATAGACGAGAGCGGTGCATGACGCGTCTATCCTTATGTCTATGTTGTTGAAAAATGAAGCCCTTTTGTACTGGAGTTAGAATGTGGAATAATATAACGTCTCAAGAAAATAATAAAATATATCAAAATTTACATACAATGTATTATATATATAAAAAATTAAACAATTTAAACCTAAATACTGGCTAAAGGTGCCAAAATGAATAAAAAGTTAAAATAAGTCGCTATTTTTAAAACCCTCCTGTTGTCTTCGGGTCAAAATGACCCGAGAAACGCAGCCAAATCTACCACAGCCACAAAATGAGGACAAACCAAAGGCGGTAGAAGAAGATTCCTGTGCAGCGCGTGCAATACTGCCTCCATTTTCTCAGATGTAGGTGCCGTTAGCAAGCTTACTAGCAAAGTAAGCTTCAGTGTCAGATTAATACTGAATATTAATACTTAGTTATA
The DNA here is from genome assembly GCA_033032245.1 of Poecilia picta. NCBI lineage: Eukaryota > Metazoa > Chordata > Actinopteri > Cyprinodontiformes > Poeciliidae > Poecilia > Poecilia picta. The sequence continues at coordinate 14,549,718 of CM065375.1, forward strand.
ATATTGAAAACTACTTACAACCAATAAAAATGAATTGGGTTGGAGGATCCAGGTAAGAGTCGAAAGGAAAAAGAAAATCCCCTCGCAGAATAACGTTGAGCTAACGAAACAACGGTTGTTCTGCTAACATTTTAGGAACCGGTTAGTGATGAAGAATGATACAAAAAAGCAAAGGGTGAGTCTGCCGCTTTAAATTTCTATGGGTTTACGTAGTTGCCGCTAATGTCGACGAACCCGTGTGAAGTTTTGTCGTCTTTTATTTTGTTTGTCAAAGGAGTTTTTTGCAAAGAGAAAACTGCAGCAAAAGCTAAAGACGCTGGGCGTGACTCCACACGTCTCCTCCGCTGGGGACAAATGCTCCGGGAGCAAAGACCTTCTGACCTTGTTTGTTGTCAACCAGATAGCCTCCAAAAAAACAAATCAAGGTAAAGAGCCAGGTTATGACTGTCACTGTCAAAATACAGTCAATGTTAAAAAAAAATACAACACATTAAACATCCGGTTCTTTATCAAGAAATTGAATTATTTTAAGATAGCCATGGAAAGCAAGAGCAATTATATCATTGTTTTACTACTTAAATTAGCAATACAAAATGTCTACTATAACTGAAGAAAAGTTTTGGCACCCTATCCAAGCCAGTGTTTGCCTCTTTAGCTAAAATACAGGTATCAAACTCCCCACTGCCTTGCAACCTTTAGATGTTCCTCTGCTGCATCACCTGAATAGAATTAGGTCATTATCAGGCCTCTACACAAGAAGGAGGTAATTAAGCCATTTCATTCCAGTGTTTTGTACCTGTGGCACATCTAAAAACTGCAGGACAGCGGCAACATGGATCAAATTAATTATCGGTCGCTGTTGTTCCCAGTATGACCAAGTCCACTGTAGATATTTTGTGTATTCGGAAGGTCTGAAAGTTTATGCAACTGTATTACTATATTCTTTAGAATTGGAAACATTTCTAAATGAAATAAATGTTTTTTTTTTTTTTTAAGAACCTCCAAAAGTCGCAGTCTTTGGCAGGTCTAAAGGATCTCAGCCTTGGAGAAACAAGCCCTTGGTGCTCCCAATGAGCCCCTGCTCTCCATCAAACCTCCGCCTTGCTGATAGCCCAGCTCAGTTCAGGTGAAATCCACACCAAATAGCTACATACAGAACAAACCATTCTACTTATATGCATCTTTTTCAATGGTGTCTAGTGTTCAAGAAATCAGAAAACTAAAGAATTCGCAAAGGATCACGTATGGACGGGTTAGTCATTCCTTTTTGCACATCTGATAAATTCTGTAATGTTTTTTTAAACAAATGTAAGTGATGAGACTCAATCAATTCACCTTCATTTTCTAAGTTATCACCAGTACCGGAGTCAGGGTTCTCGGACAACAGCGCCTCCGACTACCTTCCACACACTTCCCCTTCCACATCGTTCGCTTCAGGCCGAGGTTTGACCAAATGAAGCGGCCGTAAAATACGGTTAAACAATATTCCCAGTGCATTTTCACACAAGAATGCACTTGATCTGTGTAATAACTAATTAAGGCTGGTGCCTCCAGGATTATTCCCGCTGCAGACGAATGAGCAGAAACAAAGCCTGACTCTGTCGCAGCCTCTTCCCCACTATTCTCCACCACCTTGGGACACATCAGCGCTGCAGCAAGCTGAGGTAGTTATGAATATTACACATATACAGATTTCTGTCTTGTCAAGGAAACTGAAAATGATCATTTCAGCAGGCTTTGTGATGTATTACCAGTATCTCTTAGAAGAGAGAAAAAAAACCCTTTTTTTTTAGTTTCAGCCCTTCTCCCAGCCCAGAGGTATGACCAATCCCATGTCCTGGTCTGTCAGATCCAACCCACCCTTCTTCCAGCTTAAGACTCCCACGCCAACCCACGTCCTGTTTGGAAGTCCAAAACCAGAGTCAGAAATGAAATACAATTCGGAGATGTTCATTTTTGATATGGAGTTCTTCTCTTAACCCCACATCCCTTAACTTTATGTTTGATTACAGTAAAACCGAAGCAGGAGGTCATGGAGGACATTCCGGTCCCTTTTGTCTGGACCAACTGGAGACCAACCAGCCCACGCTGGACTTTCCAATAAGCCAATCAGAGCCTATCCATCTGTTTGAAGAGAACGCCTTCACAATGTTTAATGATAATACACACGGAACAGAAAGTGAATACTCCTAAAAACCTCAACGTGAACATTGTAACTGCTTTACTTTAGTATTTTTTTATGTTTGATTTCAGGTGCGCTCTTTGGGAATGGATGCTCAAAGCTATTTCCCAGGAAGGAATCATCAGTGAGGTTTTCATCCCCTCAGTAAGTGTTAGTTCAAATCATACAAGCTCTGTTTTTGAACACTTTTTAATGTGTGATCTTCCTTTTTGATGATAGAACTGTACCCAGTCCTCAGGCTGTTGGAATGGAGGTAAGACTTCGAAGTTTAATCATTTGTCGCCACCTGGTGTTGGAATCTGTAGCTGCAATTCTATTGTTTTAACGAGCAGAAGATAAAACACCAAAAGTGATATTTTGATGCAGTTGAATCATGTGTTCTTCAAAAAATAATTCCTGTTATGTTACCCAGATGGGAGCATATGCAAAGGTTACAGTATCAAATATTCTGTTTCTTTCTCAGCTCTCCAACGGCACTCACAGAAATCCCAGTAAGTTTGTTAAACGTCTCCAAGTAAGCAGTTCAGTCAGTGTGTGTATGCTGGGAAGTAGAAAGAAAAAGTCCCCCTAAACTGAATGGCTGTCTGTTTAAAACCCACAGCATGTCTTGGAGAGAATGCCGGGCTTTTGAAAAGCTTTGAAAATTTGCCAAGTTGCTCATGCAGAGCAGGTTACCTCAGTTCAGACTCCGATGATGTAAGTTCATTTGCATTTGTAAAACCTTGCCAGATTCCTGAATGCTATCAGTAGCCTATAGAAGCACATCATTTGTTCTCAAAGCAACAAATAAAATAAACCAAAATGTGCTTAAATTGAGTCAGGCAGGGTGGGTAGGAAGACAGATGACCATTTTTAAATATATACCCAAAGTTGGACTTAAGTCCTTGTTGTTATCTAGCTGTAGTTTATTATAGTTTGTTTTCACTACTCAACTTAAAGCTACTAGCAAATAAAACCATCCCAACCCACTTTATAATTTGTCACATTTTAAACACAACACCACAGTTGGCACTTGTATCTATTTTAATAAGGCCAAGTCCAGTTGATAAAATCTAAGACACCGGATAGATTAACTATTTGAGGAAATAAAAAAATTAAATAATTCATACGTAAGGTACTAGTTTTTGACTTGGCAGTAACCAATTAAATTGTATTCCATAATGGAAAAGTTTGATAAACAAAATTTATTAAAAAAAATTGCCATGACCATTTCAGCTTTGATATACACAAAAGTGATATTGCAAAATTATTTTGGCATGGAAATTCACTCCTTATTGAAAAATACTTAAAGTCTCAGCACATCCTTAAAATGTCTTAATTTCATGTATCTAAAGATACGACTTTAGAATGTATTACATTTATTTTATAGAAGTAAGTTGGTATTAAATATGTTAATAGCAGATCTTAAATTTGGTCTTGGCAAGACTATTTAATCTTGGATTTTGTATTGCAAATTTATCGCCAATTGGCTGGACGAATTTTGTACATTTCTGTGAAGAAATAGAACTTAAATTCTATTCATAATCATCTTAAAAGGGTCTTAAAAAGTCTTAAATCTGAGTTGGTCAAACCTCTTTAAGGGACTCTACTGAACATCTGATATCCTTTCGTTTTAGTGAAAGAAAGGATGAACAAAGTCATAGTTAAAAGCTTTTATTTTGTAACGCATCGTAAACAGCCTAGTATTATCTCTGACCTTTATTTCCTCTGTAGGATGAATCTTGCTGTGAGTCATGTGGCCACGAGTCTGGTTTTTATTTGGATGAAGCCTGGTCTGACAATCTGAAATCGGCCTCACAGAGAATTACAGTCCTTTCCCAACCGAGGCCTCTCACACCGTTAACGAGCTCCAATGTGAATGTTGGAGGCAGCCAGAACATGATGCCGAAGGAAGCCAGCACAGATAATAAAGCCTCTGGATGCCAGCAGTCAGTGAGCTCTGTGACTCCCCCGTCAACTCATAGCTTCAAAGTGTGTAGATGCAAGAAACCTGAGAGTCGAGACGCAGCGACTCAGACTGTGTGCTCCGGCACAGCTGGCACGTGTGATGTTTCGACTCAGTGCAGCTTCGATGCAAACGGCGACACCAAAGCAAAAGCTTTGTGTCGACCAGCTGTTGACGCGTCGCGACAGTTTCCAGTGAATGAGGGGGAGACTGACATGGAGACACAGACACTCAGAGCACCATCACAAGGCTCAGCGAGTGAAGGAGCAACTCCTTGGAGCAGGAAGGAATCGAGGACGGGTTCAGGAGGCAGGATTCCCAACATTGTTCCTTCAGAGAGAATCTTGCAGGGACCCATCAACCCCTTGCTTGGTGTTTTGAGGCCAAAAGGTATGACTTACAACAAGGGCGTCAAACTCATTTTCATTTTGAGCCACATCAAGACCATGAATGTCCTCAAAGGGCAGAATCTATTGATAAGACCTTTTAACAAAATGTTAAGGTTATTACCTAATCAAAAACATACCTGGAGTGCTTGTTTGAGAAATCCTTTACTCTCCCGTGGCAACCATTCAGTTGTTCAAAACACCCTGGGTGGAACTAGTGTCGGCTTCAAGGCGTAGGTCCTCCTTAGAGCTGCATTTTCTGAGCTTCCTCCTCACTCGTCCTTCACTCTGCTCCTTCAGACTAGCCAGCAGCAATTAGCAAACACCTGGTGGAACCGTGCAACTACTGAGCTCATTATAGGAGCTCCTCAGTGAATCATTGGTAAAAAGTTCCTTTTTCATCTTTTACAATACAAAGAGCCATTTTGGCTCTCAGACCAGCTAAATAAAACACATTTAGATCCACAAATAATACACAACATTTTGAAGAAAAAAAAAGCTCATTGCATCTCCTGGGGACTAAGCTCCCCTTTATTCTTTAAACCTAGTGACACCCCTGGTTTCAGCTGAGAATGTTTAATATGGAAGTTGTGCCAGTTAGCCATAAAACCACTCTGCTCTCGTGTTTCTCACATAGGAGAGGAAAATGGAGACGAGAGCGAGCAGAAAGGGTCAGACAGGGAGAGCGTGGAGGAGGAATCAGACGAAGGAAGAGAAGAGGTCAGGGGTCACACACTGTCGGGGGAGGTGGAAATGCTTCGAGAAATAGCCGACGTTTTGCTTCTGCTTAGGCAGAAGTGAACAAAGGATGGTGGACACATAAGAAAAAGTAATATATGTATTATACCTCTGTCCTTAATGTTTTCTAGTGTTAAGTTACAATAGTCTGTTGGTTATGTTGTGTAATGAAACAAAAAGCCTTTAAGCATTACTTTAGACTCTTGAGTTTATTTCTTTCTTCATATACATTAGATTTCATGTAGATATTTATCTTTATATAATATAAACTCTAGCAAAACATTTACATCTTGAACAATTGTCAAATATGCTATACAGAGATTTTTTTTTAAACTTGTGTTTTAATTGAGATAGAAACATATAAGTAGTTCACATAAAATAATAATAGTAATAAAAAAAATGGAAACATTTTACCATAAGTACACGTCACATGGCCTGTCTGCTGCAGAGGGGCGTTAACACAACTGGAGGTGGAGAGCGAAACATCACAGAATCTTTGACAAGATGTACATCAGATAAGAGGTACACAATCACTCTGAATAGTGTGTCAACACGTCTTCTGTAGTACGATATGTACAAAATTACTTTTGTGTAGTTTTAAGACAGCTTTACCAGATGAAAAATTAAAAGAATTGCATTTTCCTTACGCAGGTTTGTTTTCGTCAATGAGAAACACGCAGCACATTTCACAACGAATGAATCAGTAGTTCTGTATCAGTAGTTCTTGGCCTGTTACTACAACTCACACACACACAACATAATCAGTGGTGGTATTTTTAAAAAGCATACAAATATTTTTAAAGCTGACATTTATATTAACTATAATCTCTATGCCTTGGAAAAGTATTCATACCCCTTGATCGTTTTTTCCCTCATTTTCTCAGATTGTAACAAACTTATATGTGTTTTATTGGGATGTTAAGGAAGATTAATGCAAAGCAGTGCATAGTTGGGAAATAAATGAATTCAGGTATGACATTTTAATCAATAAACTAAAAACTTTGGTGTCCAAGGTATTTAACCGCATTTACTCTTATTCCCCTAACTGAAATAATGTAACCATGATGGGCACTTATCAGTAAAGAAGCCAAGAAACCTAATGTAACTCTGGAGGAGCTGCAGAGGTAAACTACTCAGGCTGGCGAATCTAAAAGAAAGAAGGAAATAGTTAATATTCTTGTCCTTCTTACAAGATGCTGAAACTAACACTGAACCTACCTATTACACATTGTGGTGACAGCAGCATTCTGTTGTTTTCTCAAAGGAAAATAGATGGCTACGTACAAGGAAATACTGAAAAAGAAAATATCTTTGAAGCTACAAAAGTTCACTTTCAAAAATGAATAAAAACCTCGACATATAACCAGAGCTGCAGTGGAATGTTTTGTAATGGCCTATTTAAAGTTCAGACCTAAATTTGGTTGGGAATAAATGCATATAAATATGTAAAATCCCAATAAAAAACATAAAAACTTGTGGTTGTGAAGTGAGAAAATGTGGGAGAGTTGAAGGGTCGTGAACGCTTGTGCAAGGCACTTTATAACTTTTCAGCAATATTTAGCCTGTGCAAGTTTTTTTACAATAAAACGAGAGGTGGCACCTTTCTGCTCACATCAAAGTCAGCATGACGCAAACTGTGAGGTTAAATGAGTCTAAACTGGCTGCAGGAAAGAGTGTCTGCTTTTATGCCGACAGCTGAATGGATGTCCTTAAATCACATTTTTCGTCATACTTAGACATTTGCAGATTTCTCCACATGAGGGCGCTACTCTCCTGCTTTGTAATTTTGTTTTTCCTCATAAATAGGTTGACAATAGCACTTGCTTTTATACAAGTCTCCCAGTTCTAAATGCATGCTGGTGTCACTTTGACAATAAATGCAAAATGTATCTTAATAATTGATATAGCTTGGGAGTTCCTGGTTTATTTAAACTGAGATGTATTTTTATGGATAAAGACATGAACTATCCTGGATCCATGTTTATTTGGGCACTGTTGCAGTATATTTACTTTATTTACATGTTATTGTAACAGCTTTGTTCTTTTTTACTTCAACAGTTTTTGCTACACAAGGACCTTGGTGAAGTCACACAGCAATTACACATCGGTTGTTACAAAACATCACTAAATTACATTAAAGCCAGACTGAAACCAAAGGCTTCTCTAGTTTGTACATAAGGCTATGAAGGAAGACAAAAAACCATTAGAACTTGAAGAAGCTATTTAGACATGCAGGAAATGCAACAAAAATGGGATTAGGCACATTACACAGGCACTAATGAAAGTTTTATTTGACTCCTTCATCAGAATGTCATACATTTACAACGTGTCCAGTAAGCAGTTCCTCTGAGCAGCGGTTTATGAGGGGATTTATTGGCACATCTTCTGGCAGTAGGGTTAGACTCTTGGGATTGTGCTAAAAAGCTGCATTTTCTTATAGATGAGAAACTTAAAAACCTAAAATCAAAACAACCGTGAAAGCCACAGGATGAAAACTTCAGCAATAGAACGTATAATCCTTCCAGTGCTCCCAACTGGGGCTTTTGTTAGTCAAGCACTAACAGTACAAGTTTGCTCAGGTGTAACATTGTGCATGTGTGTTGATTGTTTTTCATTAGAAGGTCAAGACCATCCACAAACTTGGAGGGTTGTGTGTGTGGTGGGGGGGGGGGGGGGGAATCTCATCTAGGGAGCTAACATCACCGCGCGATGCTACAAGCCGAAACACTAACCTGAAACGTATCTCATACTGAAAGGCGTAACGGCACTACGGAGATACAACAAGTCACGACAACAGCTCTCAGGTCAGCTAAGGTGATGTGGATGCACAAACCTGGTATCCAAACGACACGTGTACCGCACCTCTTTTTTTTTTTTTTTTTTTTTTTTAAACAGGAACAAAGCTGTACCGGATTATTCTGCATTCGGTTTGTGGGAAAACAGTCTCGCTTCCTGATCAAGGTCTGTCTGGCTCCACGGATCACAAAATGAGTGTTAATGAATATTACAGACCAGATCGCTTTTGCGTGTTACGGAGATCGCTGAAAGACCCGCAGCGGGGTCAACGACACGCTCCTAGTCCACGTCCGACGCGTCGTTGTCCGACAGATGGTAATTGGAGCCTTTGACGCGGATGTACTCGACCTGCCGCCCCTCGTCTGAGTCAGAGGCACCGCATGAGCAGAGCTGGTTTTCAAACAACGCCTCGATCTCCTCCAGGCGCCGCGCTTTGGTTTCTGGCAGGCAGCCATAGATGAAGAAGAAACCCACCAGGGCCATGCTGGAGTACAGGAAAAAAGCTCCTGGGGTAAACAAAAAGCCGGTGGTAAGAAAGTCAACGCTTCAACATTTCAGACTTTTCTTTAAAGTGTTTGTTCTATAAATGTACTTGCTCTCATTCACCATCTGGAAAGCAGTCCTACATTGTCTGTATTTTAACCATTTTCCAGTAGATGTTTTTGTGCTTCTATTAATCTGGGACAAACTTCCAGAAAACTAAAAAGCTGCAGAAACCCACCTGTTTAGAGTTGCCTTTGAATAATAATAATTGGAAAATCGATCAGTATATTTGATGTATATTTGCTTAACGCTTCTGAAAATGGCATTTGACAAAATGTTGGTTAGTGTATTATGTTTTCATGGGGTAAAGCACTGTATCATTTGTGGTAATTTTTTTGTAATCCTTTAAAAATTGCTAATTTTGTCATTTTTAATCTGAAAAAGTAGGAAATTCCAACATGCAAAGCATGTGTAGGAACCTTCGTAAAAGAATCACTTGTTGTGACAGCAGATCCAAGAAGCAGTTATTACAGGATGTTAATCGCCTACACACTTCAACAGAAGATTAAAGTACAATCTGTTGAGAAAAAAAAAGAAGAAAGTTTTACCGTGCTGAAATATTGCTGTCAGACTGCCAGTGTGAAGTAACAAGTTCCTGTCAGACTTTCATTACAGCAGGGTTAATATAACACGGAGAACTACAAAACGCATCTGGTAATAGAAATTCATACATAAAATGCCAAAGGTTTAATGAGATATTCTAGCTGCTGTGATCTCCATTTCCTCCATGTCGAAGCAGATCGCCGTATTTTTTACAGCTATGGATAATTGTATGTTAAATACCACCTCTGGGTCAACATCAAGCTTTTTTTTGTTTTCCCACCTAGGCAAATGGGTTAACAACAGGTTAAATCGATCATTTGCCCAGGAAGTCTCAATCATCACCTTTGATTGATTGATTTTCTACCTTCACTAAAGGGCAGCCTCTGTCTGTCTGAGGAGAAACAACAAACAATCTTGCAAGGTATCAATTCTTTCCTTTTAAAATGGTTTTGACTCAAGAGGTCTAGAAGATCTTGCTTTATGTGTTAAACTGAAAATGAGAGACATGAACGGCATAAAAATACTGACCATAGTAGGTGAGGTACTGAGCCAAATGGAGGAAGGTGAGAGACACCAAGATGTTGAAGGTCCAGTTGACTCCAGCAGCGCAGGCGTTCCCTGTGCTCCTCGCCCATAAGGGATAGATCTCCGAGTTAATGGTCCATGGCATTGGTCCCATACCTGGTAGAGAGAAATGAACCGTCAGCCTCGATAGGTGCGCTTAGTGTTATGGAGTCAGAACATTTTTTGAGGAAAGAGATTTCTTAATTAGCTGCTTTGATTTTTAAGTGATCTTGTCTGAAGACTATCTATCACAACTAGCAAGTTATTCACATGAACATTCAACTTGAGTTTTCTAAAGACCAACAATATGCAACGGCAATCTTAATCTTTTGGATCATTTATCAAATGCTGCGATCAAGTTCTATGCAGATGACATAAAGGTGTATTGTTAATACTCAGTTGTTTTTGAAGTGTTTCAATTTAATGGTTGATTTTGATGTCAGTTTAACAGCTTGATTTTACAGAGTATTCTCCAGAAAATAGCCTTGATTCGAAAATTGTTCATCTACAACAGCGACTGATTGAGTTTTCCAACGCTCAATAAACGGCTCGAACATGACTGAATGAACTGTCCTGTGGTCTGTGGGATAGTTTATTGAATGTTGCATTCAGTCTTCATGCAAAATGATCTTTTGATCATCTCCATCAATACTTCAAAACTTTGACTTTCCTCCAGTCTGCCTTTGATCTCGTTCAGTTGATGTTAGGTTGAAACACAGAGTTTGTAGCAAAACATAGTGTTCTAAAATAAACATTAAACCTATTCAAGGGACTGAAATAAGTAAACGTGATGAAGCCGCAACTTTCTGTTGCATTTTTGGATTATCGTTATCTACTCTTAAAGTCCTCACCCAGACTTGTTTATACAGCTTTATGAATGTCTTTTTCATTTCTCTTTTGTCACACTTGAATGTTTTTCAAATCAAACACATTTTTAATATCAAACAAATTAAACCGAGTAAATGCACAATATATTTCCAAATGATAAAAACTGGATTTGCCTCCCTTTTGACAAAGGGTTTGATAGTGGCATCTTTATATCCTAGTTCATGATGTCGGTCAGGTTCTATGTAAGAGATATTTTTTTTATTATTTAATTTGATTAAAATTAGGTTAATGGTCTAAACCATTTCAGTGCGACAAGAAGACAAAAGTAGAAGAACGCCGTAAATGAGTGAAATATTATTACTGTATGTACATTTTCGAATTTTCCAATTTGATATGGGGTTTGTAGGTTGTTACCTTTGTGTTTATTTTATTTGTTGGAAATTAAAATAATTTGTTTTGGCCATATCTACCTTAAAAAGAAAAGAGATTTTAATCTCAATGAAACAAAATACATTTTAGTTTGATGCCTGTAAATTTAAACAGATGAAGAAATTGGAAAAAGTAAATATGGAAGCTGAAAAATATGAGTCTAACCTGATTTGTTTAAATGTATCATATATATATATATATATATATATATATATATATATATATATATATATATATATATATATATATATATATATTATATATATATATATATATAGCTGACTGAATAGCTCAATGGGTAAGTCACCAGTCTTCGACCAGGGTTTGAATCCAGGCTGGGGCTGAAGTTACAACAGTCAATTGAGCTGTCAGTGTGGGTCCTTAGGCTAGATCCTTAGCCTTATATAGCCTACCTCATACCATGAGAGACACTGATAAGCACGACATGCCGGCTCAGACGTCGCCCGGCCAAACAAGGTCTGCGTCAGGTGCTGGGGAACCAGAGCACCTAGATGAAAAATGGGCTATTGGAACAAGACGGAAATGGGCGAGAGGTGAAAACATGGATCTGTTGGAATGCTACTACTCAAGTAACCCTAGTCAGAGGGGCTACATGCAAAGACTGTGGGAGAAATGGTTACTTCGACATCCTCAGTCAACACTAACTGCTAAGCAACTAGTGGCTCAGTGTTCCAACATCCGCAAACGGCAACTGCTCTCACAACTTGAGATTGACGAGGTACTACACAAATAATGATGCCGTAATGAACACCAGACAACACCAGAGGCTAAGATCAAGATAACAAGGAGGGAAGTGAGCCAACTGTCAGAGCTCCAAAGGGGTGCAATGAAAAGATCAGTACACAAGAAGTACAGCCAGATGTCCATACCTGAAGCACTCGAAACTGCCAAACAAAGGCTCCAAGCCTTGGCCAGCCGCCTGAAGAGATACACAAGAGAGAATGAAGCCAGGAGGATTAACCGGCTCTTCCACACCCAACCAGCTAAAGTGTACTCTCAATGGCAGGGTACTAACAACAGAGCAGACCCACCAAGGCTGGAGACTGAACAATACTGGAAAGGCATATGGGAAAGGGAGGCGAACCACAACAGCAGTGCAAAGTGGCTGACCTCTCTACGAGAGGAACACAGCAACCTCCCTGACAGATGTCCAAGAAAGAGTCTCGGGTATGAAAAACTGGACAACACCAGGACCTGACATGATCCATGCCTACTGGCTAAAGAAACTCACTGCCCTCCATGAGCGACTGGCAGCTCAAATGAACCAGCTGCTACAAAATGGGATTCACCCTGAATGGTTAACTGAAGGTTGCACAATCCTGATACAGAAGGATCCCTCAAAGGGTTCAATCCCATCCAACTATCGGCCAATAACCTGTCTCTCTACAACATGGAAGCTCATATCAGGCATCATAGCGGCTAAGATAAGTGGTCACATGGATAAATACATGAGTACGGCACAGAAGGGCATTGGCAAAAATAGCAGAGGAGCCAAACACCAACTCCTTGTAGACCACACAGTCGCCCGAGACTGCAAAACCCGACACACCAACCTGTGCACCGCTTGGATAGACTACAAGAAAGCCTATGACTCAATGCCACATACTTGGATCATTGAATGCTTAGAGATGTACAACATCAATAGGACTCTAAGAGCCTTCATTGCAAACTCGATGGGGCTGTGGAAAACCACCCTTGAAGCCAACTGCAAACCACTTGCACAAGTGTCCATCAAATGTGGCATATACCAAGGAGATGCTCTGTCCCCACTGCTGTTCTGCATAGGCCTGAACCCCCTCAGCCAAATCATCAACAAGACTGGCTACGGATACCGACTGAAGAATGGGGCCACAATCAGTCACCTCCTCTACATGGATGACATCAAGCTGTACGCTAAGAGTGAGCGAGACATCGACTCACTGATCCACACCACCAGGATATACAGCACTGACATTGGGATGTCATTCGGACTAGAAAAGTGTGGTCGGATGGTTACAAAGAGAGGGAAGGTCGTCCGCA